>JANTPM010000003.1:22278914-22289525 GCA_025434745.1 Erythroxylum divaricatum
CACACAAAGAGTGATGTGATTTGGGCTTATTCTCTTGGGCCTAATTTATTAGGCATTGAATAAATATATATGGATATTTTTATTGGGCTAGATTGGATTAAGTTGTCGGGCTTTTATTATATGAGATATAATGGGCCAAAACTTATTGGGCTTTAATGGGATTAAGTTTTCTCTATAAATAGAGAAACTTAGGTCTCATAAGTGGGTGACACCATTGTGATACGAAACCTTAGCCACCATCTGAGAGAAAATTGTGCGACATTCGGAAAGAATTTCAGGATGTGTTAACACACGATAGCCTAAGCCCGGATCGTTTATACTCGTGTGGATATCAGTAGAGGACATTCACGTGTAGCAGTGTTTACGAATCCGAAAAAGCAACCACCAATCTGTGTCAAAAAGGTAATTTTTGCGCAACCTATATGTTTTCGATTATACATCGTATTGTGTTATGGTCTTTTCTGCACCGTATTGTGAATACTCGGGCTATACGCGATCCAACACTTCCCATATTTCTTATTGTTAGCTCTTGCAATAACATATTCATCATCCCTTATATCATTTTCAAATTCACTCATCTCTATAACAATAAAATCTTCATTATCATATTTCACTCGAACTTAGAAATAACCACTCTTCATTGCCAATATCAAAATCAATTTCTTCACCATCAGTTACAGGATTATCATAATTATGCTCATAATGCCGATATCAAAATCAATTTCTTCACCATCAGTTGCAGGATTATCATAATTATGCTCATAATATATTTCAATGTCGCAGTTGTTCAATTCTTCCATGTGCTAAAGCATTGACAACATATCCTTATTATGGTGTAAGCTCAACTCCTTCAAGCAACTCATTGGCTCTTTTGAAAATTTGTAAAACATAAGTAAAAATTTGTCCTTTATCTTTCAATACTCCTTTAGTACTAATATACTAAGTTCGTCTACATCAATATCGTTATTCCTTTTGATCTTACCCCTAACATATTTGCCCTCATCCTTTTTTTTCCAATACTCCACTATAATGAAATTTAAAATTTACCACCATCTACATTACAAAGAGTTTTATTATTAGCCTTAAAATAGTAAACACCTTAAGAAACCAAAACAACAAGCGTAAGAAACAAGTTAGGCTACATTTTCATTAGCTATGAAATAAATATGAAGCCTATATTAGTTGTCATTAAACACAATGAAGAAAATAGTTATAAACTTTAGTGCATAACTAACTAATACTAATAGTTAAAACTTTATATGTCTCTTCTTATCAATTTAATGTATGTTCCAATGCTTCATGATACATTTTAGTTTGTCAAAATAGTTAAATGGATAAGAGAAAAGTGACGTGTTGCTTTTATCTTCATAACTTAAGATTTTTCTTAGATATTTTGTATAAAATAAAAAAATTAAAAAGGTAGATTTCCTATTAATATTAATCAAAATATGATAGTTATAGAATTGAAGTTTTATTGAAGCAGAATAATTAATTAAGTAAAAGGATTTGATCTATGTTTATGTTATAAATAGGGAAATATGGATCTTTTAATTGTATCCCAACATATGAAAACATTTAGATAGCGATACCTGATCTGTCACTCAATTAAATTGAGAGAAGAGTGTACATAATAGATTAAACTAAATCAATATGAATTTGCAACGTATACGTTTAAATAAACTACTTAAATATGTGTGTCTACATGGAAGTAGAAATATAATATGTCATGATTATTCACCTAATTTCAACCACGTAATTACAACATAATAGCAAAGTTGACAAAAGAGGCCAAAAATTCCATATCTAATATAATTTGGTTTTTTTGGTATATTTCTTTGGGTAACAATATAGTACTCATCTTCTAACAAGTCTATAAAATCATCCTTCTCAAGAGTGGTTTCAAACTCATCGTTGGATGGTTTTTTATAGAGGTCTTCATTAAACAAAGATTTAATATGCCATCTCTAATATGTAATCTTGTACAAATCTTATTATGTCCAAAACCCACTAAAGTTTTAACTTTATCAAACTTAATTTATTTCCTAGTGTAATAACTCCGTTTTCCTAATTGAATTTATCTAATTAATAATTTTATTATTCTAATCTCTTGACCTAATCATTGAGGTAGTGAATATATTCTTGTAGACCTAATGTTTTGTTAGATTATCACATGTCTATATCCCTTAATTCACCTAACTATTTAACCAACTTCTTAGTACCTTTATGGGTATATCCCAATGACCAATTTAGGTTTTAAAAGTCTAAGGCTACATGCTTATTACCAATAAATATGGCCCTAAGACACTGTAAAAGTAAAAAAATAACATCAAAATTTCTATACTTAGTAGAGAAAAGTCAATCAAGGAGAGATCGAGAGAAAGAACATACCTTTACTCTATGATGATGTAGGAGTAGCAACTTTAGAGCTAGAAGGTTTGATAGAGCAACAAATTTAGAGCTTAGAGGAGTAACTTTATTATACCACAATGAAGAAGCTACACAATTGCAATCAAAGCCAGAGGAGCACAACAGTCAATAGGGAAGGGAAGCAAAAAATGTTTCGGGGTAAAAGCATGTGGGTCACTAAGGAAGCAATTAAATTAGGTTTTGTGATTTATAATTTTATAAATAATAAATATTAGTTAGAAAAAAGGACATATGATACCCACATGACAATTACAAAAATTTAATGTTGGGCTATTTTCATAACAAATTAAAAGTTAAGGTACTTTAGCACAATTTTTAAGGTTTGGGCCAATATTGTAAAACCAAAAAAAGTTAAAGATTTTTTTAATAATTTACCCTTGATATGAATATGATTGTTTTGTTATTTACCAAAATGCAACTGTGTAGTAACAAATTGATTATATTTTGGTTTGAAGCAAGCATTTTGAGCCAGGAAAAGCTTAAACTTTTAAATTTTTGTAAAAAAAGGGGAAGGGAAAGAAAATACCATGTAAGAAAAGAGTGGAGGTCACCCATAACAGAGGACTAAGAGGCAAATCTTTTGCTTTTTGACCCAAGCAAAGCTTAAGATTTTGGGTTCTAAATGTTGATTCGCAATAGAGGAGTGGGAGAGAAGTGAATTTATGATCTATGAAATTGGATATGGATTTTGATTTAACCTTTTAAGCATTTATCCTTTCATTTTATTTTACTAGTCTACCCTAACCTCTTGGGTCAAATTTGATATAACCTACATGATTTTTTAATCAATTTTGGTTACATGTATTTTAGTATAACCTGTTAAGGATTTATCATTCGTTTAATTTTCCATGTTTGCTTTGAAATGTCTACTTAAACTTAGTCCTTACTTTTTTAACCAAACCCAAGAATTTAATTGCTTAGGTTAATATTAATACTTTAACTAAGCCCTTACTTTGTGTTACTTAAACTACTAATCTCTAATAAATATAAAAAGCTTTTGTATACCTATAAAAAAGAGTACCAGTGGACATCAAATGGTTAGATAACAATATATCACTTACCAGGAAGTAAAACGGTAGGAGGGGAGTCTATGTAGGAGTTAGAACTAAAGACTAGAGTTTAGAAAAAGATTGAAGAGAACTATGGTTATGTTATTCCTGTATGTGTAAAAGATGGGAATTGAGAGCAATATCTATGTTGTATAAAGTTTACCTTAAACCTTTATTTATAAATATGATGCTTTTATGTTTCACAAATTTTGGTTGTTTAAATGTCATAAAATTTCAAATTTCAACTTCTTTTTTAATGTTATTTGAAGAAATCTAAAGGCCTCAATGTATATATTTCACAGAAGAGGAAAGAAAAAAAAAGAATTTCTACAATATATGTTGATCTTAACTTGAAAAAAGCCAAGTGTTGTATATTGGAGTGCATTTATCATTTAGAAAATTAAAATATATATTGAATTTTGTATTGAAATGATATTGACATGCCTTTTTGTTCAATATTAGAGTGTATTGAAATGATATTGTTATTGATATATCTAATTATATGATACCATTAATATCTTATCAACATTAAATTTCTTGTTTTATTAGAATGTGGAATCCCTTTGAAAAAGGAATTATTTTCTATTATTAGAGAGAAATTTGAAAAAATAGAACTCATTTGAGTATACTGGTGGTAGAAAAATTTTAGTTGAAGGCATCAATGTAGATAAATTATAGTTATTTAGTATTGTAGGAATTGCAAAGCATAATTGGTTGATAGATAAAAAATTGCAAAGTACAATTGGTATGAAGGTTAAATAAAGTGTACTATAGACACCCATATAAACATAAAGAAGGTGGACTGGTTGAGATTAAAGATATTCAAAAACAAATGATTTAATCTCAACTATGTTTTTTGAAAAATTTGAATAAATTAAGCCTTGAAGGCAAGTCAAGAAGTCTTACAATACAAAGAATAAGCCAAATCAAAAGATTTAACTATAATGCAGTCAAGTATAAAAGAGCTATTTAAGTGAATTGTTTAAAACCCTGCTTAGGTGAGATCCTTTAGCAACAACCCAAGTTTGAAGACAAGAGTACGTTGTTCACTGCGGGAGCGACAAGAGGCAAGTGTAACATAGTAGCGTACCTGTAATCATCCCCAACTTATGCAACAGAGATTACGGCTATATATGTGTCATGCTTTCCTTTATGCAGCACATGCAGAAGTTTATGTTTTTATGCACATATTTGGAGCTGAATGAGATGTAGTATTTGATTATAAAAATGCTCTTGGGAGGTGATTTGATCATGGAATGTTCTTAGATTTCTATCGTCCTATATATCACTGATTATCGATGATACGGTGATCCAGAAACACTTGTGCACTGTGTTATTTCTGTATTTTGGCCATAGTGTGAGTAGACTTTCCATATTGGTAATTACCTCATTTGGTAGGCAGCTATAGCATATCTCTATCCATATGTTGCTAATATAATCACATTTGAAGAATAAGGGTTCACATGATTCTTCTGTTTGTTTGCACAGATAGCACCAATTTAGATGTTTGGTGTATTTGGCTAGTTTATCCACTATTTTTAATCTTCCCTTCATCGTAAGCCATATATTGAATGACGCATGAGGTTGAAGGTAGTTAGCCCATATGTCTTTAGTTTATGCCAGCTTATGAAGATGTTTAAAGAATAATTCCATACAAGAGTGGTTTGAAACCTACCATCAGTTGTGTGCTTCCAAATGCGATTATCTGGTTCAGTGTTACAGTACACGTCATAAATTTTAGTAGCTAGGGAGGTGGGGATGGGAGCTCTCTCAATTATTCCTTTTAAGTTGTACGGTTGTAGCTATTGTGACTTTTAAAGTTAATGAACTCTTAAGCGAATCAACTCCATTGTAATTAATCAAAGGTCCTATCGAAAGTTAGTTGTCATGCTAAAAATTGGTGGAGTTTCCATCACTTATAAGAACAATGAAGTTTTTTTGGTTCTGGCCTCTCAATTTTAGAATGAATTTAAGTATGGTAGATTGAATGTGGAAACAATCTATAGACTATAGGCTTTGATTTTTGATGAAATAATGGTGAATCCATCTACACCATAGAGATTGTTTGTCATCCGCTAGTTTCCATAGTCTTTTTGCAAGTAGTGTTGAATTCGTAAACTTGATGGAGTTAATTCCCAAACTTCCACGGTCTCTAGTAGTGCAAAGATCTTTCCATTTCCCCAAAGCCTTATGATTTGTTTCCTGATTTCCTATCCATAAGAAATTATTGAATAGTTTGTCAATAGCTTTCAAAATGGAACTTGGAAAAGCAAAGTGGGTTGCCTAGAAGATATTGAGAGAGTCGAGGACAAAGTTGATGAGTTGAGCTCGTGCTATACATGATAGGTGTTTAGAGCTCAATGAAGAAATTCTAGATTGTATTTTATCCAATAACTTAGTGTAATCACTAGCTTTCAGTTTATGTGGAGAGATGGGAATGCCTAAGAATTTCATTGGGAAGGTTTGTGATTGAATACCGGTTAAGGAAGTGATCAATGATTGTAGAGGGGATGCGCTCTTGGATAAAAAGATACTACTTTTAGAATAATTTATTTGCAGACCTAAAGCTCTTTGGAAGATTTTTAGGGCTTTCATAAAGATTATGATTGAAGTGGCAACAACTTTTGAGAGTACTACAAGTCATCTACAAAATAGAGATCAGTTAGTTTAAAATATAAAATAGTGGAGGTTTATTTTAGGGGTGAGTATAATGCATAAAAAGCATTAAAAGAAGATAGTATAGATGATGGTGATGGTAATATGATTTTAAATAATAATAAAGGAGAAGAGAATAATTATAAAGAGGATAAATCAGTTGTTTTGGAAGTGACTAATACAAATGATAGAGGCTATAATAAAGAAAATATTGTAGTGTTAAAAAAGAATTTGCTACAATGGTGTCATGTGGAAAAATCTACTAAATTATTAAGGTATGGTGAGGAAGTGAAGAATAAGAACTCATGTACAACATGGGCAATCAAAACAATAACTAACGTTGATGGTAAAAGGGTATTTACAAGCTATTGTATTTTTAATACTTTTAAAAAGGAATAAATTAAAGGCTATAAACTAATAATAGGACCTAATGGATGTTTTTTGAAAGGGATATAGTTGTTGGTTATTATTGGAAAGGATGGAAACAATTAAATGATTCCTATTTCTTGGGATATGGTAGATTTTGAATGTATAGAGACATAAAAGTGGTTTTTAGTGTCCTGTTTCAAATCGATAACTTAAAGATGATAATGGCGTCACATTCATATATGAGATGCAAAAGATATGTTCTCATATTGTCCTCATATTATTAATTATCTATTTTTCTTTTTTTGTTTATTCTAATTTGTTTTTATTGCTAATTAAAGATCTACTACGAAATGTCGAGCATAGAATGTAAGCAAATCATATTAAGCTAATTAGAGATAAAGATCGAATAAAGATGATTTAAAGTTTTAGTTCTGGAGGATAATCAAAGCCACCATTGTCCCTGATTTCAATGATCAGTTGCATGTTCTAAATGAACTAAGGCCAGATTATGTTGAAAATCTATTAGAATATCCTAAAGAGATATAATACAAGGCATATGTCAGTATCAATGATAAATGTGGTTATGTGGATAATAATATGAGTGAGACCTACAATAGTTGGATCTTAAAGATTAAGAGTGAAGCCTATTATTAGCATGATAAAAAAAAGAATAAGAAAGAAATTTTTAGTTGTTTTGTTAATTATAATAGAGTTTATAGGAATGAAGTTTAAGCATAAATTAGACATATTTTGTGTGTGAATTAGCAATTATACTTATACTTGTAAATATTTAGACCTGGTAAGGATTTCATGTTCTCATATTGTGGCTACCATTTATTATAGCCATGAAAATCTAGATAAATACATTGACATATGTTACAATAAGGAAGTGTTCATGCAAACATATAACTATTCCTTGGAGCTACTTGAAGGACTAAGATTTTGGCCTAAATATGAAGTCATCGAACCACCAGTAATAAGGAAAATGTTTGGTTAGCATAAAAAAAGATATTTGAGCAACTTAAAATAGAAAAAGCTATTAGACATAATAGGAGAATGAAATGCACCAAATATGGACAATAAAGGTATAACTAAAGATCATTAAAAAATTTAACAACATAAGAAGTTTCACATTAATTGTTAAATTAATTTTGTTATTATAATTTTCTTACTAATCATTCAATGTTTGTAAGATATTTATAGGTGTCATGATCGTCCAACACCAATTAACTCATTACACTTTAATGAGTTAATTGGGTCAGTTAAGTACCATATAAGTTAACTTAGGCACAAAACTATGTTCTAATAGTATTTTATTTGAAATTATGCAGTCTTACTAAATAATTGTTATTATTTTCATATATAAATAACGTAGAGAAAATGATTAGATATTTAAGCAAGATAGATCATAAAGATCCATTAGTATGGAATCTAATTTTCAAACTGAGATTAACTTACAACATAAAGGATTACAACAGAATGATGGGAATAACATCACTTCATCAATCTTTTGTAAAAAGGGAGACACAAAGATAAGGAGGGCTATAAATTTAACCTTGAACTCAAGTCAAACTTAATTTTTAAATTAATTCTCTTATGGTTCCATTTTAGATTGTTATGCAATTGGATTGTTATGAGTTATGTTATAGATTAGGATTGTTATAATAGAATTTTTTGTAGTTAGACTTAATTATCAAGTTATTTGTCATACTTTGGAGTTGGAGAAATGATACTTAACTGTTATCAGAATTAGTGTACAACTAGAAGATGAAGTTGTTTAAATGGAAATTATTATTGGAATTACTTGTCATTGAAATTGACCTTTTATATATGATTAAAATGATGAATGATGATGATAACATCTTTGAGATGGCTCGTTAGCTTTTTTGTAAATTTTGATGTCATTGTTGGAAAGGATTATAGTTATTATCTTCTCTTTTCTCTTCTTCCCTTTTTATCAATGTTTTAAAAGATGAACTAGAAATTAAACAGGTAAGATAAAAGATTTACGATTTAAAAGGTTCAATTGATAGTATATCGTCATAAAACTAGTTAAAGATTGAATAAAATTGAAGAATTTGAAATTTGATTGAAGTAGATTGTCCATATCCATCGAAGAATTTGAATTTGAATTTAAAAAGATATTATTAAATAAAAATTAATTGATTTATAAAACTAGATTAGTTTGTGAAAATCAAACTATTGATTAATAAACTACTTGATTTTTAACCAGAAGACTTATTAAAGTAAATCAAACAAAAAGTTAATTGATTCAAGGTTTTAATGGTTAAACCGACTGAACCAATTTGATTTTTTAATCATTGCTTTTTATTACGTGAAGAATGGATAATTGATGAACCAAATGGGCAAATCTCACAACTCTAGTAAATATTATCTTCTTATATGTTATGTATACAAAAGAAGTTTTGCATTAACTCTCACATTTCTAAGTTTTGCATTAACTCTCACATTTCTTAGGCTTAAATAACCAAAAATGTTAATAATATATTGGTCTATACAACTTACAAGAAATTTTCAATCTATTAAACCATTCCTAATAAATTACAATTGTGTAACGCCAAAGTTTGCGAAGTTTATATTCTTTAAACCAAATCATCTTCTTAAAACTATTATTGTGTCCTTTAAGCTTCATTTTCTCTATAACTCTTTCAATCCTCAATATATATTGACTAATACATCTTATATTTCTTCTACATTTCATTTCCTGCTCTTTCCTTTACCATTTATAGTAATGGTAAGGCGCCCCTACTCCTAGTTAGGTCTTTTGCTTCCACTTTAAGTAATATGACAACAACTTCAAGCCAAGCCCTTCTAAAAACACCATCCTTTCTACCCCTCCCCCTCCCTATTCCTTCTTCTCCAACAAATCTACCATTTCCATTAACTTATACTATCTCTAGCTCCTAAACTCCCAAATTGTATTCCCTTGTTGCTCAATCTACTCATGGAGCAAGGTTAGTCTGAGTCCTAAAGAATGGTTTGGAAAAATGGAAATCTTCTCTAGTTGGTTTTTTTGTAGATAAAAGATCACCTTTCTTCCTTTTTATGCTTGGGCTTGCAAAAAATGGAAAACATTTGGATTATTATATGTTCTCATGTTAGACAAATATAATTTTATCTTTAAATTTATATTTAAAGTTGAAGCTTAAAAAGTGTTGGATATTACTTCATGACACTTCAACAATTGGCCTATCTTTCTTCAAAAATGGTAGCTTGAATTACTTTCACATGATATTAAAAATAGAAGGATGCCTTTTTTTAATAAATTTGTATGGCATTCCACTTAAATACTAGACTACTGATAAGCTTAGTTACATATCTAGTTTTATTAGAAAACCCATAGGAATGGATGAATCAACAACAATTCTCAAAAGAATCCATTATGCTAGAATATATGTTTTAATAGAGGCGGCTCAAACTCTACTTAATTACTTTCTAATTATGAGACTAAATGAACAAGGGGAGCTTTATAAAGATGTAATCTAAGGCGGTTGGTTTGCATGAAGGAATGACAATAGGAATGAGAATGAATATAGTGAGGAATGAGAATGGAGATTATCATTATAATTGTGATGGTTGGTTAAGAGAAAGGAATGATTACCATTACTATTGATAGTGGTTGGTTTGTAAAAAAATATAATTAATTAATTACAATATATTAATTAATTAAAATATTGTAATTAATTAATTAGAGTATTTTAATTAATGCATAAATTATATTTCAATTAATTATATTGTAACTAATTAATTATTTTAAATGAATTATAATTTAATGTAATTAATTAATTATAATATTTTAATTAATTAATTATAATATAATTAATTAATAAAAATAATTTAATTAATTAATTAACAACAATATTTTAATTAATGAATAATTATATTTTAATTAGTTATATTTTAATTAATAATAATATTTTAATTGACAATAATGTAATTAATTAACTAATATTAGTAATTTAATTAATTATATTTTAATTAAATAATTAATTACAATATTTTAATTAATGAATAATTATTTTTTAATTACTTATATTTTAATTAATAATAATATTTTAATTAATTAATTAATTACAATTTTTAATTAATG
>JANTPM010000003.1:22300543-22313961 GCA_025434745.1 Erythroxylum divaricatum
CATCACTTACATTGCATGCTCTTATTCAGTCATAATCACTTATCATTGGACCGTAGTCCGACATTCAACATATAGTTGAGAATTCACACTTTTACGTGCATGCAATTTCACATTCAGAATTCACTTAGCAATCATTTCAGTGCATTAGTTCAGCTTATTCACATACAAGCAGCACTTTGATATCCAAATCAAATATCACAATCATTGGCCCTCCTGTCCGAAAACCAACATAAACAATCACATTCACACAATCATTCAGAATTCAATTAATACCAAAAAGTCAAACAAAACAAATAATGGAATGAGACTAATCTAGGTCTATTCACAGCACCCTCCAGATTAACATTTGCTTTCAAATTCTTGGAACGCCTGAATGTGAAAACTTGACCTGCATAACCCATTTATGCAATACACAATTCACACACGTTACAAACTCATTTATGCACAAATAACTACATGGACTATGTAAAATGCATGCTCAGTGACAATCTCGGGTACCTTACTAACTTTCCAACTTAATCAAAATCTATCATTTTCCATAATCATCAAAAGCAGAAACATTCACTACGTACATTCATCTCATTTTCTGCATTACCACACTTTCATTCACTTCACCTTTTTTTTTCTAGCTACACTTAAATCTTTCTTTCTTAGCTCTAACATCATCATACATTTTTTTGTTGATCCTCTGACTCTAAAACCATTTCTACAATTTCTTATAACATTTGATCATTAAATCCAAAGGAAATCATATATATGGCATACTCAAAATCTCCTCACACATTTTTCAGCAATTACAAATATCACTGTTCTTAACCATTTAGCAGTGAACTAACGATGCATGCTTCATTTCATGCAAAACTACATAATCATAATAAGCTTACTTGTTTGAAGCCCTAAAACCTGCAACCATCACAAAGCCCTAACATTTTCAAATCATGTGAACCTTAGTTTCTCATGCAGCCCACGTACCTCATCTTGAAGATTGACAAGGGGTCAGGTCTTTTCTTGGAATTAAAGAAAGAAATATCATAGTGGAAGTGATGACAACAGAGAAAAGCAAGGTTTAACTTCAGAGAATATTTGATGAAAAGATCTGGGTTGGAGGACCTCTAGAGAAAGAAGTTTTGAGAGAATGAAATGGAGGCAAGTACCGTGACTTTTCCTTCAAGGTTATTTAAAACTCCACTTTAACTAAGACACCAGTCCAATTCTTAGCCACTTATCAATTTCTAGATCTTTCCATTAACACCAAAATCACTTAATTTAGTTCAGTGCTAAGGAAGATGTGCCTCAAATATCTTCAAATTGTCATATTCTAAAATAGTGTATTATGCCCAACTTCCTTTTAGAACTTAAATATCTTATAAACTGAATCATAATTATACTTCGGAGATAATTTGTAGGCCTGCATCTCTAGTTCACTCCAAACAACAAGCGTCTCATTTGAAATCCTACAGGTCTAGATATACTCAAAATACGGAAGTGTTGCTCAGTGGAATAACACCAGTTCATAATTTAAAGAGTATACTCATTATACCCGTTCTACGTTTCTCACTCAATCTTTCTCAATTCATTTCGAATGTCTATGATTTTTAGTTGGAGATGTAGGGTAATGTCCTACGAGTCCCATGGTTTAAGAATCAATTCGTTTGGGTGTCTAGAGAAGAAGTTATGGCTAGACGAAAAAAAGATAGAAAAAGTGAAACTCAAAAGAAACAAAACACAGAAGAAGTAAAACACAAAAGGAGACACGTCAGCAAAACATAGAAGAAGACGAGTCAGCAAAACACAGAAGAAGACGCACCAATAAAACACAGAAGAAGTAAAACTCAAAAGGAACAAAACACAGAATGAGTTCATGAACAGTAACACAGAATGAGTTCATGAATAGTAACACAAAAGGAGTTCATGAACAGTAACACAGAAGGAGTTCATGAACATAGACGATACAAAACATAGAAGAAGATGATGTCATCACAAAAGAAGCCAAATACAGAAGAAGTGAAAAGGCAGAAGATAGCAAAACTCAGATGATACAAAACACAGAAGAAGATGACGCCATCATAGAATAAGCAAAATACAACAGAAGAGAAAAGACAAAAGATAGCAAAACTCAGACGTCCAAAATTTCTACAACTTCTGACAAGACAAATTTCTCTAATCAAGCCTATATTAATCCAGACTTTCCTTCGAATACAGAACATGAATTTTCTACATTCATTCAATGTACTGCACCCAATTCTCAACTTTATAACAAACTTTGAGATTCTTAAAGACCAAATTTAAATTCGATGTCTTCATAAGAAATGTAGCCATAGGTTCCTAGTTTAATCCCCATCCAGAATCATCACATCTGGATAACTAGAGAACAAGTTAAGGCTAACAAACCGAAGCACACTCAGTGAACATTTCCATATCACTCTTTCGACTCCCTCTACTCCTTATTTTCAATAAAATCATATTAAAAAACAATCATACCCTAAATTTGTCAATGAATGCATGTGCAATTTTTTTTTGTGCAGGAACATTTACTATTCAATATGTATGTGTATGCCATATTATGCATGAGCATGGAATGTGTTTCCTACTTCCTCAGCACTTTCTCTCATCTATTAATTTCGCCTTTACTAGGGTAACGGGATGTTACAACTGAAGACCCAATCTCTAACGTAGTAATCATTTTTATCACTTTTTAATTGTTTACTTTAATTTGTTTTTGTTAGTTTAATTTCATTTTATTTTGTTATAAAAAAACTAATAAAACCCCCAAAATATCCTAAACAAAAATTCTTCTCATTATAAAAGCTTTACACATACTCTTTGCGGGATCGACTTAGACTTATCACTAGTTATAGTTTTAAGTTTAATTATTTTGTATAAGATTACGATGCCCTACCAATTAAAAATATTGGTATGCCTTACCCTCTTTAGCCTTTATTTCTTTGATCTCTAATAACTCAGTGGACTGCATACGTTGGGTACATCAAGCCTTAGGATTTTCTCCAATAAATCCTACAGAGAAGCTTCAAAACAAGAAATCCTAAGGTTCAATGGTTGAGGCTAGTTTGGTATCCCCAAGTCATCTTTAAAATCTCCTTCATCTTGTAGTTGATTATTCAAGGGAAACTTTTCACAAGGAAATGAAGGAGTGGATTCACTAAAGGTGACAAATATGTCACGACTCAAAACCACATCGGACACATGACAATTGTCGCATGCCCAGGCTAAGGATACTCATAGTGCCCTTAACCTGACTATGCAAGACTAACTAATATCCTTTGAAAACATTTGGACAATACAATGGCTATATTTTGAATTTCCTAAAACTCAATTAAAATACTTATAAATTAGTTTTAAATGCACTTCTATATTCACATTTGAAACTCTACCACAACTTTTGGAATTTTATGTCCACTCAAAAGCAATCTTAACAACAGTATCAAAGGTTTATACATAAGGTCTTTTACAAACTAAAAGATAGTAAAGAGTTAATTTATAAAATCATAAAACATATAACATAACCAACCTAATTAAAAAAAGTAATTCATGAGCCACTATATAATAAAAGTACAAATAGAGACTACCCTCAAGCGATAATGCCTTGAAAATGTTAAAAGGCTGCACGATACACTCAAAGCCTCAAGCTCACCAAATTAACCTACATGGTTGGAAAGCGGAGGGGGTGAGTACACTATTTACTCAGCAAGTAGGAAAAACATATATCATAAATAGAACTCGATACATACCAAGACGGTGTAGATAACCTATGAAGTGAACGTACATGACATAGAAACACATAGGCCTAGCCTATGACTCAACAAATATTGGTTAGGAACCACCTACATAAAAGTAGAAAAACATCACATGCATAAATCAAATCTCATTAAAAAACAAATATCAGAATAAGCCAAAATAATCATGTGTATCGCCACTAGTTGGCCAAACTAGTGCGCACACCCACCAATTCCCATTGTTGGCTCGAATTTTATCCATGGAAGTCCAGACTATAGTCGACAAGAGCGTCATGACCTTAGGTGATGACCTCTGTGATGACCAGACCCTAGATGTGGAATTACCTGCAAGTCCTGTAGAAGGTGTCTATACGGGGATTCGACTTTTATGTACCAGTGTCAAGAGTATGGGGGTCACTTAACCTGTTGTGCCTAGCACATGATTGGTCAATCTTTATCTCACCAATCACAAAAAAAATCATATAGAAATATAAAGTACAAAACTCAAATAAGGCAACATATCTTTATTTATCGATTCAACTGATAAAATGGAACCTTGTCATGACTCTAAGCTAAAAAAGAACACAAACATGCAGTATACATGATTCGGTTATACATATGTAAGTTCCAAAATATTATTTCATGCAATAAAAATCACCTTTTACACTCCAAATGCAAAGTTGTTAAAAAATGTAGTTTCAGAAAATAAAACATTGTCCTTTACACCTCCAGTGCAAGTTTGTTGAAAACAATTTTATTTATCAAAATACGTAATAAAAACATCAGTTTCAAAACAAAGTCGTTTATTAAATACACAAGTATACTAACATATACTTAAGATTCAATTCTACTATGCATTACTTAGGTTCAAAATTCACATACAAGTCATCATGCATGTCTTAGGATGTCCTAATCCCATTTGAGAGATATGATTTCCCAACTCACCTTAAAAGGAGGTGCACACTCTCTTAACTTCAACAATCCTCGATACGAGCTCCTTGATTCACAGCTCTCGAGCCTTTACACATACAAATAAGCATTGTATTTACTACTCAAAATATATCTCATATTTATACACCACCACAACCAAATTCATCTCTAATCAATCATCATAAATGTTATTCTAACTTATGTCAATAGGTCAATAAGTCACTTACTAATTCAGCTCAATGTCTCCTCAACCATCGAGCTAACCTAACCTTATGTGCAATGTTTTCATCCTTTTCTTCCTAATATTCCTTTATGAACAAGTTGTCTTCTTTTAATAGTAACTCTCCCAACAAAAATCCAAATGTCATGATTCTTATACCACCCAAAACTAGACTTCAATTAATCTTAACATATTTAAAAATTACACAAACTTCATCTCCCTTTAAAATGTAATCTTTATCCAAATTATGTCATGTTTTTGGTAAGAGACAGACTGGAAACCAATACTCAACACCCAATAAATCATTATCAATACATCTCCTAACAAAACCATTTTACAGAAGCATTAATAAGACATCAATAATCATTTTCATATTTTATACTTTCACTAATTCAGACTCTAAATTTCTCAAAAATCAGGAAATAATACAAGGTTGCTGCACAAGGGTCTATCATAAGCAGTATTAGATAAACAAGGATAACTCGAGCTCTAGTCCTGATTTTGTCAAGCCACTTTCACAAAGGTCAAGCTCTATATCTAAAACTTTCATTCTTTAAGTTTTTTCAAATTCATGCTCTACGAATATGAAAGATAGATAGAAATAGAAAGATGAAATTGAAACCAAAATTTGAGCTTACCTTGATAACTTCCTTCCTTCCCCTTCTCTTCCCCTTTTTCTCTCCTTCTCTTCTCATTTTCTTTTTTCTACTTATTCTAACCTTAAGGCAGACCTTCACTCTTGCTTCTATTGCCTTTTCATCCATTTTCTCTAGAAAATTCAAGAAGGTCAAACTAATCTATGTGTCACCATTCCATTAGTCTATGTATCACCATTCTATTGGTACATATTTTATCCTTCTATTGGTCCATATGTTACTATTCTATTGGTCTATGTGTAACTTACTTTAGGCTTCACATGTTACTCATTTTAAGCCTCTGTGTCACTACTTATAAGGCTACATATGTCACCAATTGTAAGGCTACATATGTCACCCATTGTAAATCTATATATGTCACCATTTGTAAAGCTACGCATGTCACCATTCTATTGCTCCACATGTCGCAAGTCTAAAATGCCATTTGTCACAAACTTAAAGGGCCACTTGTCATCCATTTAACTGAGCCATTTGTCACTTATTCCTAATGCCACATGTCATCATTTCATAGGCCTAATCAACTTAAATTCCCATGTATAAATTTGTCTTACTCTTTAACATTTTGCTTAAAATAGATGCACATATCACCTCATCAATTACTCAATTGTAACAACAAATTCCTAATTCACTAATTATAATCTATCAATTCATGCTATCGGTAAATCAAAATGCAAAACATTGGGAATGCACATTCATATCACATTCATGTTCATTCCATACCCTAAAATATGTTAATTGAGTGTATATACTATATTGCAATGTTTTCTAAATCATGATTCATATGTATATACGAATATTATGCATGTAAATGAAATGCACCTCGTAAATTCTTAAATGAAATAACTCATTCGACTTAATCTAACAGTTTAATTTCTTCACAATTTTTGGAGGCAGGATATTACAAAATGTCTCATATGCACCAATACTACACAAATTTTCCCTACCCATTACCCTATAGCCTAGTTAGTATACCTAAAGCTATGATGAAAAAAAGATGGAGCAATAGTCAGTCCTCTTTGGAATTTAAGTTAGCCTTAGGGAGGCTAGTTTATAAGAAATGGAATAAGAGAAACCTATGACTACATCAAGGCAAAAAGAAAAATCAAGACCAACTGCTAAGGAAAACTATAAACCTACTCAAGGAACACTGATCAATTATCCAATTGTAGCATGCCTAAATCAAACTATTAGGAAGGGCAACTAACTATTTGAAGCGTCAATAGTTGTTCTTCCAAAAATACAAATTTTGGAATGATGGTTAATTGAATACTAAATAAGGGATGCTCAAATCGATCAATGGTATGAAACTAATTCATCATCCCAATAAGCCTAACAAGCAAATCAAGTAAAAATTAAAAGTAAACGAGGATGTATCTTAATGCATACATGTATTTATACTCATGTCTTTGGAAAATTGTATAAATATGGAAACGAAATACCTTAATTAAAAGGATATGCTCAAGAGTTAGGCCTATTTCACCTTCCATGATCCTCCTGGCTATCTCCACATTAGCGATTGATCCATAACCTACCATAACTAAAAAAATGCACCAAGAAATCTAAAATGATTGAGACGTAAGCAATAACTTAATCATGAACATATGCATGCCCCAAGAGATCTTGAATAGGTGAGATGAAGGTAACTGCTGGTACTAGAGTAGATGTATACCTAATACCCTAACCAAGGTAAGTTAAACATGCGAGGAAAAGTGGAGATAAGAAAAGTTGTATCTGATAAGTGCAACTTACATCTGTAGCTGAATACTTATAACTATATTAATACTTTAAATAAACCTCAAGATGTATCATTTCTTTTATTAATGTAATTTTAATTTAATAAAAAAATTATATTCTTCAATTTCTCGTTAATGAGCGTTACAAATATAGGTACAAATGTTGTATCACATGTCTTATAACAAATGATCTTCCTTGCAGTTTTGTTACCTCAAATATTGTATCATTTCAATATCATTTTCACTTATGCCAATTCATCATATAACTCATATATATTATCCATGCATTAACCATCTTTTAACTTATTGTTCTCAAGTTTTAACCTTTTATTTTTGACTTCCAATTTATTTATATTTGATTTAAATCTTCATCCATCCATATGAAAAAATTACATCCTTTTTATATAACAATCTTATAATTAATAGTATTCATAACATCTTTTTTTATAATTGTCGTTAGTTCAAGAAGTTATCAAAAGGCTTCGACTTTTATATCAAGCAGAAACTTGCTCATCATATTACTTTTCACTATGACTTATGCCGGTTGATTTGGAAGATTCATTATCTATGATGGTTGATAAGAATCTATCCCAATCAAATATCTAACATCTATATGTCACCCTTTACATACAACATCTTCAATGATTTAAGATAACTAGGTTAAATTAATTTAGTTATGCACACAGAGTTATGCTACACCCCTGCTAACAGCCTCAATCTCCTACATTACAAATGCCAACTAATTTCTTGGCAAATGCAAATATTTATCCTGTGATACATTTTGAATGCACCTGCATAAGAACACTCTCTTTATTTTCAATTTCAACCTTTGAGCACCAAAATTTCTTGTGAACAAGTAGTAATCTAAACAAAATAACACGAGCATTATTTATGTTGTAACAACTATAAATTTGAATTTTGAGCTTTGAAGGCCTAATCAATGTTATCACTTTTCACAATTGATGAAACATCGATTGGTGTAAATTCTCATATAGCCAAAAATAGGCATTCGTGCCTAAATTACTAACTTTAGGAAAACCAAGTCGTGTTTCACTTATTTGGATATGAAAAGACCTAAATTTAGAGCTTACTTTTGTTGACCTAGAGGAAGATAGTAGATAGTAGAGAGGGGCAATAGAAAAAGGAGAAAGGAAGCCGGCAAACCCAGAAGGGTGTAGAGACAAAAACAAGAAACTTAAAAACAAACTCTAGGGAAAAAGAAAGAGGAACGGGGGAATGAAATGGTGTTCCCTAGTTTTACTTGAAAATATTAAAACATCCTTAATGGTATCTCTTTTAATTAAACCAGTAGCACTTGAGTGAAATGAGCACTACAAATTTTATCTACGGATGAAATGAGGATTCAAAGACGAACTTTTAGTAAGTTTTACGGTTAAATTGGCAAAAATAAAAGTCTAGTCCTAATTATCAACATTGAAGGACCAATTTAGACTTTTTTCTTACAAAAAAGTTTGAAAGCATAATATTTAAATTGTGAAGATAAGCTTGCATAAATAAATTAAGAAAAATGGACAAGAAAATGATGATCTCATACTTAAAGGTATACTAATAAAGATCTTTAATAACTATCAAGAAAAAGGGTAACGTAATTGAATCCTTTAACGTTTGCTTCAAGTTATCAAATCATACCTAACGACTAAATGGTATTTTCATGAGACAATACGTAACCAACCAGAAGGAAAGTAAATAAATTACATAGACAACTTGAGTTTGAGGTGAATGTCACAAAATACAACACAACTTGGCCCAATCCATAAGACTCAAATTTAAGATAAGGTTATCATATATGCAATCTTTTTTTTAAAATATATTTTTTATAAAAAGGTTGACTTGATTAGCAGAGGAGAGTATCACATAAAACGCATAATTGAAGTCTTAACTATAAGCAATAACGAAGAAATGTGTTAAGAGTGGATTTGATATTTGCAACTATAAAGGAAGGGTCCTGGACTCAGTCCCACAAATGTCCCGCGCAGGTTAAAACAAGATAAACGATCACTTAACCACCACACAGCTCCACAGCCACAACTCCGACCACCATCCCAAAGAAAACAAAACCTCCAACCACCACCATGTTTCTATCCACCCTGTCCCTAACCTCCACTCCAACTACCAACATCTGCCGCTTCATGACCCTTACAAACAGCTATTCCATCTCCGACGACGACCTGCAGTCCAGAGGCTTTCATCTCCGACGCACAACCTCCGACCTCAACCTCGACCACCTCAACTCAGTCTTCGTGGCTGTGGGCTTCCCCAGAAGGGACCCTGAGAAAATCAAACTCGCTCTGGAGAATACCAACTCACTCCTATGGATCGAACACAAAAAGACCCAGAAGCCCGTTGCCTTTGCTAGAGCAACTGGTGACGGTGTTTTCAACGCCATCATATGGGATGTCGTGGTTGATCCTTCTTTTCAGGGGATCGGTTTAGGGAAAGCTATTATGGAGAGGCTTGTGGAGGAGTTGTTGGAGAAGGGTATTGTTAATATTGCTTTGTATTCGGAGCCACGAGTTCTCGGGTTCTATCGCCCCCTGGGGTTTGTGGCGGATCCGGATGGCATTAGAGGAATGGTGTACTCCAGGAAACAGAGAAAGAAGAAGTAGATCGTATTGTAAATAGCTGATACCGAGCCATTGGGGACATTGTAACAGGATGCATCAAATCCAAATGCATATTCATTAAATTCATCTGATGAAGTCTTCTTCTTTGAACAAGATTTTTCATGCTTTTGCTTCGCACTTGAGAATGCTGGTGAACATTTCATCTGTTTTGGTTGATGATGTGGGGTGACGGCTAACTGCTGTTTTAATTGTTGCTTAGAAGTAGGAAGGTACAATACCAGTCAGGCATGAGGGACCATGGAATTTGCTTATTGCTCGCTCATAGCTCCCAAGGAAGGTGGCAAGGAAAACGGAAACTACAATCTTCTTATTCGTCCAATTGTTTTATTACTAGATGTTAACCTCTTATTTAGGATGTTTTCATTCAAAAGAGGTCATCTGCTACTTCAAGTCTTGAATTCGATTTAAGGCAACAGAAACATATTTCTCGTTGTACTATGAACATTAACCAAGAATTCACCTGCTTTCGTTAACATCAACCATCACTAACTTTACAATTTTAATAACGACAAGTCCATGGGACCATTTTTCTTATCCAGGAGAGCACCCAAAGTTTTGTTCCCGATTTTCTCGGAGGCCTAACTATTTAGATCTAACAACGAACAAGACGTGAGGAACACAAACAAGATATAGTGATACATCAAAACAATAGATGTAGAAAGTGGCTGTGTAAATCACAAAAAGAACATAAAACATTCGTAGGGTTTTATTTCTCAACTACAACAACATTCTCTGTGATACAGTCTTCGCTTTCAGTCCGTATCCTAGAGGAATCCGAAGGACCATCTTCATCACCACGCTCTCTCTCAGACACTTCTTTAATTAGACCTTAAACAGCAGAGACAAACAAGCTGAGAAATTTGTTACAGAGAAGATAAAGAGATTTCCTTAGAAACCCACGAAGCAATCAATGCAGCGAGACTAAGAGAACATTCAATTGTGTTCAAGTTTCAAAGTCCGATGAATCCAAATTCCCGAAACAGACAAATATTTAAATCAACATAAGAGAGAGAGAGTGGAAACGACGATTTACAAATAGTCAAATACCTAAAGGGACGAAGGGGGAAGGGGAAAATCAAGAGATAGTCTTGGCGTTTATAAAGAAAGCAACAGAGCAAAGAACGGAAGCAATGAATGCGAAGATGGCGAGACCGATGATCACAGAAATACTGGCCACCACCAAATCCAGTATGGATTGAACACTTAGCAACCCCATCAAGAACTTCATTTGCTTTCTTCTATCTTAATTAACCATGTTTGGTCCTTCCTCTCGGGATTGTTTTCCATTATATATATGCACATTGATAAAATAAAGATAGAGATGAGAAGATGCATTTGGGATTGTGAATGTTTTCGAGCCATGACGGGCCGGCCTTTTCTGGGCTCATAGTTCATACCAGGGTTATGGTCTACTCCTTTAAGTCAATATAATTAGATTCATCTTATAATAAATGTATATCCAAATAATTTTGATTCCAAATTTTAGTACTTTTGGAATAGCTTTAGATATACCTGAAAAATGAAATTGATAAAGAGATGGGTCACTTATTTTTCATACCTTACATGCAATTTGATTTTAAGATCTATTTTCATACAATAAACAATATTTATTTTTTCAATTTTTATTATATTTTAAGAGATTCAATCTCTTTTAAATTATAAATTAATTTGTGACGATAATAATTCAATACCATGAATTTCCATGACTCTCTAGAAAGCGAAACTTTGTACACACCCGTCAATTAGTTTCTAACTTGATCTAACAAAACCTCATTATGTCTATAAATACTAACAAATTTTCCTACACTATTAGGGACTTCCTAACAATATGACTTAATGACATAATGGAGGTTGTAGAAGATATTGTGAAGGTTACATATGCTTGGAAACTTAAGTCACAGGTTAAGAAAGTATGAAAACCAACTGGCAAAATCTTTAAAATTGGTGAACTCAGTGAACTAACATTGGAGGCAAGTACAAAGGAGAATACCATAAAGGAGGTCAGAAAAAACACTTCGGAAAGCCATAATTAATCAGAGCATGTAGAAATGGAAATCAATGATGATGAAAATAAGGAAATAGACAGGGGCAATACTATCAAGAACAAAGATGGAAAATGCTCAGAAAATCATTATAGCCATGATAACATTAGTTTGGCATCGGGGCAGAACATAAACCAATGTGACATACAAAGGAAAAAAGATGGTTTTGTTACTCCTAGTAGAAGAAAGTCCAACAGGAAGAAGAAGAAACCTTCTTCTCTAACTATTAGATATTAAAGATTTTATCAATCAGATTAAGCCTGATATTGCTAAATTATTCGAAGCAAAGATTAAAAACAAAACAATTACAACATTCTCCAAATTTTTCTTAGTAATTGGAAAGTACTAAATAATTACTACTCTCATTACAATGGGAGAATCTTGTTGTTATACAAGGATGACAACGTAGAAGTGTGAGCTGATTTTATTAAGGAGCAGATGATATATACTAAAGTCATTAATAAAAGCTCTAGGAAGGTATCCTAAATCACAGTAGTGTATGATGTCAATCATAGTTTACATAGAAGGGTTGTGGGACAAACTTATAAACTTTTTAGCCTCTTGTCAAGGGCCTTTTCGTATTAGGAGACTCTAACTCAACCCCCAATCCAGAGGAAACAGAACGGAACATCATCCTTAGAAGCTGCTATAATGACTTCAAATGATGCACAACAGACATTGAGGTAAAGGACCTTCCCCAAGGCCGTAATTTCTTCACTTGGTCTAACAGACAAAAACATCCTTAATTTATAAGGAAGAAGTTAGACAAATACATAGCTAATCTAGAGTAGTTCCAAACTTTTCCAGAAGCATATGCATCCTTCAAAACTCCAGAAGAAAGCAAATTACTAGCTAAACTAGTAATACGGCATGAGATAGAGCATGCCTTAAAGCAATCAATCCTTCAAAGGCTCCAAGCCCAGATGGGATCAACATCTTATTTTATAAAAAAAAAAATGGAACATGACAGGGACAATGGTTGTAGAAGTAGTGGAGGAATTCTTCAGAGAAAGGAAATTATTAGAGGAGTTCAATAGAACATTAATTTGTTTAATCCCTAAAGGCTTGAAACCAGAGACAATATAGATTACCAACCTATAGCCTGTTGAAACTTCACGTACAAGATAATTGTAAGAATATTGGCTGAGAGAATGAAAACAATCTTACCAAGACGCATTAGTGTAACATCCCATCACCGATGGGAAGGTTATTTTGGAAAATTAGGACGTGCTAGGATTTTACATTTGCATATTTGGTTACGAGCATTCTTTTGACCTCTAATTTTAAAGAAATGAGTTATTCTGCACATGCACATATATGTACATGCGTTTCTGACATTCCCGACATTTAATTGTGAATATGATTTGATTTGTGAATTTTTGAGATAAGTATATTTGATTGTGATTTGTTTGAGAATTTTGGAATAAATTGGGTTGAATAGTTGAATTGGAACTGTTT
>JANTPM010000003.1:22326975-22350139 GCA_025434745.1 Erythroxylum divaricatum
CATAACCAAATTATTTCTTCATCCTTGTCCATAATAATTACCTCAAACCTTTGAATATCACTAACTATTTAATTAAAAGCATTAATATACAGGTCTAAACCCTCATACACCTTCAACTTATGTAGCCTCTAGTTTAGAAATAACTTGTTCTTGAAGGACTTTGACATATATTGACTCTCTTTTCTTTTACATATCATTAGGAAAAAATATCTATAATGTTATAAAATTGTCTACTAGGCATAACCACATGGTTCCTTCTTGTAACCTTATCTTGGTCATTTCAATTAATTAGAAGTCTAATCATTGCATAATCATTTACATGTAAGGATATAGTGCATAAATTCTTTCATGATCAAAAGAAAATTTATTTTGATCTTTAAAGAAAACCTCTTGATATTTAAAAAAATTAGGGAATTATTGAATTGGTTTTGAATTAAGTTTTCATTAAAAAAACTTGTTTTGATCTTTAAAAGAAATTGAGAAGTTTTGAAAAAAAAATATTTAAGGAAGTTTAGTAGACTAACGTGGTGATTTAGGTATCTAATACTCTCTCCTATCCAAAATGAAAGTCGTTTTAAAGGAATGCACACTTATTAAGACAACTAATGAAATGTTTGATATACCCTTATTAATGGTGCTACTCATGTGAGAGAAATTGTATGTTGAACTGCCTTGAAAATGTAATCTGTATAATTAAGATGTGAGAGAAATTAAGGGGTAATTTTGGAAGTAAAATTATAAGCATGCATGAAAAGTCACGAACGACTCTTATTTTGAATAATTAAAATCCCTCTAAAACGACTTTCATTTTGGATAGGAGGGAGTATTAAGGTTTTAGATAGATTAGTCGATCAAGATCTTTTAAAAATATGTACCATAAGTTTGTGGCTATATTGGTCAACCAATGTACCGAAATGGTCAATCAATGTTAGTGTTACTAGTCATTGTAATGGCTAGTTTTTATTTCTAACGACTATTTTAGGTTATCTTGAGTATAAATAGGCTATATATAAGTTAAGGGAATTATTTTAGGCATACTAAAGAGTTTTTAAAAGACTTAAGAGGTTATAGAATGCCTTTTGTTATTATATAACATATATTGAGCCTTTGTTCGTTGTTGTGGGTAAAAGAAAAAAGCTTTTGAGTTACGTATTTGTTTAATTAGGAAAATTACTTAGATTACACTTTTTGATGGTTCTAATTGATCTTGAACAAGATTTGTAAAGTGTTACTCTTCATGTATAGAAAAATAAGATTTGTGAGCATTTCTCTTTACCTGTAATAATGAAGATATTGTATAGAAGGTTTCTCTTCACATATTGAAAGAAAAAGATAGTGAATCATAAACTAAAGCTTAAGGAATGAATGTAGGCTAAAAATTCTTTGTCTAAACCACTACAAATCAATTTCATCTCTCTTTCCAACTATTGTTATTATTACACTTATATTACGATTATTTTATATGATATTTTCATAATCATTTATTAGTTCAAAAATATGACAAAATTTTAATATACATAATTCACCCCTTTCTTGTATTTCATCCAGAACTAACACCACAAAACTTTCTATCAAGGAGTTATTTGATTACAACATCTAAGTTATTGATAACATGAATTATTATCAAACATTATGAAAGGTGCATTATCCAAATCAAACAATCATCTATATCAATATTAGGTCGGTAAGTGGAGAAATTAATCCTTAATTTTGAAGTAACTCTAAAATATATATATTGGTCATTGCCAAATTTTATTTAGAATGAAAGAATCTACCCTCATGTCAGCTAAAAGACTTCAATGATTGATCTTAAGGACATGAGATGTTGAAGAGGCCTTACAGGATGCTAGTTATTAAAACAAAAAAAAATTTCCCTTAGTATTTTCAATAAGGTTTTCATCATCCCTCTTACATTATCGTTTATATTAAATATTTGTCTTAGGAAGCAAGATGTCATTGTTCCTTATTTTGCAATTAAACATTTCACCCATTCAAAAAGTTTGAATGAATCTATTTCACTTATAAAGATTCATCATCAATAAAAAGTTTTTAGATGCATTTATATAGATCATTTTGTTCATCAGTCTAATAGATTGTATGTCTAGCTCGCCTTCTTCCTTTGGCATATGAACATTCCTCCATTTTAGTTTAGCTTTGGAAATATCTTTTATGTCACTAATCCATAAAATGTTTTTGATTTTCCTTTTCATAAATTTATGGGTTAATTATTAAAAAAGTCTCAAACTTTACTCAATTTTGCAATACTAGCCAAAAATTTAAAAGTGACGGTAAAATATCCAAATTTTCAATTTGTTGTGAAAATAACCCAACGTCAAGTTTTCTGTTAGTGTTGCTGACTTGGCTAACTGTGCTAGATTTTTGTACATGCCACATGTTTCTTTTTTTCAAATATTTATTTCCTATTTAATTTTTTATGAACAAAACCTAATTTCCTCTTATATTCTACTTCCCCTTAATTTCTGATTGCTTGACTCCTAACTCTACTACAAACCCATTTTTAACAATTGAGTACTAAAATGTTGCAATGAATCCAGCAGCCACTCCACATGTAACAATATCTCTTTGGTCTTGATCATTCTTGAAGAGTTGAAGCCATTTCATGTAACTCATATTTCTTCGATCTACCCTAACTAGTAATGATGTAACACATAGTCTAGTATCAGCATGAGCCTTGTCTTTCCAACAATAAGAGACAATAATATTGTAGTTTTGCTCTTAATAATCAAACCAAGGAAAATAATATGCAATCTTCACTTGTTAGTCATATAAGATAACATATTAAAAAAAGACATGCACACCTCAACAATCTACAACATATAAGAAGCACTTGACTATTGGAATACAAAAAGCATTTGAGAAGACTTATCTGAAAAATTATTTACCTTTACAACCAAAGTCCTCAAGAAGAAAATTCCCAACGTATCCACACCATTTAGATAAGCCTTAACTTCTGGAATACCTAAACCAAATGCATTTGGATATATAAACATCGTGATGAGAGTCATAAACAACTTTAAAACAAAATTATAAACAGATAATGTGGTAAATGTCATTCCAAATCTGTAAGTAAAAAAAGAAAAAAAAAACTATAACTCCAAAGCAATCAACAATAATAACAAAAAATTTAAACTAACTACCAAAAGAACATTAAAACTTGAAGCGGGAATGGAACATGAGCATTACACGTACCTTCTAGTAAGCATCATATTAGAAGTAACATCACACTTGACACTGGCAAGATTTTCAACAATGGGATTGTTTGCCAGTCTGATGAGACTAACCATAATGTGAATGAAGAAGTAGAGTAACCATTTCATAAACACATATTGGAATATCTTGATCTTCGTCTAACTCCTCCAATCATAAACAAACAAAACAATTATATCACCAAACATTTCAAAGTCAATAAGTTACACACACAGTGAATTTCTATATCATACTCATAGTTGAGGCTTTTAATGGGACATATATTGGAGTCAATGATGGAAATTTGAGATTTAGAGTTTGTATCAAAGTGTAGCTACCGAAAATATAAGAAAAGCAATTAAGTTATAAACTTGAGATCTTACAAATTCAACAACATCATAATGGAGATTTTATATTGGTTTCCCTTCAATTCTACCTTAGCTTTTAGTAGTGGAGAGGGTGAGTAGTTGCTGGATGTGCATTATGGCCAAACATCTCATCTTTAGTCTAACTATCATAGTAGCTCAACCACCATTCTACTACCCTAGACATCGGGTACTCCATTTTTAGCTTGCACTTGATGGCTGGTAGTTTGTACCTACGATGTTTGTGGGTGATCAAAGTATGAAATTGTTTACAAAAATTAACTACATAGTAATTATCAAGTTAAAAAGAATCATGTGAGAAACATGTGTCATGTACAAAAAATTGACGTAATTAGCCATATCAGTGACATTAACAAAAAATTTAACATAGGGTTATTTTGGTAATAGATTGAAAGTTTGAGTATTTTAGCGTTGCTTTTTTAAGTTTGAATTAGGATTGTAAAATTAAGTAAAATTTGAGATTTTTCTTATATTTAACTTTAACTATTATTACCATTTGAATGTTTATATGAATAAAGACTCTTAATTGATAAGATAAAGCCTATTTATGTAAGTAAGTGATTTATTATTCCAATTACCCAATATTCTAACATCATATCCACAAGCATAAAACTTCTTTTGTGCTTTTTGAACTACCACTTGATGCTTTATACTTGTTGCCTTCAAAACTTCTTTATAGATCAATCCACAAATATAAATAGGTTGATTATCCCTTATTTCTATTAATAATTTTGAATCTTTTTATTCTTTCATTGACTCGTATAATTTGTATCAAGATGAGTGAAACTAATAAATATTACACTTTAATAAAATATAATTAGAATTGTTTGACTCTAAATAAAGTCCAAATTTTTTTGAAAGTTTTAAGCACACCCTATCAAACAAATTAATTTTAGTTTTTGATAAACATATTTCAAATTTATGTCTATTCCTTAAATACATATTTTAAAAATAATTTAATAATTATATAAAATGTATATAAAATATCAGTCACATATCAAATAAGTAAAATTTTCATAAATTTATTTTTAAAAAATATAATTTATTAGATTAATACAAGCAAAATGATAGACATAATTCATAAAATTAAATTAAGTAAATGAATATAAAATTTTATAGTTTTAGTAAAATCTAAAACATTTATATGAAAATTAATTGAAGAGTTCTCCAATTGCACCATCTTTTTTCTTGTGCCACCATCACTCAAAAACTCGTTTTTGCGTACTAAATGATTAACATCAAATAGTTAGGTTTAGAAACATAAAATAAAAATTATGTAAATTAAATGATTTGACAAATTATTTTTCAACCATCAAACTTTTAAAAATAATAGAGAATTCTATTACATTTAATTTAATTGCGTTGTAAGAATTTAGTTAAATAAAATATAAATACTAAATTTGTTAAAACTACTTATAAATACCATCAAGTTGAAGTGTTTTCAGTCCAAAGTCGAAACCCATCTTCAAATTTGAATTCTTTAATTTTGAACTTAAATTTGCAAGGAACTCCTAATTTCTTTTCTCTTCTATAAAAAGGAAAATCTGAAACGTGTCTCTACAATTTCTTTCGTCAGATGTGGTTCTTTCAACTTATCCGGCTCCTTTGATGCTAGAGAATTGTTTTCCTGGATCGTTAACATCTGCTAGCAAGTCTTCTCCTGACATCCCAGAACTATTTGTTGAAGATATATACAAAAAGGGGATGGAAATCTAGGCGTGCCAAGTCCAGTTCAATGCTGCAGAATGAAAAAGCGTCCAAATTCTCACCCGCCTTCTATACATTAAATGGTTTGACACCTGAAAATGAAATGATGAAACATTAGCATTTTATAGGAAACCCCGGTTTATGCACGGAAAAGATTATTAGCACCTGAGAGAGTTGGAATTGGTTTTCTAATTGGCAGAGGCTGCAACTCCTTAATGTCAACCACCACAGCATTGGATATCAGAAATGTCTTAGCCACTGATGCAGCATTCTCCAAACAACATCTAACTACCTGCTTCACGTGTTGATTGAGAGCCATGAATATTATGACAATGTTTAAGTTCTGCTCTAAATAGAAAAGATGATCCAGAGATGCATGTTCAGATGCTGTTGTTCACTTTTCCTACAGTTTGTTATTGCCATAAAATGTTACTTAACATATTTCGTCTGGCATACTTTTTCATCATCTTTGTATTTAATGAAGATGCATATGATTGATATTACCTTTGTTGGATCCATGATTCCCGCAGTCATGAGATCCTGATAGCTGTCTGTTGCAGCATTGTAACCGTATCTTGCATCACTATATGACAAAACCTACAAATTTCAGATAATCAGAGTTTGCACATTTTATCTTCTTATTGCAATTGGCTGATGATGAGATCAAGTATCGCGCTAAGACCTTCTCTACAACAACGTTGCCATTTACACCTGCATTTTTGGCAATGAGTCTTGCTGGGTAGGTTAATGCTTTTCGAAAAATCTCAGCTCCAATCTGCAACCATATTTGCCATTATATCTTTTACTAACCGATCAAGGAAGTTTTTCATGTATTGATATACTTACTATAAGCAATAAAAATATTTTAAAAAATGAAATGACCTTTTGTTCTTCATTGTCCAGATGCTCTTTTATAGCATCCATTTTTGTGGATAGTCTCAAAAGGCAACACCCGCCCCCAACTACTACTCCTTCCTCAACAGCTGCCTGCATACATTACATTGTGCCAGAAGTTCGTTGTTGTTATCGGCTAATAACTCAAGTGAAAGACTCAGCAAAATCAAGCAGCTACCTTAGTTGCATTCAAAGCATCCTCAACTCTCAGCTGTTTATCCTTCAACTCAACTTGAGTTTGTGCACCGACCTGCAATTCAACTTGTTAAATCGAAAGCAAAATCGAGTCTTACTTTCCAAATATATCAGTTACCTGAAGGATGGCGATTCCTCCTGATAATCTAGCTATTCTTTCCTTGAGTACTTTCTTTTGATATTTTTCTTGAGTATTCTGCAAAATGACAAAATGAAAAAGAAATTGAAACTTGATAAAACCAAAAAGTTTACTTTTAATTTCTAAACTAAACTTGCATAGTGAGCTTATTTTCAAACTTTGCCGTTTCCACCAAGCTCTAGGTTCCCAAGCAATTTACCAACAGGTGTAATTCAGACTATTCAGTTCAGTTTGGGACGAAACTATTCTTTCCAATTAAAAGTACAATACGTCTTCATTATATCATGTGAAATATAAATGATGTAGTCTTATCTATGTTGTGAATGGAAGATGCACCTCAACAAGACCACGTATCTCAGAAACCCTCTTCTGAACAGCTGCTTGAGTGCTTCCATCAGTAACTATCATTGTAGAATCCTTTGTTATTACCACGCTTATAGCACTGCCTAAAACCTCCTTGCCAGCGCTTTCTAGGGTCAACCCCATTGCATCTCTGATTACAGTGGCTGCAATATAAGAGCTGAAGGGATAAATAGCAAAGTAACAGCACTAAAACACTACATTTCTTTCTCAATTTCTTTTATTGCTCATCAGGACTGCAAATAAGATTTAGTAAGGATCAATTGAGCAAAAGTTTTGGTCCTCAAACTCCTCTAGTCAAACTATTTGGTGTTAGCTATTATGTACAGTTGTAGAAACCTGGGGATAAGTAAGACTGTATGAACCTACTACTAGAAAACTTATGAGCTGCTACCTCCGGTCAAGATAGCGATATCATCCAAGTAATGGCTCTTGCTTTCACCAAAGGAAGGCGCCTTAATAGCGGCTGCCTTAAGCACACCCTTGAGTTTGTTCCTAATGACTGGAGACAGAGCTTTGGGCTCAATTCCCTCTGCAACTATCACAATTGGGTACTTCTCTTTAACTGCATTGTCTAGTATTCTGAACAGCTCCTTTGGGTCTGTGATTTTTTTGTCAACCAGTAGTAACTGCAACCAAACATTTTTTGTATTACTCCAATCAATCCTATTCAAAAGCACCCCCAAAATGTTTAGAATGTAAAATTGCATCTAAACCTTGCAGTTATGAAGCTCCACTCTCATTTTCTGTCGATCAGTGACAAAATAAGGAGACAAATATCCACGATTAAATCTCATTCCTTCCACAATCTGTAAATAGTTCTCAATGCCCTTTCCTTTTTCTATTGTGACCACACCCCTCCTTCCCACCTGTCGAAGAGCATGTGATATCATGTTTCCCACTGAATAATCATTCCCTGCACTAACTGCAGCAACATCTGCAAGTTCATCATCCTCAACCTGAAACACATTCCAAACATTATTAGTAATAAACGAGGCATATGTGAAGGATCATTCCCCTATTTTTTCTGAGCTTTAGGAGACGTAATTTTTAAAGTAAAAGGAAGATAGAGAAAATTGCGGCTTATTCAACCTCTCTGGACATCAATTTGAGTTCAGAAACAAGGGCTTTTGCAGTTTTCTCAATTCCACGAGCAATTTGGACAGGATTCATCCCAGATGCAATGACCTGAAAAGTTGTTACTCTTAGTGCCAGAGCTTGTAGAGCTTTGCCAAGATGACCTTTTTATGCCTAATTACTGCCGATACCACCAAAAGGAGACAAACTTGCACATTTTTTTAAAAAGCTTTATTACTCCAATACAAGTTCTAGGAAACATTCTCTTAGAAATATATGGTTATGGGATACATTTTCTCAAGTCACTAACAAAGGTATAATGAAGGTTCTCCCTGGAAAAAAATAAACAGTTTTTCTTCTCCTTTTTCAACAGAAGAAAATCTATCAGAGTATGTTGTAGTGACAAATTTTTTGTCTCTATCAAAAAGATTTGTTCCTGTTCTTTTGGTTCTTTCTCTCTTACAATGTTACCTTCATAGTTACCAAAGACCCCTACCCACCAACATGATGGTGCGGATTGCATTCACATAGTAATTCATTCTATTGAAGCTTGTTCAATCTTGAAATCAAAGGAAATCAAATCATGGTTCTGACCTTCAGACCCTCAGAAATCAAACCATGAGCAAGTATTACAGATGTTGTGGAACCATCACCAGCCATGTCGTTTGTTCTAGCACCAGCTTGCCTCACCAATTTCACTCCAACATTCTCTAGTGGATCTTCCAATTCAATCTACATAATTAACATCAACCAACATTTTATCTTTTTAGAAATTAAAAACTCAAAAAATTTAGATTCTTTTAGACAAGCATTCGAAATTAACAAAGAACTAAATTGACACCTAAGGAACCTGAAATTGGTTCTAGTTTAAAAGCCAAAGAAAAAGAAGTAGAAACAAACAAATGGAAGCAGTAACTGGTTATTTGTAGGCTTGACCTGTTTCAGAACAGTTTCACCGTCATTAACAATCTTAGGAGGTCCATACTTGTTCTCCAGCACCACATTCCTTCCCTTAGGACCCAAAGTTACTCCTACCAGGTGTGCCACCATTTCTGCTCCTGCCTGTAATATAGAAGTCACTTGTTATCAAGTCAAACCCCACACTCTCCCCATTTCCTTCCCCCAACCCAAGAAAGGCAGGAATAAAGATGGAAAAGTCTACAGTTTCAGGAGCGACCAGAAGTTTCTTCATAGCTGAACTATCCTGGTTGAAGTGAAGCTCCTTGGGAAAGGCTTTTGGGGTCAGCGCTGAAGTTACAAAGGCTCTCTTACGACTTCTTGAGCTGGTGAAAGATAATGCAGAGATTGGAGTTGGCGAGGACGCCATCGCTGTCCCACCTAGTCACCCGGTAGATACCTGTACTCCTGTAGATATGAACCTGTAGGACACGCTAGAGTTGTTTTTGGCTTTCCAACTTTTCCATGTTCTTCTCCTTTTCTTCTTCCCCAGATGTTACATACATATATAGTATACATATACCCCCCCGAGGATAAGGAGTGAGTCGACGGAGATACAACTGAAAAATATCTACGGACAGTTGATTTTGGCATTACTCGTTTCGTTTGCTGTGTCATGTATGATTACAACGTCCACGTAAGATATTCGATCACTTCTAATATTATTATTTTTAAAATTTATATCCAAGTTTATTTATTTCATAATCTTCTTTTCTATTCACATAGGAATTTTGTTCCGATAGTAAACAGTATGTGTATGACCAACCTCATTATTGTAGGTGAACAGATATATAATATATTCTTTTCCAATAAAAATATACAACTTAATGGAATTCCTTTCCTCCCATTGGAATTTTTCATAAATCTTCAAAGCTTAATAAGTCTGAAAACTCTTTTGTTTTTCTTGAGAGTGAAAGGCCTTACAATCTCCCAATTGATCTTGTACGTCCAAAAGTTGTTTTAGAAATACCTTTAAGTCACTTTGTGGAATTATCTTGAATTTTTAAAATTCACTTCTAGTAAGGATTCGTGATTTTGACCCTCGCAATCATCAAACTTCTCGACTCTTGATTCTAACCCTCACAATCATCAAAACTTCTCAAGAGTGGATTTCTTTGAAATCTTTATCAATCATTTGTGTTTCCTCTTCTTCAAAAATCAATTCTATATTATCACATCTATTTTTTTCTTCTGAATTCTCCAAGCTTTATTGCATTTGATATTTGATCTCTACAGTTGCATTTCTTTTCCATAAGAATTCACTCATAATTAGGTTCCCTTATAGTAGGAATCTTTATTAGCTGAGGAAGCAAATGGTAGTTGTTTTACGAATTTTTCTTCCTATGTCTTCATCTTTTCTTTACCTTCCTTACACTAATATGATTTCTAACTTTGCATCGAATTTACATGATCCTTATAAAATTTTACCTTCAGCGCATCAACTTTAGCATGGAATAGTTGCAAATTAGCCCAAATGACTTCTATTTCTTATCATTTCTATAAAAGTAAAAGTGAATAGAGAGATGATGGAAAGAAATAATTGGAGTGAATCCAATCTTAACTCAATAAGTCTTGGTAGCTAGAATGGATGTCAGCAACAAAGAATGCAGTTAATGAAGTCTTCCTTTCCTTAAAAACTCTTGAAGATGGCCTTTTGTTGATATGAGCCTTAATATATAGAGGTTTTATATGTTGTGTCATAACTTCAACTGAATTTTCTAATACCAGATTCTCAGGAATTATTGGTCTTATTGTCAATATTGACCCCTATATTCTCTCCTTTATCAGCAGGTGTTTTTACCCTCTTTGCACCAAATTTTCCAAATAACGTTGGGAGCTTTATAAAAGAAACAGTATATAGAACTTGAATAGTAATTTATCCAATTGTAACGAACTCATTGGAATCCTTTTATTGACTTTCAGAACGAGTTGACTTCCTATAATTAGGATTAACTTTTTTCTTATTTCACTTGTCACCAAAGACTTCTACCTTTTCCTTTTTGTTGTTAGGAACTATTGTTCTTTCTTCAAAGAAAACATGTTTTAGAAAAGATGACTTTCTTAAAATTGCTCCTCCAACAATGTTGGCTTATTTTTCTCAACTTTGGTAGTAGATCTCAATCGCTAAAGCCATCCTTTTTTTAGTTCAAGTTAAAGGTATCAGATTGGATGTCTTCCTTGTTGCTATTATCAAGATAATGGCACTCGTGGTGTTACCACAAATCTAGGCTATGTGCATTGATAATTGGGAATTTGATGTTCATATCTTTGACTACAAACTTGGTGTTTATTCCCTAAAATTTTTACCTTTTATTAAAATCTAAGAATTTGTTTCCTAAAGTTGGTATTATAACTAGGAACAAAAACACATGTTTCTAAATTCGACATTGATGCTAAACAATCTTCTATAATTTTCAACTTCCTTTTGATATCTAACAATAGGTGTAAATCAAATTCAATAACATTAATAGTTGCTATTGGTGGGAATGATTCTTCATATTGATGCTAAACAATCTTCTACAATTTTTAACTTCTTTTTGACATCTAATAACAGGTGTAAGCATTTTAGTGGCATTAATAGTTTCCACCAGTAGGAATAAATCTTCATCTATCAATATAGTCTATTCAGCCTCAGCGAATATCAAAATTCCTTTATTAATATAGTCTTGGATCACATTCTTAAATCCCCAGTATTAGTGATTTTTGCAATAATCTCTACCTCTAAGTTCTACTTTTGTAAGAATTTTTTACTTTAAGGATAAAGTGATAAATTTTTCTTGCAATAGATAATAAAAAAATTCCTTTATTAGGTGTTAAAGGTGTACTGAACTTGATTCAATGAAGCTTGCATTTTCTTTTTAACATCTTGGGATTTGCACTCCAAAAAGGGGCAAACAAAAGTTATAAGGATGTAGACTTTGATTATTATTGAATCGTGAGAATTCGTCTTGATAGCATAAGTTCCTAGCGAATTCTTTTTACAATGATTGTCTTCCTTAAGAAGCTTTTCGTATCTAGAGACCTTTGTTGCCAAATTGATATAAGTCACAAAATTCCGTGCCTTGGAATTTCTTTCACAATTCATTGTTTAACTCTCTTTGAACTAGTTTCACACGTTCAATTTTTTGAAGCGAGATCTAGCGACAACTTCTTATTTTTTATGACTAGTGATGAATATGTCCAAATTTTCATTACTTTTCTTAGTGACCTTTGACAACTTAGTTGTGCTAACTTTGTTCTAAATCCTAAAAAACTGAATATAAAATAATCTTTCTATTTTAACCCAGCAAAAAATAAAATCTTAGGCAACAAAGCATAGCAAGAAAAGATGTTGAAGTTCTTATAATTGGCCAGTTCTCCACCATTTATGGTGAATTTAGTGATGTGCTATATAGTGGAATGACCATATTCACCAGAAAACAAGTTGAATTCATGAATTATGTTGTCACGAGAATATGGATTCTCCTAATCAAATTTGTTTTGCATAAGGCTTATAGAATTATAGACAACCAAGCTACCTAAATCAGACATGTAGTCCTGAACTGCTTCTCTAACTACTTTCATATAAACTTATAACCTCATTTATGGTGGGTGAATAATGAGATTGTGGATTATAGTTGCAATTTTACCTTCCAAACCATATTGTGATCCATTAACTTCAACCTTCCCATCAAATCCTTATTGTCAAGAATTTGAGGCCTAACTACATATTGACCATTACTAAGATTAAGGCATCATAGGGTATCAACTCTTTTGTGTGGAGGGACTATCTTTCATCTATAGTGGATGCAGTTAGAAGGCAGGTGCATCATCCCATTTTTATTGCATTAAAAGTAAGATACCCCTAGAGTTCTTTCAAGATTTTCTTTGCTAAAATAGGTGAATTCTACCTAATAAATTGTATCAGAGCAACAAACAATTTGGCAAACTTCTCTGTCAATATTTTTATTATGTTGACCGCATGTTAGACTTCAACTCTAAAACTTCATTTGTGCAAACAAAGTTGTTCCATTGTGGCAATTTTGATTTTTGCCTCCAAGGAAGTAAGTTGAAGACAATGTTGCCTTCTGAAGAGTTTCTACCATCTAGGATATAAAGCATTCATTCCCTATGATTATATAGGGCCTTTTTCCTCCATGATTGGAGACAAAGTGATTTATCTTTTATTCCACATCATTGTCCCACTAGGCGTTTCAAATTGATTGATATTAATCCGAACTTCAAGCATGTTAAGGAGGAAATCTCCCAAAATTTGTACTTGACTTTTTAAAAAAAACACAGGTGAGCTTAAAAAAATAGGAGTTGTTTAGATCCACTTTTATTTTTCTGTTGTAGTTTTCAGTTTTTATTTTTAGTTTTTAGTTTTTGTTTTTTCAAATAAAAACAAAACATGCTTGGTTATTAATGTCAATATAGTTATATTTTTATTACTAATGATAATTACATATTAGATAAAACTTAATAATAAATTATTTTTAATTAAATAATTTTATTTTAATCTCCTATATAACATTTATTAAAAAATTATTAGTAAAAATATTTTATTTTAATAAAATAAATAATTTAAAAATTAATTTATTTTAATTATTAAATCATATTTTGTCTGAAATTTATATATTTTGAAAATATTTTAAACTAAATTTTTATTAAATTTAACTATAATTATTAAATTAAATTACAAAATTAAATTAAATTATTTGTAATTCTTATTAATAATTAATTTTAATTCATTTACAAAATTAAATTAAATTATTTGTAATTCTTATTAATAATTAATTTTAATTAATCAAATATATAGTATTAAATTAAATTATTCATCATTATTATTAAACATTAATATCTTAAATAATTAAATAATATATTTAGATGACAGTCTATGAGATTATAAAAAAAACATAAACAGAAAACAAAAACCGCTTTTTATGATTTTCAAAATTTTTGAAAACTAGAAAAAATCTAAACAAAAAACACAAACCAAACATCAAAAGTCAAAAACTCAAATAAATTTTTTTTATTGAATTTGAAAACAAATCCAAAAAATCAAAAATAGAAATAGAAATAAACATCCCTTTAAAGAATGAAATTCTAAGCTACTAAAATGATAAAGTATATTAAAATGAGGTCTAAAATAGAGAAATAATTTGACTATAGCAAAAAGGGAACCATGAACTTCAAAAAGAAATTTAAGATAACAAAGATAAATTCACAATATAAAGAAAGTTGAAAAATAACAAAGCGTTTCACCCATCACTTGTAATTCACACCTTTTGCTTGCATACATTCTTTTACATCCATTAATCTTACACACCTTCATGCCTATATCCATTTCGTCTGCATACATTAGCTTGCTACAATTCCTCTAGGACTCTCATTATCCATCGCGTCTTCCTTTTGACTGACGAATAATGATTGTGTGCCCCTTAACACCATCATTTTTGTTTCAATTTTATTCATGTATAAAGTTGGGATGGAATGTATAATGATAGATAGTAGAATGATGATGATGTTCTAACTCTCCTTCATAATTTTATTTTGATTTAATGATAATTTAGTTTATTGTGTTATTTGGATGAATATTGTGATTTGATTGTATTTTTGCATAATTCGGTAATAAACTGAGAGGGTGAGCTGAATGAAATATGATTAAATCGGATTAATGAGAATTAGACGATTTAATAGAAACTATGATAAATCATATTGGTAATTGTGTAGAGAAAGATTCCGTGTGATGTTCCAATAATTTATTAGAGTGCTTCAAATCTAATTAGGTTTGGATAATTTATGAATTGAGAGATTGCGATTTTCATAATCTAATTAAGGTTTATAATTTAGGATTTAATGGTTATAACTCAAGAGAGAGTAATTAGCCCTAGGACAGTGTAGAACTGACACTGTGTGCTTATTGCTCAATTCTTAATGCTTGTATGTTTAATTTTTGATTTATTTAGTTGAATTCAATTCTCGTGATTACTTCCATTGCATTGTTTATTTTGAGTTTTATATATTGATGGCCTTAGATTTTAGGATTAGATTAGTCCACCTTCTCGTACGATCGACACCTCTTATACTACAATCGCAACCCGTACACTTGTGGTATTTGAAGGTCTATAAATTTTAAAGCTCAAATGACACGATCAATGTCATTTGTTGATAAAAGAGGAGTTCAATAGGTAATGTGTGACCAAAAATATTCCAAGGCTCCAATAGTAATACATGGTGTGAACAATTTAGGTTCAATAGCTACTACCAAAGATGATCAAATGTCCTGTGAGCTAAACATCCTTGAGTCTTTAATAGTGATGGATATTGTTGATTTTTCAGGTCCAAGAGTTGTTATCGTTGATAATCAATCTAGGAATGTAGATCAACAATTTGAAACCGTTAATAAGAGGAGATCTAATAGAAAAAAGAGGAATCTAAACACAATACTATATCAATGATAATTCTCTCATGGAATGTTAAAGATGCTAATATATCCCCATGAAAAAAGTTGCTTATTAAGAATTTGGTTATAGAGAATAAAGTTTAAGTTACTAGTTTTTTGGAGACGAGAATTCAAAAGGGAAATGACAGATTGCTCAAATATTTCCAATTATTTGGAAAAAAAATTACAATCCACAATCTTCATCCTAATCGTAGAATAGTTATATTCTATGATTCCTCTATAGTTTCTAGTTGCACAACTTTCATTTTTAAGTAATTGATAAATTTGAAATTTTCAGTTAAGAGTTTAAATCATTCTATCTACATTTCCTTTGTGTATGCATTCAATATATCTTACTAGAGAAGTTTTCTATAGAACCAAATCATGCACCTAGCAACCTCTTTAAAGATTTCTTGGATCATTACAAAGGATTTTAACTCTATCTTGAAGTTGAATGAAGCGGAAGACCTTAGATCAATAGTAATTCCTTGTCTAGATTTAAAGAAAAGGGTTTTAAAAAGCTCAATTGATTGATATTCCAACTGGTGGTAATTATTTCATATGGAATAATAGGCAACATAGAGGGAACTTCATTTATAAAAAGTTTGATAAAAGCTTATCTAGCATTTAATGGATAGTAAGGTACTTTAATTATTTAACTCTATCTTAAAGTTGAATGAAGCAGAAGACCCTACATCGATAGTAATTCCTTGTCCAGATTTAATGAAAAGGGTTGAAGAAGCCCATCTTATTGATATTCCAATTGGTGGTAACTATTTCATCAGCATAAAGCGAACTTCATTCAGAAAAAGTCTGATAGAAGCTTATCTAGTATTTAGTGGATGGGGAGGTACTCCAATTGTTATTCTACTTATCTTACTAGCAACCTTTCAGATTGTTCATCTATTATTGCACAAATATGTGATATTTCTTCAAAGAGACCTTTTCGATTCAATAATTTTCTATGTGAGTTGAAAGATTTTGATGATGCCTTATGGAAAACTTTAAGGGCAAGGTTTCAAAGGACTAAGCAATACATCCTCTCTAAGAAATTGAAGTTGATGAAGATGGAAATGAAGACATTGCTTAGGAACAACGTAAGAAATACACATCATTTGCTAAACACTATAAAAGGCAATCTAGAAAGCATTCAATAACAAATCCGTAACAATCCTAGTTCTACTCACTTATTAGAAATGGAGAAAGTAGCTATCCAAAACTACTCCAAAGCTTTATGGTTTTATTATTCTCTTATGAAATAGAGACAAAGACTCCAGTAGATAAAATATTAGCATAGAAATACCTCAGTGTTCCATAGATCAATCATTGAAAAGAAAACTGTCAATAAAATTGTTTCTTTTAAACTAGTTGTTGTGTAGTTATAATCCTAGGATGAGCTACTGCAAGGACAATTCAATTATTTTTCTGAATTCATTAATAATAAAAAAATACACTCGTAAGTACCTATTCTTTAAAAGATTTTACAAGATGGTTTGTCCTCTCAAAAGGCTAATTTTCTCATCCAACCCGTTACTATTACGGAGATTGAAGAATCACTAAAGTCCCTTCACCCTAGCAAAGCTCGCGGCCCTGATGGTTTCAATATACATTTCTTTGTGAAGTCTTAGCCATTTACAAGGAATACGGTGACTTAAGTAATCTAGGAATTCTTCAACAATGGTTCCTTGTTGTCAACCCTTAATAAAATCTTTATCATTTTTATTACTAAGAGTGGGAAACTCCGATAATTTTCTGATTATCGACCTATATCATGCTACAATTCCATTTACAAGTTGATATCTAAGATAATGACTTACAGAATTAGGAAAATCATTCCTGATCATATTGGTGACTCACAAGGTGCTTATATCCTAGGTAGATCACTTGGAGATAATGTACTAGTACTTCAAAAAGTGATCAAATCTTACTCTAGTAGAAATGGAAAAGATAATTATTGTATTAAAATAGATATCAAAAAGGCATATGATAGCATGAATTAGGATTTCATCAGAAACATGCTATCTACATTGGATTTTCCAAGCTTATTCATATAGTGGATCTCTCAGTGCATTTCAACACCTAGTTTGAATGTTTTTATCAATGGGCAACCTATAAACACTTTCACAAGCTCAAAGGGGATAAGACAGGGTGATCTCATCTCACCATATCTTTCTGGTTTGGTAATGGAGACACTCAGTAGGTTGCTTCACAAGGTGGTGACAAATACCAAAGGTTTTTAATTTCATTCCAAATGAAGGAGATTGGGACTATCCCACTTATGTTGTACTGATGACCTTATATTGCTTTCTAAATGTGATCATAATCTTGTATTAGTACTTGTGAGATGTCTTAAAATGTTCAGCAGTGCTCAAAGAGGGGTTTATTCTTATCTCATAAGGCTTCCAATCTAGAACTAACCTTATCCACCACTTCGGGAATTTCTAAATAGCAGTTATCTTTTATGTATCTTGGCATACCCATGTCAGATGATAGGATGGGTGTTAGGGATTGTGCTTGTATTATTGAGAAAATTAATTTATGGATTGCTTATTGGAGCTCTAGATATCTTTCTTTAGTTGGTATAGCTCAACTTATCATATCCATTTTGAAGTCCATCAATACGTATTATATAGCTTATATTGCTTTTCCTGTTAGAGTAATAAAACTATTGACAAGATCTTTAATAGATTTTTATGGTTTGGTGGCAAGGTGGCGATGAGGTGAAGAGATGCTTGTATTCGCAAAAAGCAAGGTGGATGTAATTATTTCTATTCATTCACTTAATAATGCTCTACTTATGAAGAGACTATGAAGATTACTCACAAATAAGCAGAGTCTACAGTATAGATGGATCCACGCTGATTTTATAAAAAAATAGGAGCCTGCGGAATTTGAAGGCAAAATCTCTTACTTCCACCACATTCAACTCCATTACGAGGATGAGAGAAAGGATGAGACTTCACCTTATTCATCTAATTGGAAATGGGAAGAGCACCTTTGGTTTGATAATTGGTTAGCTGTTGGGCCTTTGATTAAACTTCATAAAGTTGATCCTCTTAAATCTTTTATTGACTTACAAAGTTTTGTAGCTAAAGCTCTCACTAAAAGTAATCATATCATATTTACTAGTATACAAATTGAAATTAATTAGACTTCTCTTTCTTCAGATGAGGATTGCGTAAGATAAGGAAATAATGTTGATGGAAGATTCACCAATTTGACTTATAAAAAGGTGATTGTGGGTGACTTACCAACACTTCCTTAGACAGATTTCATTTGATTTGATCATCAACATCCTCGAGCTTTTACAATTTTGTGGGTGGCTATGTTGAATAAGCTACCAACTCTTGATAGAATTGCAAAATTAACACAACTTGCTAATTGATGCACTCTTTGTAAAAGGGTCGAGGAAAATTCTAATCATTTATTTTTCAAATTTAGCAATGTGTTTTACACTTGGAAAGCTTTGTTGTATAGATGTTTAATATTTAAAATCCGATAGAATCTAAGTTAGATCATAGAGTTGTGTACTAATATGAGATTTCAAAATAGAATTGTGAGATGGTGTTTTTGCATTTCCTTATGATTTCTTATTATAGTTGTGTGAGATGAAACAAATACTCAAATTTTTGGTGATACAAATGTTTCTAACAGGTAGTTTGATATCCTTTTAATACAGAGGATAAGAACGCATATTGGCATACACATGCATAAAGGATTAGATCTTCATTTTCTTAAATCACATTAGGGAATAAAACTTTCATCTGTAAATCGTTATGATGATTAAATTTTCAGCTTGTAGTTAGTTGTTTTCCTTGTAGTTTACAAGTTCTCATGTACTGGAACTCTCATTTTGATTGTCTTTTTATAGCTTAATTTAATTATTCGTACCTTTTTCAAAAAAAATAACAAAGTGTTTTATGAAATAAGTTGATTGTTCTCTCTGAAGATTGATTTTATTGTCTTGAGATTATGTGGGTTTGGGAATTGCGTATGTAGTCTCCCTTTGTTGTCGAAATAATGGTGAATTTATAGCCTCTCATCTTTAAGCAACTTTTTACCATAACAATCTAGTTCCTTGCATTTTAGCTAATCATTTATTATTATCTCCTTAACTTATTTCTTTCTACATACCTCATTTTTTTGTCCAAGAATTTTTTAGCTAAATATTTATTGAGCTTTTCATTTTTAGGCTAACTTGATGGCCTTCTAGGCCACGTGGGCTTAGTTATATTAAACTATTAACAATTCTACATACAACCAAACAATACTTTTAAATTACTAAAACAAAATAAAAATTTGATAAGCTATAATATTATAGATCATATTTTTCAAAATAAAAATATTTTATAAAATAAATTTAGAAGTCATCATGTAGTTAAAAGATATAAAAATGTTTCTTAAGATTTAAATTATCGTTTTTAAGGATAATAATACCGCTCCGCTTTCGTTGTTGTTGACCTACAACCCCAGTGTTAGAACGAGTAAAGTGACAATTAAACATTATTAGCCAACGCTCAAGCATTTACTCCTCTTGATTACACCACATGCTCCTACTCAGAAGCTCATCGAAGATTTTTCAATGTCTGTAGTTAAGGACGGATTTGGAAATTTTTTTTGAATGGGGTAAAATTTTATTTTTAATGCGGGCAAAATTTTAATAGGAACAAAATTTTATTTTTTAATGAAATCAAAATTTAAAATAATAATTTTTTATATGAAAAATTTTGAAGTCAGCAAGGCACTTGCCTCCACTTGCCCCCAATGTGGATCCGTCTATGCCTATAGCAGTCCTCCCGTAATAGTTTTCGTGCATAATTTACGTGTGGCCATGTACGGTGCTTTCTTTCCTAAGGAATTGAAATTTCAGGTTCATTCAATATCTTGTTTGTCAATTATTTTTATTTTCTCAAGACCAGGTGAAACTGAACATCAGTGGAAGATGAAGGCTTAATATTTGGAACTGAGGAGTTTTTGACTATGTCTATACACAATAGTTAAGTGGTCCATACTTCTAGTACAGTACTACATTTGTTTTCAGTAATGCAGTACATCAACGATATGGTTTTGGGTTTTGGATTTGGAATGGAAATTGTCAAAATCCTGCCACCAGATTTTCCCTGCGTTTGGTTAGTGTCCATAGGGGTGAGGACAGTGGACAAGGACGCTAAAGTCCTGTCCATCATCGTGTTTGGTTAATGTCTGTGCTTAATTTTTGTCCTGTCCAACCTAGACATGGACACACAAATATTGTCCAATCCAAATTTGTGGTACAGAAAAAACTATCCAACGGACATATTTTGGAAAAGACGAAACTACCCTGGTTTTTTAACGTCTTAAACCTAAACGCAGCTCTCCTCCTTCAGCATCGTCTTCGTCTTCCTTGCAGCTCTCCTCCTTTGGCTTCGTATTCTTCGATTTCACATAATAGAAACAACCACCTAATACCTGTTTTTATCTATTCGACGAATCTGTAATCTTCTTCTATGTTTGAAGCTGGTTACCTTTTTACAAACCTATCCTTGCCTCCTCTCTCCCGAAACTTGTTCTTCTTCTTCAACCTCCGAAAGTTCTTCCTCTTCTCCGGAAGTTCTTCCTCGTTCTTGACGTTCCAGGGTTATACCACCAGATTCTAGGTAAGTTCTTTGTATTGTTTCGATTGGGTGGGGTTTCATGTGGGTATTTCAACTGGGTATTTCATCTGAGTTTCATCTGGATATTTCCGATGGGTTTCGATAAAAGCATCGTGTGTTTATCGTAAACCTTCTATACCCATTTTTGTGTCCCATATCTGATGTAAAGATTGAAACTTTATTCTGTCCCTCTGCCATTTCTGTAACCATATCTGATGTAAAGATTGAAACTGTATTCATTTCTTACGAATACTTTCTTTTTGGGATTGTTTGTTTTTGGTTGAAGTAGATTTTGTAGAAGTAAGGTCTTTTTATGAGGAACTGTAACTAATTCGTTTGATTCTAGTTGTGATTTGGATCTCTTTTATGTTAGATGTAGTAATGAGATTGTTTTAACTTATGTAATTATCCTGGGTAGTACTTCGTGGATATGGGCTTTGTTAGGTGTTGAGTTTGTTATGTGGAGTTCCTTCAAATGTTTTCAATGAGATCTTTATGGTCATTGACTCTTTAAGTATTCGTATCTGTAGGAGTTCCTTCAAATGTTTTGAATGATGCTCTCAAGAGCATGTACAATGCAGAGAAGCGTGGGAAGCATCAAGTCATGATCAGGCCTTCCTCAAAAGTGATCATCAAGTTTCTGCTTGTGATGCAGAAGCATGGTATACTTAATCTATTCTCTTTGTTCTTAATTTTGTACTTGCTTCTTGGTATCTAATAATTTGTGAATTGTGCTGATTTCATTGGTCTAATTCTTTGACCATTCATTGCAGGTTATATTGGTGAGTTTGAATATGTAGATGATCACAGGGCTGGTAAAATTGTCGTTGAATTGAAAGGAAGATTGAACAAATGTGGTGTGATTAGTCCTCGTTTTGATGTTGGTGTAAGGGCATTGAAGGTTGCACTGCAAGGTTACTTCCCTCAAGACAGGTTAGATTAGAACTAAAAATTTCTTTATATCCTACCAATACTACTATGTTCATTGAAAATGTTCCTTGCTTGGACGGAACTAATTTCTCTTGACATTTGTAAATTATCAGATAAAGTTTATTCCCATGAACTTACCTATTTGAAAATTCTTTGCCGATGTTCCTTCCCACCATAGGCTAATGAGGTCACTGTTATATTATAACAGTGACCAACCTACATAATTGAAAATTCCTTTCCGATCTTTCTCCCCACCATAGGCTGTGAGTTATATGGTTTTATGCTATGACAATGACCCTTTATGGTCTGAAACTTGCAGTTTGGATACATTGTGCTGACAACTTCGGCTGGCATTATGGATCATGAGGAAGCAAGAAGAAAGAATGTTGGTGGGAAGGTGCTTGGTTTCTTTTACTAGGCTGATTTTTGTGGACTTGAGGAAGAGTGATTTTGATTATTATGAGTTTGTGTTTGTATCTTGGGACTTGGTTTTCTACAGAATTAGTTCTTCCTTTTTCTTTTTGCTTAGAATGGCTCTATGGAATTCAGACGTATAGTTAGAACCTTACATTTATCTCCAAAGCAGTTGAAGTTTTTGTTTGATACTTGGATTGCATTCCCATGATTGATTCTTGAATCATATGCAGTGTTGAGTTCTTCTATTTACAAAATTTTGAGTTCATACTCAACTTGGCCCATGAGATGAGACATTTTTTAAACTCAAACTTGATTCATTATAAAATTTAAAGTCGCAACCTAGTTCATAAATTTATATATATATATATTATAAAGTTATAAAATAAAAATATTTTATAGTAATATTATGTAATATTAACTTGTATAATTCAATCTTTCAATTTTTTTAACTCTCCACTGAAAGATAGAATTGCACCGATTTGGTCTCTTACTATTAATAATAAAATAATATTATTAATAAATTGTGATAATAATAAGTAGAAAATTTATAACAATAATTAATAATAATAATAATAAGTATAACAATAAAAAATAATTATAATAAGATAATAAATTTTGTATTATAAATTTAATAATAAAATAATAATATTAATAAATTGTGATAATAATAAGAATAATAATAAGTAGAAAATTTATAAAAATAATTAATAATAATAATAACAATAATTAATAATAATAATAATAATTAGAAATTTATTATTATAATACTAACAACAATTACAAAAATTAATATTAATTGTATCAATTGTTATAAAAAATTTATAACTAATAAATTATA
>JANTPM010000003.1:22418673-22429098 GCA_025434745.1 Erythroxylum divaricatum
CATTAAAAACCAACAACATTCCCAAATCAACATAGGATTTAGAAATTGAAAAACCTAAAAACTTTAATCATGAAATCTCTTAGAGAATCACTAAACCCATCTTATTCTTCATCTTTCTAACTCAAAACCTAAGTAAAAACCAAACATTAAATCAAGAGCTTACCTTAGATCCTTAGCTAATCAAGTGATTCCTTGTATCAAAATGAAGCTTAGACTCTCCTCTTCCCTTTTCCTTCTTGGACTTTCTTCAAAATCTTGCTCTTTCTCTTAGAAATCACAAATCCCTACAAGCTTTCTTCTTTCCTCCCTCTTTCTCCCTTTCACGACACACTCACTCTTTCTCCCTTATAATTTCGTTTCTTCCTCCTTTCATCCTACAACTTACTCCTTTATATACTCCTTCACAAACTTACTTAAGCCCAAAGGCCCCTAAGGCCCACTTCTTCCTTAAATTTCTTCTTCCTCTCTTCTTTCCTCTTAATCCTACTACATTACTTAGGCCCACTTGTCTTTCTTTTTCCTACTTCATTTAAGTCCACTTCATATCTTCTTTTCTTTTAATTTCATTTGGGCCCAAAGCCCAATTAACACATTAGTTACATCTAACTCATTTAAGTCCAACTAACATATCTAACTTCATTAATTCTTCATCTTACTAATTAATGATAATCTATCTTAATCAATCTAATCTAATCATGCTTAGTCTAATTCAGTGAAAATTTTGGGGCTAACAAAATGCATAGACTCTCAGTAGCATTTTCTACCTCTTATGCTTAAGTCTCCGTTAGGGATATGACTCCAGTATTCACTTTTGATTCATCATATATTCATTTCTTATTTGTTTCTTCATCTGCTTAACCTAATTCAGTGAAAATTCTTCTTCTTCAAAAGAAGACTTCTTGCTACAATCATATTGTTCATGTAACCTTTATCAATCCACTGTTATCATCATTACTGATCAGACATTCTTAATCACCTTCAAGAGATTAATTTCTATCATAACTTATATTCAGGACATCGTAATTTCATTTGATTCTGGACAATAATTCTCGTTTTATATCTGTCCTCGATCGTGGGGACTGTGCCACAATCGTGCCCTTATTCATTTCATCACCTATAGTAACATCATTAATAACCTCAATCTATCCTCTATTGATCACTATTTGCACTTGCATTTATTATTCCAATTCATCATAGAGTTTGAACTATGGGAACTATGACTAACAATATTCAATAAGTCTTAGATTGCTTCATATATTACCCCACACATATAATATCCATGTGCCCAATAATCTCACTTGTCATGATAATCCCATTATCAAATTGATCGCGGCTCTGTCGACTCGATCTTACGATCGATCCTTAGAAACCGGTCAAATATAATAAGTTCCAAGATTGCGGTATAGGTTGCAATCCTCGGGTCGTCTCACTTAATTGGAACCAAGCGAAAAAGGTCTAAGCTAGCCTAAATGTCAAAAATTGCAATCAAAGTTGATAAAATGGGGGTTTGGTATTTTGATCGAAACTGATAAAAGTGATTGAAATTGGAGAAAAAGTATAAAAGAATGTTTTTGGATTTTTTGGAAATATGTAATTGACAAAAACTAAGATAGTAATCAAATTGATAAAATCCTCTTGAAAATGGGCGCAGGCTATCATGGTTCAAAATGATTTTTCGGGGAAAGAATCCACTAAGTTTCAAAAGATCAACCCTAAAGGACTCTTTAGGTCCAAAGATTTAATTAATGAACTCCATCATTTAAATCTTTGTTAAAAACCTTAGTGTGAAAATTGGACAAGTAAATGCAATGGGTCAATCGGATAAAAACACAACCATCTAAATCAAACACAACTAGGCAGATTATCAGAGTTAATGCAATATCCGAATGACATATATGAGACTTCATATATTAAGCATCGAAATTCCACAAATATCTATGTCCAAATCTCAACACAGTGTTCAGCACACGATTAAAACTATTAACCATGCTAATCTAGTTATACAGATGCAATCTCTAACTCAGAGCTTACAAAACCATAACTAAACTTCAGACACTAAATGATTACTCCCCTTTTAGAACCGGTGAACTCAAACCATTGCTACATCTTCAAGAGGAAATGGGTTTAGCTGCTCATAACTCCGAACTCTCTCACGACTGGTAGAGATTGGACGGCTTCCATGGTAGCAAAAGATGCGGACTGTGATGTAGCGGAGATGATCGAAGATGATGAAGATGGAAAATGATTGTGGCTGCTTCCAGAGTCTGTCCCGAAGAATGTCCGTCCCTTTTGACCTAAAAATAGCAAGTTTATAAATGATGGACGTGGGTCGGGTCAAAACAGTGAGACAAACTTTCCATTTCAGCTCAGATATCCGCTCGTACGTCGCGGCGTGTGAATAAATATTCGCCGCGACGTGTGGAATTACTTGCTCGTCGCGACGTACGAATTAATATTCGCCGCCACGTGTGGAAATGATTTGCTCGTCGTGACGTGCGAATTAATATTCGTCGCGACGTGCGGATTGATCTCATTACTGTTGACTTCTTGATGTGTTAACTCCTTTACTCCTGCAATAAAATAACAATTTACAGTATCAATTGTCCTCATGAAAATTATAGAGAAATTAATATCAGATCATGACAATTTGCTGACAAATTGCGAATATAAAGAGCGCATTATGAGGAACCAATTTAAGCACAAAAATCATCAATTAGGAGTCAACAAATGCATAAGCAGCTATAAAAATGCAGCCAATTTATAGTGTAAACTTGGCTCAATCACCTAGATATAGGGAGGAGAATGGAGGTGAGCATAAAGCCCGTAGGTAACAATTTTATAATCGGTAACAAGCAAAACCATTTATAAAATCACTTCCATTGCAAAATTTACATTTATGCAAACTATGTATGCATCACTCTTTTCAACTTATCATGAGCACATAAACATATCAAAATAGTTTAGTTGGATCCAAAATAGAACATACTACACATTTACATATAATGATCTTGCATAGCCGTGAACTTATGGTAGTCCATGAAGGAGCTCCATGCCACTAGTGTCAGGCGAGAGAAGCCTTTTTGTCAAATTGCACTTGACTTAACTTAGGGGACCACCACAAAATCACATAACATGTATTTCAAGACTTGTAAAACATATTGCCCAAAAAGACACATTTTGGAAACTTGATTTCTTAAGTTTGATATCCTTTCAAAAATCATTTTCATATATCAAACAAAATTCATATGCAAAATATACAACACCCTCTCAAAACATTCAAAGAGTAATAAATGCACATTTTTGAAGTAGTTGGAATCATTTATTTCCATTTCTTGAAAGAGACATTTATGGCTCATTACTTAATTATAAAAAAGTAACCTACCTTAAATTCCTTGCTTAATGAAATGGCTTAAGGGTGTCTTTCCTCTTGCTCTTCTTGCCTCCCTCTATCCCCTTCTTGATTTCCTTCATACATGACAAAATTCCCATTCGATAGGAATTCAATTTAAGAACATAAAGCACATTCACTAAAATTGACTCTAGATTGCTTAAGCGCATGCATTTCCTAAACTCATGAACCAAAACCCTTCCATAAATCCAAAATATAAAAATCAACCTTACCTTGAATTTTCACCAATTTATGAGATTATTGGCTTTAAAGAAAGCTCCTCCCTTCCTCTTTCTTTTTGCTTTCTTGAGTAACCTCAAACTCTCTCTTTAAGACTATGAAAAGATGAAACCCAACTCAAAACTCCATTCTTTTCTCTCTTCACCGAAACCCCTCTTTCTCACCTTTTCATTTTCGTATGTCACTTCTTCTTTACCCTAATCCACGTTTTTCTTCTTTTTACGCACAAGAAAACACCTTTCCTTTCCTATTTTACCCTTAATGAAAGAGAAAAGTCCATCATGCCCTTCATTTAATGTCTTAGTGTCTTTAACCTTAGGAAACTACCCAAAACACCCCTTTATGCATTTTTACCACCTTTAATTCAACTAACCCATGAAATGAGTTCTACTAACATAGACATAAAAAAATAACTCTCTAAAATTCACCAATCCAAACCTCATAATTATTTAAATCATGCATAACAAAAAAGAAAAAACTTTAGGGGCCAACATCTTTCAACATTCGACCTAGTCAATTTTGATGTACTTTCACAAAGTCTCATACACAATTAATCGTCTTGCAAAAAGAGTCATTACTCTACCATCCTTTACTAATATACCTCTTGAGATTTGACATAATTTAAAATTCTTTCTATATTTTTAGGTACATTCATATATTTAATTACTATTTTCGTTATGTCCTTATGATTAAATACTTATATTAATAATGTTGCTTTATTTTTAAAGATTGTATAGAAGTAATAGATGGTACAAGCATTGATGCTTATGTTTCAATTGATGAACAAATACCATATAGGGGTAAAAGGACTGATCCAACCCAAAGTATTATGTGTTGTTGCTCATTTGAAATGTGTTTCATATATGTAACGGATGGATGGAAAGGTAATCAATTTCCTACACCTCCACAAGATATTATATTATTTTAAATAAACACAGCAATTATGATTAATTTTTAATAATTTTTTAATATTAGGCTCAATTAGGACAAGAGCTTGTGGCCTAAGGCCCAATCCTAATTAGTCTTAAGCTTATAGCATAAGCCCATGCCTAAGTGCTATCGAGTTTGTGCATTCTATCAAGCTAGAATAGACTTGAAAATTATAAAACACATCCAATTTTATCCAAAACAACCTAAAAATGCAAAAGATTATTCCTTTAACCAATCAAACTTCTTCAAAATAATCTAGAATAAAATAATCCATATCAAAAGCACTACATAAATAATATAAACAAGTATTTTTCATAAAGTGATTGAAAATATCTAACACAAATACTAGACAAGATATAATGAACAGAAGCAAACATAGGCTATTAAAAAGATAATCACTTAGAGAAGATGGAGTAAAATGTGAACTAATCTAAACATATGCTATTAGAGATAAATGAAATGGAAATTTCTTTGCTTAATTGCAAAGTACCAAACAAGTATATGAAAATTTAGTTAGTATATCTTCATTTGCAAGATTTAGTGGCAACTTGAGTTAGTTGCATAAGAAAAGTATATTAAAAGTAAAGATTAAAGAAAATAAATCAGCAGAAGAAGAAAATGGGATAATTAATTATTATAGCTGGAATTGTCAGTAATTTGTACCACTTTATTTATATATAAAAAATTATGGTGTAAATCAGACTCAATTATACAACATTTTTATTAAATGAATGTATGCTATATATTCATCATATGTATGCTATATATTCATCATCGCATATTTCTTCAAAAAACTTTTTAGTTAGATGAATGGTCTATGCTGTAGTCATATTCTTTTTATATATCACAATATGGAAAGAAACTATAAAATAATATTGTAAACGATTATTAAAATGATATAAAAAGCATATAATAAATAATAGATCTCAACTTGAACACTTTTGACACTTAACCATCTTCGAGCGTATATAATTAACTATCTTCGAGCGTATATAATGGCTTCTACAGTTTTAAGATAAAGACAATTATGATGAGGAGTCATTATGAGACCACCAATGCTAAAAATAGATTTAGTAGTAACTATAAATACCATAATTGCTAACATTTCTCGTGTAATTGCTTGTATAATCTAATATTTAACTGCATTCAACTTCCACATGATAATATATCAAAATGTTCCTCTGTTATATCTACTTCTAAATATTTGTCCAATTCCATCCTATTATAAGAAATCCCAACCTTCTTTTTCCTTTGTGAATTCTTTAAAACAAAGATTTAAACTTTCAATTGTGCATGATGATCATGTCTCAACAAAAGATCAAGCTGATACTAAAATATTATTGGTCAACTCTTTATCCATATTTAACTGATAATCATTAAAAAATTATACAATAAGTGCTTAATTATATTAATATGTTCTTTGCCCTAATCAGTATACAACTATTGATATAAAATTGAGTTCATTTTATCTTATACATCGGGTTTAAAGTAAAGTTGACTATCACAGTATTACTAAATATAGACCAATAACAATTAAATAAGGAAACAATTAAGAGAGATAAGGCTCTCTCCTTTGCTTCTTATATAGTACCTTCTTCTTCTACTTCTCATGTTTCTTAGTTGTCCCTCAATGTTTCTTTTGCCCTTTTTTATGTAATTTTTCCTCTTTTTTGTCTTGCTCATCTCTCCTTTCCCATTGTTCCTATGGTTGCTCTTCTCCTCCCTCCTCTGACTTATTTCTACCTACTTTATCTTTAGGGGGGTTATTCTACTTTATTTCTATTCCTACCTGGAATGTTTTATCATTTTTGATGACAATATTTTGATTTCTCTCGTTACTAAAGCTATATCTTTCCTTTATTGGTTTATCTTTATATTATGTAACGTGTAACTGTTAATGACTTTCCTCTTTTTTCCCTTCCCATCTTATTCTATCTCCCTCAGATACCCTTTCCATCTTCCTACCTTGGAGATCCTGAAGCCTGTGGAAAATAAAAGTACTCCTAGTCAGCGTAGGAGCTAGAAACATGTAGATTAGTATGCTTTTATGCTTTAGTATTGTCTTCATAAGAAGCAGGAGGGGAGACTAATAATAGTGTCGAATTTTGAAATCCTTAAAGTGGGAACCCACAATTGGGAGGCCACACTTATAGTGTTTTTCATGGATCATATACACACTTTCTCAATCATTCAAAGATGGTCACATAATCAATGGAAAAATAAAGGACTAAATAAGATGCTCCTCTCCGAGGACAATCTCATTCTATTCTCTTTTTACTCCCAAATTGAAGGTTATAAAGTTGTTGAAGAAGACGCTTGGCATTTATCTTAGCTTCCATTGTATCTTAAATTCTCACAACTTGGGATTAGCTAAGAGAATGTCAACAAAATTCCTTTATATATTGACTTCTATAATGTACCGTTAGGGTATTGAATGACTTAAGGTTTGAAAATGTTGGCATGTTTCCTTAGAAACCATTATGTATGGATGAAAATAATATGAAGAGAAGAAGAACCGGCTATGCACATATTTATGTTAGTGTCGATCTCTTAAGGATTTGCTTGATTCTATCCCAATAGTAAGGTTAAGATCAAAAAATAATCTTTGTAAAGATAGTGTAATGGTTTCCTATTAATGGAAACCATCATTTAAACCTCAAAGGAAGATATGGAGGCCTAAGTGTTAGTTGTTCATAAAGGGAGATTATAATAAACTTATACGGATGGATGATTATGAAGATATTAATACAATTTTCTTTAATTTAAGTAAAGATGTTAATATTAAGCCTTCTTTTTTAGATAATGAAACTATCCTAATGGAAGGAGCTCCTCAATATAAGAAAGATGTTCCCAAATGTAATGTGGTAGTTCTTGGAGGAAGTTTGGAATCGGCTGAGATGAATGTGGTTGAAACTCCTACAGCTAGCCCTCAACTAAACATATCATAGGATGATAAGAGTAATAAAGGGAAATTTCAAAGTGTAATTAGGGGAAAATCAAAGAGGAGCAGTATGAGTAAAGGCTTTAAACATAAATCCCAATAGTTTGTCTATCATAGGTTAGAATGTGGATGATTGAACTACCTAAGTAAGCTTACTTGATGCTTTGTGGGATTTTTTATGAAGGAAAAATCATTGCTCTTAGACTAGTTGGAAACTAAAATCAAGCTAATGAGCATCAATAAACTTAAGAGATTAGGCCTTCACTAGAAATTTCTTTCTAATCATTCTCAATAAGCCCATGGTAAAATTATAATATACTATAATTCTAATTATGTGAAGGTGGGGGAATTGGAGTCTAAAGAGTAGGTTATGGATTTAAGATTGCCTTTTCTCCTGAATAATGTTCGAAGATATTCCTCTTTTATGGATGGCTTAAATTTTGTTTTTTAAAGAACTAAGTTATGAAGTAGTTTTAAGGGAATGCAAGGAAGATGTAATGGTCCCTAGTTAATACATGGGGATTTTAATTCCACATTATAAATATCAAAGTCAAAGGAATTTATGAGGATTTCAAATATTATACAGATTAAATATGGATTACTGATCTATAGTATGATGGTTATACATTTACATGGAGCAATAAGCAAAATTCTAGTTGGTTCATTAGGAAAAACCTAGATAGAGCCTTAGTTAACGTAGAATGGTTAACTCAATTCCCTTAAAGTATGACAATATTTATGAGCTGCTTATCTTTAAATCATACCCCAATCAAAGTTAGGGACTTGTTCTAAAAGGTTGGTTGGCATTTCCTTTTAATTTTTAATAACTTTTTAGTGTATGATAATGGATTTCAATAAGTTATATTAAGAGGCTTAGAGATTCCCATATTTGGAGCAAAGTCGTAAATTTTTGTTGAAAAGTTTTTTAAGAAAAATTGGAAAATTGTATTCATGTAAGTCCAAGAGAAATAACAGTGGACACTAATTAACATGAAATTATATAATGTTTTAAGTTCGTTATGTTAAGGTTCCATCAAACATAATGGACCTAAAACATGTTACATTGAGCATTGGAGATACCTTCCCCCTAATCTTTAAGAATAGCAGATATCACAAAAAAAAATCATTCTTCAGCTACGCGAACCCACCCACTAATTGACAATATCTACGAAGTTCTTCTAGAGACTTGGATGTCTTAGTTTCTCTAGAACAATTAACTTATGTGAAGCTCTAGTACTGGAAGATATGAAACAAATTCCCCATAATTCATAAGGCCATAAAGATCCTGAGAATTCCCATTGATCATGAGCAGGTAAGATTAGCATACAACTATTTCATCTATTGTATAGTGATAGATAAGCATGAATGAGTTAATTCTCCAGGATCTACATCTGTGTGTAAAATTTAAGGTCGTTAAAGGTTAATTATAAAAGATAAAAGGAAAAAAATGGTCTAACATTAGAGCTACTATTGAAAATTCTAAGAAAAAGCTAGCTTTTAGTCAATTGCTCTTATCAGTGCCCCTAGTGACACCTCACTACTGAATAAGGAAAATTAAGCATTGAAGGAGTATTTACAAGCTATTAATGATCATTTCTTATAGATTAGACAAAGTTTTAGAAAAAGTTGGATTAAGGATGGAGATAGAAGCATGCTTTACATCAACAAATGATGGAAGGGTGCTTAGAGTTTAGAATTTAATTCTTAAGGACCTTAACTTCTACAAGATCTTTTTAGATCCATTTATGATACTTCTTATTTAGGATATGACTTGAAACTCTTTCTTACAAAGAGGATTCCATTTGATGAGGTAGAAAGACTCATTAAGCCTATTGAAGATAGTGAGATTAAGGCTATTATTTTTCAGTTAAATAGGATGAAGGCTCCTAGCCCTAATGGTTTGAATGGTTATTTATATGATAAGACCAGGATTAAGATTGGTTCAATAGTGAAGGAATTAGTCTATGAATTCTTTTCTAGGGGATTTTTACTCAAAGAAATAAGTAAAGCCTTACTATATCTAGTTCCTAAATCTTTAATTCCCTCCAACTTTGGTGAATTTAAGTTTATAATTTGATCAAATTTATCTATAAATTCATTGTTAAGATCCTTGCTAATAGATTGAAAGTTGTTCTCAACTCCACAGTCGGTCATAATTAGGGTGCTTTTATGAAGGATAGATATATTGGAGATAATATTTTAATTGTGTTGGAGCTTCTAAAGGGTTATTAAAGAACAAATCTCCTCCCAAATGGCTCTATCAAGGTTGAATTTAATAAAGCCTTTTATTGTGTCAACTAGAAGTTTTTAATACGTTTCCTAGAGTTATTAGACTTTCCTAATGTTTTCATTGGTTAGATCAAGGATTATATTGCTTCCACTTCATTTAGTGTTCTCATCAATGGTGTTCCTTCATATGTGTTCAAAAGGGCTAAGGGTGTTGGACCCCGATCTTTGAGTAAAAATTTGGAAATAATAAATGAAGTAAATGAGTGATTTTATATATATAATTTGTGTTATAGATGATTATGATATTGAAATATGAATTATATAGGGATGGTGAGTTGAGAAATTTTAAGCATGAACAATGGTTATATATATGTAAGACATTATTGGGTGAATGACAAGATAAATCGTATGAATTGAGGTTGAGTGTGGGATAAATTTTAATGGCAAATTGAATTGTTTGAATGAGATTGAAATAGAATTGGCCAAATTTGCCTTCTTCGAGGTTGTAGCTTGTTCTTTTATCTTTCCGACGATAGCACATTTGCAAGTTTTCGAGATTGGAGTTAAGAGTTATGATTGATGCAAGTTATGATGTTGCATAAGATTTGTGTTTGTGATAGCTTTGATGAATGTTTGAAATTTGAGGTTTTGATGAACCAATTAAGTTGAGATTTGAGAAGTTTGTGAATTGAATTTG
>JANTPM010000003.1:22433179-22447976 GCA_025434745.1 Erythroxylum divaricatum
ACAATTGATGTAAAGAAAGAAAGTATTGAATGAAAATTGAGAATAGGTTCTATTACAACCTAGGGGTTGTTTCATGAAAATTGGGGTATAATTGTGAGATTTTTGAATTGAAGGAAATGCTATTGGGGTTTTAGAAACTGAGTTTAATGGATGAATCTTGATCTAGAAAATAGTGACATTGGCTTTGGTGTCTTCCTTGAGAATAAGAGTACTGTATAATTGTTATAGTGTCTATAGAATGAAAAATTGATTTCGAGGCAAAAGAAAGTGGAAATTGGGATATAACGTCGGGAAGGTCATGAATAGGCATAGTACATCTTTTATTTAAGACTTGTGCATCATTGAATTACCTTGATTGTGCATTTAGTAATGAATAATTATTTGACTGTTATAGTGGTACCGATGGAACGATATTCCCCGGATTTACTGGGACTTCCAGGCCGTAGCTTGGAAGTTACAGGTGAGTAACCTAGTTGGTTCCTCAATCTATATGTGTTTAATACTATGCACTTATACCATGTGGAGATGAATGGAGGGTTGTGTGTGTTTGCTTTTGATTGAGTTCGGACCATTGGTGTCCAAAGTATTGGGAACTTGATATTGAAGTGCTATTTGTGTGTAACTGTTTGTAAATGCTTTAATGAAAGAAATTGTGAAAACTGTTATCACTGAAATACCGGACTGAAGGTTTGAAGGAATGGGAATTGGACATAGAAATGTAAACTAGCTGTGAATGTAAATTGGGACATATACATTCCATGCATAAAAGCACGATCAGTTAATGATAGTTATGACCTGAGTCGCCACTGATACTGAAAAGAGCCTCGAGCTCGAACACTGTTACTGAAACGAGCCTCGAGCTTGAAGGGAGTTAGTGCATACCCAGAGGGATCTCCTACTTCCTAGACGCGTCTACTGAACACTGTACACTGTTTAAGTGCTCGGTCGCAACACTGTAATAAAATGGAAAGTGTCACATGTGCATTGCATTACGAATGATTAAATGTGAATTGTGCGAAAGGCGAAACGCCTTATATTTGTAAATGATAACACATATCATATTTCTGAATGTGTTGCTATGTGATATTCTGTAAATTGTTTGTATATGTCTGAATTCAGTGAACCATCGATGATGGTTTCTCATTAAGTTCGCAAACTCACCCAAAATTGCAACTGTTTTTTAGGAATCGAAGAGTACCCCGTTAGACACACGGGAGTATGCTTGCTACATGCAAGTCAGAGTTTAAGGTCGGGATCGGTTCACGTCTGCATTAGTATTATTCTGTTCGTGCATAAAGTTGTATTTTGGCAATTTAGGCAGAATAGTACTGTTATTACAGAGGGCCCCAATTGGTAAATGTTGTATTTGTAATGTGATTATTGAAAGTGTTCAGGATTAGCATTAGGCCCAATTTGGCAATGAATTTTTATGCATGAGTTGATTTAAATAATGCTGAGTGCCTTTTTAATGATTGAAATTGTGTTGTGGTCGAATCTGTTTTCGAATTAAAGCGAGCCCAAATTGTTCACAGATTTCCGCACACGCTATTGTTTTCAAAAAATAAAAATGTCTTACTGAGTTTTTGAACTGTTTGACTACTCTAGCATACCATCCTCGTGAGGCACAGACTTGGATATCTCCATCGATATCGAGTTCGGGTCTTACGGGGGTGGGATGCTACAGTTCTTAAGATAGGTAGTAGAAGTAAGATGAAATTTGAAAGGTTCAAATCTCATAACAATACATGCAACTAACTAATTCCTTTGATAATACATTTGATGAATAGTTGGAAGGCTATGAGACATTGAAAGATTCATTTTCATAATAAATTCAAAGAGTTTATTTTGGAGATGATTGTGAATTTATCATGTCTACAAAAAGGTTTGTGGAAGTATAGTTGTCCTCTTCAGTAGGAGAATGTAGAGATATATTGCACATAGAGAACAAAAATTGTAATTTTCAATTACTAAAAACATAATTGTCCCGGAATAACTTTAGATAAATATGAAAAAGTAACAACTTAATTCTAAAAATTAGATCTATAGAGATAGATAGATTGGAAGTTATTCACTTATTCTAAGTCCAAATATATAGAAAATGAACTAAAGATGCTTAATATTTGAGATATTAGATACTTGTGAAGTATTAAGATATTTATTATTCTATGTATGAGTTGATATTAGAGTTCAAGGTGATAAGGATATTTACTTTTGAAGTATTTAGGCAAAATTTTCTTAATTATAATGATAATTAAGGTGAAAATTGTAAAAGTTAAGCAAGTGTTCACTATAAAGAATCTTGTAGAATTCTCTCATTAAGTAGGAGATTATTAGTTTATGCTATATATTCAATCGCTTTGGTTGTATTTTAGTGAAAAAATATTTAAAGGTATTCTTTATCTTGCACATGTTTAGATATATATGATAAATTTAATGTGATAATTATATATTGCAAATAAAATTATAATGATATAAGATTTATATTTCATTTATGTATTATCCCTAAATTATTCATAGCTATTATTTTATTAAGACTGGTCATTAATAAAACATAAAAAGATTAGCATACATTATATTTTTTCTTATGAAAGAAATAGTTAATCTCATAGACTAATGTATGGAAATACTTAAATAAATGTGTGAGTGCTTGTTAGAAAACAAATTCACTAAATTGACCCAACATAAAAAAATCCATTCAGAACATAACTTATATGTCTATGAAAATTCTCATTTTGATGATTGTATAAGTGAGCATTTGACTTGAGATCTTAAGGATTATTATATTTTGATACTACTTATGAGTTATTCTAATCGCAGATAGTTCAGTCGGTAGTCATTGAATATAGGTTGAACTATATAAAGGTAGTTGAAAGATTAAGATATAATTCATCACCCTAAAGTAATTATGGAGATATAATTCATCACCCTAAAGTAATTATGGAGAATGTTTCGTTATTTTCAATTAATATCAATTCGGGAAATCCTTAACTAAAGTAGAATAATGTTTTGTAAATAGTTTACAACTTTCATTAATTGAATCAATAACAAATGAAAGAGAACTAATATGATTGGACTCAAAATAGAGTAGACATTAACTTCATGCTCTATGTCTAACTGAAATATTGTATGATGAAAAGAGTGAATTATACAGAAAAATATTGCATAAAAAGATTAGTCAAAATTACTTTGACATTCTTAAATATTTGGGTGGTCATAATGTGTTACTAGACGTCAATCTTGATCTATGATTATAAGTTGTTTAAATAGAGAATTAAATATAAATTAAAACAAGTTTTAATTTATCTAATTCTAATTATGAATTATAATTATAATTTATAATCATTGCCAACATATTTGAAAATTTAATGAGCCTTATATTAAAAACAAGTTGAAGAGAGAAAAGATATTTTAATCAAATTGGACTCGATAGTAAAGTTTGAAAAGCTTTATGATTAAATATGAGATATTAAATAAATAATGATCAATATGAAATATTGGATCTTATTTAGGAATAATTAATATTCAATTAGAATTTAATTTCAATTAAATTACTAAAATGTTCAAAACTTATTATAAATAAGCTTAAACTCAAATGGAGCTAACACTTTTTACTTAATAATCTTTATAAAAATTACAGAGCTCTTTAACCTATTATGTAGATATTGTTACAAATCAAATATTTGTGCAATTACGGTGGATGAGATTGACTAATTTCACAAACGGTTTGTAAGATATGATAAAAAAGAAGCAATGTTCAAAATAAGATATAAATTAAAATTCAGACTTTATATTATAATTTATGTGCTAAATATTTTATAAAATTAAAGTAATCCTGATTTTTCTAAAACTAAGATACGAAAAAAAGTTTGTAATATTTCACCGCGATCAGGATAGAATCCTTTTTCGGTTTTCTATCGTTGATATGAGTTCCCACTATTGCTATAGGTAGAATTCTTTGAAATTTATATTGTGATTATTACCAAACCCCTAATTTGTAAATTGGGAATCAAGAAATTCAAGAAAGAAGGACAATCGTCATCCCACGCTTCTTTTTTTTTTTTTTTTAATCCCATTACACCCGTTAATAACGAACTGCCAGTCGACCAATAGTTCACTCCTTCACACGATTCAGAGTCGTCTTGAATTATCATCCTACTGCCAAACGTCGCTGCCTTCTTCATTTAAACTTTTCCTTACTATTCATCGTCATCTCCATCTTCCGCTCCCCTTCTTGTATTTCTGCTTCCTCTCATAACAATTTCGAACCCGAAAAAAAAAATTTGTTTTACCATCCATTTCATAAAACGTACAAAAGGGTTTCCCTTGATATAATGCTTGAGAAAATTAAAGACTCTGTACAAACTACGTTACATAAATACAGAACACAATCAATCTCAAACTTACGCTTGTTTCACCATGCAGCTTAGAATTTAATAATTATCAAGGATGACAAGTTTTTCAAATAAATAACTATCATTCCAGCAATTAGAGCAACAAAGAGTGCTTTAACATATTCGAAAGGAAAGTGCCGCCTACATTCCATGCTGGTCGCTTCAAGTTTTGATTCACAAGAAAAATTCTGTTCAAAACAGGAAAACCCTTCTTCAATCTCACCCTGAGGTGCACTTTCAGATGCTTTGTCCACCTGATTCAGGAAAAGAAATTCGATCCATTTTTAGAATGAATTGCCAGAGTAACTGAAGAGATGATTAAGGAATTATGTCAATCTTGGATCCTTGTTTCTTCATTGGTGGATCATCCAGGTACTTAAATCTTTATACATACGCAATCTTAAGATAATGCCAGATGTTCCTGTGATCATCATAACAAATTGACGATTCAGTTTCATTTCCGATGTAGACATTTCAGAGCGACTGATTCACAAAGGAGGATGCAAGGTATTGACAATTGACAGCATTGGATTTGTGATCATTATCTCATTGGTTGTTCTAATTGCAAACGACTCCTCTTATGGATGCAAGGAACAAAGTTCTTACGACTCTCACTGCTGCGTGTGCTAATAAACAAAATGTGAGTTAACAAAAGTTAGACTATGAATAAGTCTGTTTGTTATAGGGACTTCAGTGTTACGACCTTGCCCTTACCAAATAAAAAATCCGAAAGAATAAATAGGTTATCAATTTGTCAGGATATCTAAAATTTTCTTGCACTGGAGAAACTGATGTTCTGGTTTTTGATAATTATGGAAAACACCATATCCCTCTACAGTATAAGGATCTTTCCATTTCCATAACGGGAACCAAGCTTAATCTATATGTGTAAAGGATGGAGGCAGAGTTGATCTAACAACTTTACAGGTGGAGATTTTCAGGTCCTTTAAAATGAACAGGCAAAGAAGAGAATATAAGAAAGTCTGATATTACTGTACAGTATTTCCTAGGTGTTCTCTGAAACAAAGCAAGATGAACATTAGTAACTTCAGCGGGACCTTTTCTCATATTCTCAATGGCCTAAACAGAATTGTACGATTGGGTCCAAGAAGAGGCAAAACAAGAATGCAACATTGATGGAATGTTAAAATCAGAGCACGTGAGAAATTTAAGTTTTCCTGTGGATCATCTCAAAAACTGTCGAGACTTCATCTGAATCAGGAAAAGACTTGCAAGAAAAAGGGGAAAAAAAAATAGAGATAGTTGCATTCAGAACCTCGTAGAGAATACAAATAAAAGTTTAATATAATGCAAATTTTCTATGACAAATATGGTAGTGAAAGGTACTTACCGACAAACTTTTAGATGGCGATACTGCTTCCTCAGAAGATTTGTCAAAAGCTTCCTTACACGAATCATCCTCCAAGTTGACCAGATTTTCATTGTCGCTACATGCTTCACTGCCCTTTTCCCTGTAATCCTGTCTTTTGGCATTTCTTAATTTCTCTGCCAATACTTCATTCTCCTTCTTCACTAAAAGTAGCTGCATAAATATATTACTATAGTTTTATTATGAAAAGTCTACAAATTTGTTTATTCATTTGGTTAAGAAAAGTAGAAAAAAAAGGCAGCATGCCTGAATAAGTGAATGAAAGACACTCTAAGGTTTCATCTTCTTTTAAGTGTCCATTTCTATGAGTTATTGTGGTTGATTATGGACACCATTACATATAGGATAAGATTAACATTTCAATTAATAATGCCTTCTTATTTGTACTAATTGAGATGATTACAAATGCGTTCTTCAATATTCCATAGAGAAAACAATGTTACAGAAAAGTTATGAACAATTGTGGCGAAGCATTTCTAATTAATTTGAAATGCTCAAGAGTTCACACAACCTATTATGATGATAGAAATGGAAAAGAGCTTATATATATATCCCAAGTATCAGTGTATAAAGCAGATGCAAAATAAAGCTAGCACCTGATTTTGAATGTGCTCTCTTTCTCGGGCTACTTGCATAACCATATCCATGATGAGCCCAGTTCTGAGGTTAATTTCTTTAGCACTTGCAGCTTTTGAGTTGTTAGCCTTATTCAAAGATGTCTCTAATGTTTTCACTTTAGACCTTAAGAAATCTATTTCTTTGTTAAGTTCCAAGTTGGTTTCAGATAACAGAAGACATCGTTCCTCTGTAGCATCTACTTTACTTTCAGCTCTAGATGTTTTTGATTTTAAATCTTCAATTAATGTCTCCATGTCCCAAATTGCAGAATACAACATATTTTGTTGCTCCTGACTTGCTTCTGATGATGCCTTTACATGCTGTAGTTGTATTTGTACCTCCCTTAACTGCTTCTCGAGCAAGCTTACCTTCTTTGTGTTACTATCTCTGCTATCTTTAAGAAAATTGATTTCCTCTGTAAGTTCGGCATTTGTATCTGTTAACTGTGTAACCTTGGCCTCTGTAGTTTCAGCCCTATTTTCTGCTTCATAGGTACTTTCTTTTAAAGATTCAAATACATTTTCCATCTCACTTAGTTGCTCTTGGCTTTCTTCATATAAAGCATTTACATTCACCAAACGTAATTCAGATCTTTTTAGCTGTTCCTCAAGTGATTTTACTCTTTCCACCAAAATGGATACTTCAGAACCTTTGCTAATGTGCTCATCAATACTTCTTTTAAGCTTATTTAAAGCAGCATCTTTGGAATCTAGCTGCTCTATGCAACAATGGAGTCTAGCATTTAACTCAGCTTCTCGTTGAACTGAACCATTAATATTAAACTGAACAATTTGAAGTCGACCAGCCAATTCTTTTGATATCCCCATGAGCACCTCGGCAGCATTTTCCGCTTCTAAAAATCTTCCCCAAATTACTTCAGCTGCTTCCTCCATGCGGACAGATACCTGCTCTGTGTGGTGCAGTTTTACTTTCAGCTGTTCTTCATTCCGCATAAGTTCAGCCAATTTATTCTCAAGATCAATCTCCCTTCCCAGAGATTTCTCCAGCATCCTTAAAACATGCTTTCTCTGATCTGCTGTCCGTCTTTTTGAACTTGGGCTAATGTATAACAGTTGATTATTGTCTGATAACTCATTGGTGTTTTCATCTTCCCCTACAGAAGTGCACTTATCTGTGTAGGTAAGCAGAAACAATGAAGACTTCCTGCATACAAGTTTTAAATGGAAATATGTCACTTACAGTTCTCAAGTCTGAATGCTGAAAATGACCTCTGCAACTTGGTTGACTGTGTCTTCACCTTAGAAACCTTCTCTAGGGACTCATTCAATAATTTCTCTGACTGAAACACTCTCTCTTCCAATGTAGCAATATTATGTTCTGCCAAATAACTGCATGAAGAAATTTTGTTACGGATCTCACAAATTTCTTCTTGGATATGATCCACAAAAATTTCCACATCTCTCACTGTAGAATCTAAAATTCCAGAGAGAAGATCAAATTCTAATGCCTTCTGTATGGACATTGCCGACACGGCTATTACCTCAAGATCATTATCCCAAGCCAATAAATGCATCAAGAGTACATGCAAATTTACTAACTTCTTGGAAGTATGTTCCAAATTCAAATCTACTCTAGTTAGAACTTTCATTATAGTTTCTAAATCTTGTACTCCCTGGGCACTGAATGAGCCTCTGTCTTGAAGATCTAATATTGGATTGCCAATAAGTATATAGTCAACACTCTGGTCATCCATTCTCACAGTTAAATTCCTGTATATGGAAAACCAAACAAAGGAAAGCATATAAGAATAAGCCAATGATAAGCTTTCTTATACACAGTGATGGAGATTTTGGTATGGAGGGACTACTAACGGGAGCGGGGGAAGTCAAGTGTAAGAATGCAACAATAAGCATATTCTTGTACTCCAAATGTCTTTTGCACAAGAGGTAAGATACATATCTTCCAGACAGCAAGCAATTCCAATATATAAAATGAGAGACTTAAACGATCACAGGCAAATGCTGATTATGCACACATCAGGTCCCTTTGCACTGATAGATGAGATGTATTACGAAGACTTTCCCCAATTAAACGAACCTGAATAATCTTAAGTTTTGACACAAAAAGGTTCATTGCTGCAAATGTTCTGCATTACTTTTGCTTCCCCTAATTGTCTCCACCCCGGGAAACAATTCCCATCTAAAAATTATTAAGTATATAACGGAGAGAACAGAGAAGTCGTCACCAGCTCACGTACAGAGCCAAATCAAACAGTTTTCTGTGGAATTTTTACATTTGCAAATCTTTAAATGCACAAGATGACGGTCTTCAGTGGTCTACTACCTCATAGTTCACCCTAAGTGAAAAAGATCTTGATTGAGTTCCTTAGGAAATTCAACCACCATTCTTGACTTTATGAGGCTAATGAAATAAGCAACTATCTATGGCAATCATGAAGCTAAGATAACGATTCCATCTTAGAGATTAAACCTCTCAGAGACTACACAGGAGTTCAAAGGTCACACCTTTCACCGAGAACTTACTTACCCACCCAAAAAAGAAAAAACTAAACGATTGGACAAATGGTAAAAAGTTTCTGCTAAAGTGAACATATAGATAAAAGAGCCGATACAAGCAATGACAGCATTAAAAAAAAGAAGAAGAAGAAGAAGCAACGAATTGGGTCTAAGGAGAGAAGTACCTTCTTCAGGTAAAAGCCTTAATGGGTGGAGAGGGATTTTTGAAGAGGAAAACAAGTAGCCAACCAGAGAGAAAAAACTAAAAAGTTTCTTTCTTCCTAACTACCTCATGTTTCATAATACCGTTGATTCACTGGGATCTGTGTGGAGGATGGTCTAAGTCTAAAATGAGCCAGGTCAACGACAAGGAGAGCAGACCAGTTGGTGACAGATTTTAATGAGACGCAATAACAGGCGCATGTTATCCATTATCAGCGCTGTAGTTGAATTATTGAGTTCATACAAAGAAAAAAACATTTTGGAGCAGGCCGGCCTCACAACAGACTGCGATATAAACATAAACAAAGAAAAAGCCAAGTCACATCTGGACGGCAGGTAAATTATAATTCCATGATAATGTCTTCTAGTAGGAAAAAAGCAAACAAATATAGCAATAATACGATCCCATTCCGAAGCCCTGAACTGAAAGATATGGCAACACTTGGGTGTATAATTCATTCAGCATTACAGGCGTGAAGGTTTGTTTGTGTACTATGATAGTGTTACAAATTTTGACAATTTTTTTGTTTTCTACGAGGTTTTTATTGTATAAACAATAATAACATTTCAAATATTTTATAGAACTAGAAGCTATCTACAAGAATTTCATTTTTCCTTTAAATGACTTTGTCCGCAAGTTATAAGCTTTGGTCAATCACCCTCATAGGCCATAGGCCCATAACCCAATCTCATTCATATAGAGAAGGCCTAAATCTAGCAGCCTTGCCTTTTTAGGGAAAAGAATTGACGGTACTACAAACCCCATCATTGGATGCATAAAACAAAAGCAAGCAATACTAATCTTAACCTATGATCCAAAATTAGTGTGTGTTTATGAAGATGAGTTGGTGGTAATTTTATTGTCAAGTACATTTCCTTGGGACCACAAAAGATGCTTCTCATTCTCATTACTAGCTCTAGCTGTTAGTGCTTGTCAAATATTAACCAGCACTGGCAACCAATTTTAGTGGAATGTGAGTTGCCTTGACAATTTTTGGGCCTCTCTAAATGCTTCACCCAACATTAAACCTAAACCTAAACCTAGAAGTACACTAGTATTCTCTGATCCCCACAAGATTCTTTTTGAGAAATAAACCTAAACCGCACAAAGATTTTAATGTATAAAACTTATTATTTTGATGGTCCTCATAGTTTGTTGTTAGGTTTAAAGGTTCAAATAAAATTAGTGCATTATAAAATAAGTACATATAAATAAAAATATAATTATAAAATAAGGAAAAATATTATATTTAAAATAATAAAAGAATACACCCATATGTTTATTAATGTATAATCAATTAAAGATAATTCTAACAATTCAAACTAAAATTTAACCACCATAAAAAAAATTAAAATACTTGTAACAATTTTTCTAAAAGAGGTCATGTCGTGTTATCATTAAAAAAATGACATGATATCACAAAAAAAATTATAAATTTTCCAATATTATTTAAAGACTTACAAATCGTGCTTTTATCCAAAGTATATGTATTAATTCTTCCATGACATTTAAATAAATAAAAAATTAATATATCAAATTATTTTTTATTGTAATACATTATAGTTCTAATTTTAATATATATAATAAGATACTAACTAACCATCAATAGATGTTCTTAATTTATACATTGTGACAAATACATTTTCTTTATGAATCATTTTTTCAAGTTCACTGTACTTAAGATCAAGTGATGATTCTTCTTTTTCGATCTAAAAAACAATATGCTCAATTCAATGAATATCAATTTGATCATATGTTCTTTTCTTACTAAGTGCTCTAAATATATTAATAAAGAAATTGTGCAATTAAAAGAAAAAATTATAATTATTGAAAATGAAATTCAATCATTAAAATGCATATTCTTCATCCTTATATTATAAGTAACATAACAAGTCATAACAAGTCACTCGATGTTTCATGTTCCAAATTATTTTATTTCTTCGTATAAACATGCTTAAAAATGAATACTCCAAGTACATTTATACACTAATATAGAAGTTGTTTGACTAAGTAATCTAATAGCAAGTTTTCTTAACATTAGAGTACTTTCATCAAATAATTTCCATCATTCATATGTATTTTAAATTAATAGTTATAAAAAACAAAAAGTATATTATTAATAAGTAAATGATAATCTAAAAGTATGAAAACTTACCAAGTTGCATTTTTTCGTGTAAGTTCTCTCTTTAAGGATGATTGAACAAAACTTCTTTAACTTTCATGATTTAATTTAATTTAATTTGTGGTCTTTGATTACTGTTTATTAGACAATATATCTTGGAATTCAATCACATTAAAAGGACAACCCACAGTATCAACATCCATACATATATTTCTATTATATGAATAATAAGAATTGAGATGTTAAGTTACTAAGCAAATCCTTTATGTAAGATGATTGTCTCATCACTTATCAAGAATATCTATATAAGGCTCGTATAATTTCGCCTTTAAAAAAATCATAATTATTTTACAATCCCTTTATGCACCTCAAACACAATTACTTATATGAGTTAATAATCCTTAACAACTCTCTAAATGGAGTCATAATCGTCCTAAAAATCAAGTAAGCATACCAAAACTTATTATCCAAAATAATAGCATAAATCTCTTTTCATTTTATACCTTTTGATAGCTTATAACTTGAAAAATATTTACTTGTCACTAAATCTTGAATTACTTACTTAAAATCATAAACACTTTTTAATGTTACAAATGTAGCTACCTAGTAGTAACAGGACATAATCTTAACACAATTTTTTTGTTTTCTAATCAAGACAAAAATATAATATAAATACACAAAAAATTGATCTTATGGTCCATATAACCAATCTTTTTAAACTGAGATTTATACAATGAACAGTGTATGAGGCCAATAAATTTATTTATACTGTGACTGTAATAAGTACCTGGCTAATATATAAATAATTGCATTATTTGTAACAAAGTACAGAATATTTTTTGGGCCAACCACTTTTTACCATATTAGAAGCATCAACAAATTTGATAAGTAGTATAGCTAAACCATTATACATTATTTTTGTCTCTCTTCTTTATCTACTCTTTATTATTATTATTTTATTGTGAAATTATTACAATTACAAAAATTAATTAAATACACTTTGTCAGAGTTTCTCTTAACTTTGAACAACATTTGTAGAGAATTATTATTCATCAGTAATAAAGTAAGAAATTTGTAAGGGTTCTTTTCATCCGTAACAAAGAAGATGTTATGCAAAGGGTTTCTCTTTATGGATTAAAGAATGAATACAATTAATTCTTTAATGGAACTTAGGTAGATGATATAGATCAAAGGTTGTTTAGTTGAACTAGTATTAAATAGTTTTGTCTTTCTTTTCTTAATTTTTTTTACTATTATGTGTTTGTTTTGTAATTGTTTTATAAGCATACACAATTCACAATTCATTATTATTTATTAGTATAGAAAAAAGACAAAAAGTAAGCATACACAATTCATCCTCTATATATCATCTAAGGACCAACACATTTAGTATTCAAAGAAACTATATCATTGCAAGTTTTCTTATAATTTGACAGGGCAAAAGAACATTCTAGCCTCCAACATTTACACTAAAATCTGAGTTGGACCTTAATGTTTCAATTCGTTCAAAATTAACTCTAACATTTGGAAAATTTTCAAAACACCTCTGATTGGACGGAATTACTAACAGAGTTAGGTCTTCTTTAGTTAAATACTGACGTGGTATTTTTTTTAAAATTTATTACAGTGGGACCCATACAAAAGTGATATGTATTTTTTAGAAAATAAAAGTAAGTCTCACTCTATAACACCGTATACTTAAACATCCAGAGGGCATACCCTATGAGAATGATATGTTAGAGCAATCGCATTTACTTCATATGGAATCATAAAGAACATAAGTATTTAAAATATTAACATATCTTATTTCATTAACGAAAACATGTTTTACATTGTCATTTCATTACAAACCATCCATCTAGTTACAATACAAAAACCATCTGTGTTCACACTATTTATACAAAATATTCTACATGAGATGAGTTACTAAACAAAAACATTCTATCTAAACTCCTTAGATGTCAGTTGACTAGACCTTTAAGTCATATCTTGATTCCAAAATGGATAATACTAGACACCAACTAGATTGCTTTACAAGCAAGGACTCCTTTCAGTACTTGAAGTTTAACGTTAAAATTTTGATGATTTTTACGAACTTAATGAATGAACCATCATCATTGTATTCACTCAAAACACATCATATACATATCACATGAATAAAACTCAACTCAATCAATATTGTCATTGTACAGATTTATGCCTTATATATCACATTATTCATCATGCTTCAACAAGCACCTTAACAATACAATCACTTTACTTAATCATTTCATATGCACCTTTTGAATGCAAAAACTTCATATAATCATCTCAGAATATTTCACTCATTTATCACAATTATTCATATCACCATCAATTTATAGGCATTCCATAATGTGATCTTAATATAATTCAACATTCATTTACAAACAATTTCATAAACATATATAAAGATACAAATAAATGCAAATGAGACTCATATTCATTTTTACTTTGTTGTAACCGAGTGCCTATTTATTGGTTATTGGTCTTGTATTTGTTGTGGATACCAGGCTCATTTTAGTATTGTCCGTATCCTTGGTAGATACTAGGTTCATTAAACATTGGGCTTAAGGCTCTGTGTGCACATATTCGAGCTTAAAGCTCATTTCACGTTGACTGCTCCGGTTACAACTCTTTTATGTGAACATGCATATTCATGTAATGAAATGCAACATTTTAACATAATATATCATCAATCACTTTCAGTCAAGAAACACATTCAATTATCACAATTCATCGGATCTATGTCCGGCATTCAATATATAGTTGAGAATTCATTTTTCTTATTCACATTTAAATCACAAACACTCCCAATACAGTCCCGAATATCAAACTCCTCAAACAATCAATTGTTCGGAATCATTAATGTCACAATTATATCAATATCGATTCAATATAGAGAAATCAAGTTTAACCAAAACAATATGAACAAAACATGTTTCTAATCGAGTTCACACATCTAGATTACTCGTCGTACACTTCAGTTAGTTATTGCCTCGACAAACCGGCAATGTCTGGATGGTATCGATCGATTTGTGCCTCTAAATCAAGCAATACACATAAGTACACATCACTACTTGATCAGTCAAAAAATACTCAAATTTACACATGTATATGAGTCGTGTTCAATGCATGCTCAATTGATCATTTTGGCGATGTAACCTTATTCACAAATCTTAATCATTTATACATCATGGCTTGTACATCCTTTAGTTTGCAATTAGGTTTATGCCTTAAGTAAACTTGATCACTTTCCATTCATCATTCATAAATTCATCAATTATTTCCTATCATTGTATAGTCACACAATTTCCAAATTCTCATTCAATCATACTTAATTCATTAATTACATCATTTGAATCACATTTGCATTCATAAAAACATCTTTATACCATTAACAATTCATACTTCCCATATTCATGTACATTGATATCATCAATCCATTCCTTAATTTATAACCTTAATTAACAACTTAAACTGTAACATCCCGTCACTGATGGGATGGATACAGTTCATTGCATTCGTATTTGTTCATGAGCATGCATTATAGTATAT
>JANTPM010000003.1:22508396-22519474 GCA_025434745.1 Erythroxylum divaricatum
ATTGTGGTTATTATTTATATGTAAAATATTTAAAAATTATTGTTGTTTCATATTAATTGTCATTATTATTTATTATTTATTATTAATATTTTTAAAAACATAGTTGATGTAAATAGTAAATTAGTAAAGTGCACAATATAATTATATAATATACTAATATGAACTATTTTGTAATTTTTAAAAATTTTAGGGACTATTTCATAATTTTAAAAAATTTCTCGAAACGATACCCGGTACCAATACAGTTCTATTCCAGAGCTTAATCCGGTACAGTATTCATAACTTTGGATCAAACCCGGATGGAGCAACAAAATAGTTACCGTGAGGAGCGTTGTATGGAAACAATATTACTGCACGAACCTGTTGTCACATGAAAATCAAGCTTTGCCTACCGCATGAAGCAACCATCTTTCTGTCACAAAACAACCTATTTTGTTGCAACAGGACGATATTTATTCACAAAGGTAGCTTAAATTATTTGATATCAATAATGTATTCGTTAGCTGCTGAGATTTAAAATGCTTATCAAGCAACCAGATGACACGCTTATACCTTGCTGCCTACCAGAGGAAGAAGTTGTTGACCAGGATGCTTTATAACAATCAAATCAAACAAAAGTGACATTTTCAACCATGTCGAAAAGATCCATAACTATGATCAAATAGAAATTTATTAACCCCCGTAGCAGCATTTATCTTGCTTGATATTTCTGTTACTGTAAGAATAATTATCTACAATGAAAAGAAGGTACAATCACATGTTAAACCCGGGATGATGTGAGGCTGACACTGAATGCCAAAAAAAGCATCGAATCACTTCGGAGCATACTAATACTTGGCATCTGAACTCCTGGTTCTATTTTTTGCGCAAAATTCTTTCCCTGCACATTATTCCACTAAGAAATGAGATCTCATCTTCAAGTAGCTTCCTGGGACGAACATGCACAATTGATCTTACTAACATATTTACATTCCCAAGAGAATCTACACAATTTGCAATCGTCGCAGGTATTCACGAATGCATTACAAGTACAACAATTGATTCACCTGTAAAGGAGCTGGAAAACAAAAATCGATAATAATTATACAGAGAAGTAGACCAAGCATTTGAATAGTTACTACTACTTAACATCCCGTACAATATTGAGGATGTCTCACCTCGGAATAGGCAAGAATCCAAATAAAACTTATCACTGTCATATTATACATATCCTAGGTCAAAATAGTTTGGCATAATATCCCTTTCTTATTGTAACATCAACTATCCCATTCAACTGGCGCCTTCTGTCACAGATGATTGCTGGTGTCGAAGAAAAATCTTCACAGCAGAGTTCAAAAGTAAAAAAAAAAAAAAGATGCAGATACGTAGCATACCTCATTCTTGCACAAATCTTCAAGCATAAACCAGAGTAACTGATTCCATTGATGTCAAACATAAGAAGCTCATTTTTTATGCATGGATCATGATCAAAATCAAAATCCAGATTTAATCATCATGGCAAGTTGCTGAAACATCAAATACAGATGATCACTTCCGTTAAAGGTATTAAGGATCATTTCACACATTTCCTGATCAGGAAAAACACCATGAGACAACATCATGAAGAAAAAGTACATGGTTTCAGTCATTAAACATCTTTTACATAACCTATTAATTACAGCACTATAATCTTTGAGTGAAACTTCAAAACCAAGTTCGACCATTTGATGGAAAAACATAACTACTCTATGGAAATTGCCTTTAACACAATGCGCCTTTATCACTGTTGAGTAAGCAACTTTAGTCAACTTTATATTTTGTCGCTGAACAAAAACCAGTAGATGGTCAGCATCCCAAAGGTTACCATAGGTAGACAGACCATGGATGAGGAGATTGTATGTAACAATTGTTGGCTCAAGGTTATATAATAACATCTCATCAAGTAACTGAAATGCTTTCCTCAAATCTTTCGCCTGGCAGCAATATTGTATGATGGTATTATAAGTTACTTGATCTGGGAAGAGACCTGTGTCATGCATATCCTCAAGTAATCGGAAAGATTCTTGCAACTTTGACTGTTTGCAAAATCTTTTGATTAGCACAGTATAAGTTACATGAGTTGGTTCTATAGCTTTTGCTTTCATCTCCATCAATAATTCAAACAGTTCGTGTGTGTTACCCTCTTCACAATATGCATTCATTAGAATAGTGTAGGTTACTGCAGTTGGCTCCAGTCCATGCAGCTTGATGTTATTCAACAACCTCCGAGCTTCAGCCACCCCTCTGTATTTGCAATATCCATAAATAAGAGAATTGAAAGTGACAATACTTGGACTTATCCCTTGTTCCATCATTTGGCTGAATAACTGTACAGCCTCTTGATTATTTCCAAATTTAACATAGCCATTAATCATGATATTATACAGAATGACATCCAGTCTCATGTTACCCATTAGCAAAGAATCAAAATACTTTCTTGCCTTCAATAACATCCCTTTCTCACAAAGACCCATCAGAATAGCACCTTGTGCGAAAGATTTTGAAAAACTTTTGCTCGAGTACATTTTCCTATATAGTTGAATAGCCTTTTTGACTTCTCCTTGCTTGCATAAAGCATGAATAAGGATACAGTAAATTATAATATCTGGTTGCAAGCCACTGGCCTCCATTTCATTTAATATGCTCAGTGCTACGTCAACCATTCCACTTTTACACAAGCTGCTAAGCAACACATTGTATGAAACAATACCCAGTTGAAACCCTTGTGAAAGTAACTCCTTCCGCAACTTTAATGCTTCCTCAACATTGCTCATTTGACAATGACCAAATATCAACATTGTGTATGTCAGAAGATCAGGATTTTGGCCTTCAATTAGCATCTTGTGAATAACCTTCCAAGTTCTTCTCATCAAGCCACGATGAAACCCTTTAGCAAGAATTTTGTAGGTTACTACATCAGGTTGCACGCCGTGCTTTTCCATGTCAGTTGAGAATTTCAAAGCTTCTTCAATGGAACCAGCTAAACATAATCCATGAATAAGAGTATTATAGCTATACACATCAGGAAGTAGTCCAATCTTGAACATTATACATAAAACAGACTTGGCCATATCTACAAGCCCCAATTTACAGTAACTTGACATAATAGTATTAAATGAAACAATGGAAGGTGCATATTTATTCCCCTCAGGCCCAAACAAGAACAGAAATGCCTCTTGAAACTTAGACTGTCTACATAGGCCATCAATAATTATGGCACTAGTATTGTCACTCTGAGGGGTGCCACTATCTAGTAGTTCATTATACACATCCCACATAATGTCAGTGTCTCTCAAGTTGTGCAGTAAACTATTGTATGTCTGAATTGAAACTTTCATGTTTAACTCTCTCATCTTCAACAGAATAAAGAGGGCATCACGAACCATTCCCAATCCAGAATAAGCAAAAGCCAATGCATCCCAGATCACATTACTTGAATCCATGTCCCTAAAGCTACACCAAAGCAGTTCATACATCAAAGGAGCTGATCCAGAGCCTGTAAAAATTGCACAGATTCTATAAACAACAAAATGAACAACATTAATTATTTCAACAAACAAAGAAATGAAAGCGAGATCATTGTAACTAAGTACAGTTACTACTGTTCGTTATGACTATAAACACAAAAGGAGAACTAAACAAAAGAATGAATGAAGCAAATACCTTCTCTTCGAAGCATTTGGTCCAAAACATTACGCAAGTCACTGAAATGTCTCTTTTCCGCCAAAATATGCGCAATCCTTAACCTAGAAACCCTAGAATGCCGGAAACAGAAATCCTTATCCAACAAATTGAAGAAATCCACCGCAGTTACTGCTTCTTCAACACTCAAATCCTCAATTATCTGGTCCACCTGAGAACAAGTCAGCGTCGGAACGATGGTTCTAAAGTGAAACCCAGCAACAAACTTCCTAAAACCCAAGAATCTAAGACCGGAGAGAATTTCGTGAACAGGATCATTCGAGATCGTACCGGTAGTAGTGGCAGCGGAGGTCGACATGGAGAATTTAGAATGTATAAGAGGAGAGAGGGAAGCGAGAATCGAAAATTTTATGGGAAATTTCAAGGGATTTCCGCATATCCGTAGCATATAAAAAGGAAGGGTTTAGGGTTTATGAAAAGAAGACGAGTGCATAGAAGAAGGCAATTTCTTAGTTGGTTGAGAAATGCTTGAGATTGATATTAGGGTAGTGAAGTGAAGGAAAAATTGGAACTTGAAAACTAGGGTTTTCGAGAAACGTTGGTTGGTTTCGCGGCAATTTGGTCTGCACCTAGATGGAGGTTTTACTGTAGCACCTAGATGGACGTTGTACGGTGTCGTTGAGTCTGAGGGAGGATTTAGGAACAATCAAAGCTGTAAATATCATACCAAACATGGTACTAATGTGAGTTTTCATACGGTACTGTACATGTATTAGTAATTTAGTATTGATCAATACTGGTTACTATTTCAAGTAAAATTTTAAATTTATAAAATAGTCTCTAAATTTTTTAAATTTTGCAAAATAGTTTTTTGATATATTGTAAAGTTGTCCTATATATTTACAAGTTTATTGTTTTCAAAAATCATAATAATAAATAATAATTACAATTAATATGAAATAACAATAATTTTAAGTATTTCACATATAAATAATAACCACAATTAATATAAAAAAGACAATCCTCATCATACAAATATAAAATTAAGAATAATACAAAGTATTTAAAATATTACAATAATACAATTTCATAATAAATAATAATTACATCAAAACATCCAATAAAAAGAATAATAAATATTCTTAAATAATTTGCAAAAAGAGTTTATGAAGAAGAAATAATCAAGTAGAAGTTAAATCTAAAACAAAAACATTTGCAGTTACATTATATATATATAATTTAACATAAACATCAAATATAAGTAAAATTAAAAGAAGATGAAAAATAAAAACTTGAAATGAAATTCTATTGTCAACGGGAGAATACCTGTTATAACTACACTGACCTCAGTTATCATTTGGTACAAAATCCTCATCATTGAGATGAGTTTCATTATTATTATCATTCAAATTTAATGCACAAAATGACAAGTCAATGTTTTCACATCTAAGATTATCTTCCAAGTCATTGACATATACCAAATTCGATTCTTCAAAAATCCAATCCGCTAAAAAAATCAATATTATCAATGGAAATTGAATCAGTTGAACAATTTGTGCTATTAAGACTTCTAGTGAACAATTAAATTTAATTATTAGAAAATTATAAAAAATATCGAAATTAGTAATGATAATAATAATAATCACATACCTTTCCTAAAGCTTTAAATTGTAGCGAACAAAAACTAAGTCATTCAAACTCTTATGCTCCAATCTATTCCTTTTCTTTGGGTGTATAAATTTAAATATGCCACATTTTCGTTTACAGCTTGTTGCACTCACATATTACCTTAAAATCTAAATTGCAAATCTTTTTAATTCTGGAATACCATTTCAGAATTGATCCTATCAAGAACCTGTAAGTCATAAGATAACAAAAGTAATGTTATAAATAAAATAAAGTAATAATTAATTCTCAACAAATAAGAAAAAGAAAATAACTAATACTTAGAGAAAGTTTTCCTCTTTGTCAAATAGCAATCGACATTCTAAAATCCCCATAAGACAACTTGTAAAGCTTCATTTGTGAGCTTAAAAAATCTTGCTTTGCGTCAATGCTAACAATTGTTGCAATAGTTAAAAATATTCCTCTATTAACTTCAGCTTGCTTAGTAAGATCTAGTCTAAAATAGACACTAGGATTCACAATTGTCATAGCTGTAAACAATGGAGAAGAAAGATGTCTTTCCCTTCTCTCATTAATGATTGAAAGATATGGAGTATATAAAGAAGGCATACGTTTCGGATTGGCTGTGATCGCTTTCGTCACCCTCTCCATGGCATAAAAAATATAACTTATTGTTGGCTTTTTTCCACTATCGCTTTCGTCCTACCATTGGTAAATTTCTTTCTCACCAAATTCAATACTCATGCATGATTATAAATGAACTTTGTCACCTTTTTAACTTTCTGCATAGTGTTATCAATAACGGAAAAATACCTAGAATCTCCTATATTTTCCAACATTAGATCAATGCAATATGCAACACAAGGAGTCCAAAAAAATGAATTATATGTATTTTGCAACCTTTTTCTTGCCATTTTATAATCAGAATTATTGTCAGTAATAATCTGAATAATGTTTTTCGACCCTACATCATTCACAACATTATCAAATATCGCAAACAAATTTTCAATTTTTCTAATAAGGCCATATGCATTAATAGATTTAAAAAACATAGAGCCATTTGTAGAATAAACCAAAAAAAAATATAATAGGCTCTTATCTCCTATTTGTCCAACCATCACACATGATTGAATATCCATAAGTACCATAATTCACTCTTTTTTCAACCAAATAACTTATAATTTTAGAAATAAAATAACTCAAAAGTTTACCTCTTAAGTCATCAATCGAAGGACCTCTGTATCTTAGAACATAAAAGGCTATTGCATCCATCATAGGTTGATAATAAGAAGATTGAGAAGCATTGAATGATGGACCTGTATCATAGCATCATCTAGCTACTGCCATATCAACATTGTGAGTTGCATCTCTTGCATGGCACTACGAATTGAAGGTTGAGCTCTAGGCGTTGTTTGTGGTGCAAAGAAACTAGTTACCTGCTTTCTTCTTTTCCTCACATCAGCTTTAGGTACTTTTTCTTGAGCCTAAGATGGAATACTATTAGTACCACTACCACCACTACCACTTTAACTTCCACTTCTACCTTCAACATATCCAAAATCACCATGAAAACTAAAAAGCGAACTTCCACTACCAATTTCAAAATTCAACTGTTCCCTTCTATCTCTCTCATATTAGTATTCATTAAGCAATGTTTTCATCTACTACTTCACATCATGACTTACTTGTTTACAGGGTATCACATCTTCTTTAACCTTAGCTAAATGTTTTTTTACTTAGGTGATATTCCACCTTTCAAATGCTTGTTACAAAACAAACAAATAGTGGTCCCTGTAACATCCCATTACTTATGGGAGGGTTAACATAGTAAATGTGAGTGATTAATGAGAGTTAGAGATGCATTTTCATGTTCATGCATATAAATGCCATGCACTTATACATGAATAGTGAATGAATTTGCACATGAAAATAATTGTACATGCATTCATGAATAATTCCAGATATAAACGGATGGATCTATGAATTTTTAGAGTTATGGATGTTTTTACATTAGAAATATTAATGATTGGTGAAAATATCGTATTTGTATAAGTTGGTGAATTTAGGAGTTATCTTTGAAATTTATGAAGTATTGAGAAAGACATATATATAATAGGGAACAAGAAAGTAAAAGAAGCTTTGGAGATAGTTGGATTGTAAAGATGATAGTCAAGGGAGTTAGTTTCAAAAGAAACTAAGTTAGAACTTGGGTATTGGGTAAATGACAAGTGCCACTTAAGCTTTTATACTCTTGCTAAAAGTAGGTTGCTATTCTTTGAAAGTTGACAGGTTAAGTCTTGTTCAAGTCCCTTCCTTACTAACATCTTTTCCAATCTTCCTTTTAAAACCCAGAATTTTTCACCAAATACCTTCTAAGAGACTTCTATATTTTTCCTTTCCTTCACCAAACCTACTTTACTATTTGTGTCCTCTACCTTGAGAAAAACTAGAAGCTGATCACTGTACTCAGTGAATTACGTAAAAAGTGTGGAGTTTAAGGCTTGAAGATTTTGGGGTTTTCAGCAGGTAAGTGGTGAAGAAATCCCTTCGAGTTGGGGATTTGTGAAATAAAGTTGATAGATTACTGTTATCTGCATGAAAAATGACATTTACATGGTTTTCATAAATATTGGGTAGTTGGGAAGAAATAAATTCAGTTATAGTGTTAAACTAGTTTTGAAATAATTTTGGTGTTTTGGTGATGTAAAATATTGAAAGTTAGAAAATCTGGAAATTGTGCACTGAATACACTTCAGTCCTTTAGCCATAACGTTTTATCTAGTTCTCTAAACGAGATGTTTCTTAATTTGAATTAAACTAGAGAGATATGGCTATATTTTGTATAAAGATATAGAATTTCAGTTCTGTCTCTAAAAGTCTCAAAAAATTCATGAAGTTATGGAGTTGGTCTGGTATGTTGGTGTGTGTATGGAAAAAAATTCATCTTCAGATTTTAGGGATGAATTTGGGGTTGACATAAAGAGATTTTTGCCAAGATGGCTTCTGGAAAGTTGTATATCTTTGTTTTAGCTTTCCAACGGTATATAGTATGAAAATTTTGGACATCGGAGTCAAACGTTATGATTCTTATAAGTGAAGACGTTCTGGAAGAAAAGCAGACGATATAAATGAGACGGAAGAAAAGCAGACGATAGAAATGAGACAAAAGAAAAGCAGACGATAGAATTGAGACGGAAGAAAAGCAGATGATAGAAATGAGACGGAAGAAAAACAGATAATGGAAATGAGACGGAAGAAAAGCAGATGATGGAAATGAGACGGAAGAAAAGCAGACGATAGAAATGAGACGGAAGAAAAAAAAGAGGATAGAAATGAGACAGAAGAAAAGTAGATGATAGAAATGAGACGGAAGAAAAGCAGACAATAGAAATGAGATGGAAGAAAAGCAGACGATAGAAATGAGACGGAAGAAAAGCAGATGATGGAAATGAGACAATAGAACTAAGACGAAAGCAAAAACAGATTGGACTCTTTTGGTCATAACTTCTTCTCTAGACCTCCAAATGACCCAATTTTTGAAGCATTGGATTCCTGACACATTTAGTTATCTCTCCACAAAAATTTATGGTTTTTGGTATTAAATTGAAAATGATTGATTTAATCAAAGTAAGGGTATCGGTGGAAGGAGCATGAACTGGATATTTTACTGAACATATTTTAGTATTTTCCTGATATCTTGGTCTGTAGGATTCCAATTGAGGTGATTCTTATTTTGGGATGGAAGTTGGGTATAGTACACTGTTTTGGAGAGGAACAGTCCGAAAATGTTTGAGGCATATCTTCCAAATTACTAAACCAAATTGAGTGATTTTTGGGTCAATGGAAAGATAAAATATAGAGGAACACTTTTCTAGAAGAGAGTGGGCTCAAATTTTGCAATTTTTGCCTTCTTATTGTATGTGAACAGTAGACTCGAAAAGGTGTTTTGAAAGTCTGAAAGTGAGACAATGAGTAATGAATTGTGATTTCAATGGTTCTAGTGAGGCATAAACCTAAGTGTTAGTTATACTTAAATGAGCTTTGGTATGGGGATAGTTTTGAGAAGAATTTTTGGAGTGATACCAGTGATTATCATGAACATGCATTGTACATAATTCATTTCATAGATGTGCATTATTGAATACTTTTAATGGTGCAAATTGTGATATCGTGTATGCTATTTGTTATAGAGGAGCAACTGAAACGTCAACTTCTAGACATTGTTGGATCTTCCAGTCATTAGCTTCGGGAACAACCTGTGAGTAACCTAGATGGTCTCACTCAATTAATTGTTTGCTTTATAATATGTTTTGAATAATGACATTGATGTGGTTTAATTGTGTGGATTCCAAATAAGGAAGGTCCAGTGATTCTGGTATGAATGAGATATTAAAGTGCTTCTTGTATGTGAACATGACAAAATAAATGTTTCAAATGTACAAATGTGTGAATATGCATATGAATGCAAAAGTGTGCTCAGCACTTCTGTTAAATGTTGGATTACGGTCCGATGATGAATGTGATCTAAAATGTGAATGTGCATCCATGTGATTGATCGAGGTTATGTTATGAGAAACATTCATTACATGAATTCATGCAAGATAAAGGAAGTTATGACCGGAGTCGCCAGGATAAAGAGCTTAAAGCTCGGAATGTTATTAGAGCCTCGGGCTCGAGTGCGACTATACCCGGTATCCACTAAGGGATATGGGACGTTATATGACACAGCTCAGTATCCACTAAGGGATATGAGCTTGGAAAAAAGCACTCGGTCATAATGACAATAATAAATGAAAGTGAGTCTCACATGTATTGCCATTATAATTGATATGTGTGTTTTGTATGAACGATATGATTCTTCTGAACGTGGAAGGTGATATATTATGAATGTGCAATGAGGTGAATATTATCTTATGTATGATGACGTGATGCATGAATTGAGTGAACCATCGATGATGGTTATCTCATTAAGTTTGTTAAACTCACCAAAATTGCAACGTTTTCTTTTCAGGACCAAGAGACAACTCAAGCTACTAAGAGGCTCTACCAGCCGTATAAATTGTGTGGTAGGAAAATTCATGGCTCAAAGGTTGGTCAGCTAGAATCTGTGGATAGTTTAGATAGGCTGCTTATATTTTCCTCTCTCATGTAGTCCTTTTGAATTAAGTTGATGTTGTACCTAGAAAAAAAAACATTGAAAGACAATGTAAACTTCTATTTTTGTGAAATGAAATGAGGAAAAAGTCAGGTTTTAAAATATTATAATCTTCTTATGATGCTTTTTAAGTAAATTGTGATACCATGCCATTGGAAGTGAATGTAGTGATCGAACGTAGCTCGCCCTTGTCGTAGGATATGTGTCGGGGAGATCTTCGAGCATCCCGGTATGTACCCTGAGGTCAGGGGGTGCTACACATACACTCCAGAATAGAATGGTGTCAGTGAAAGGAGGAATCGATCCATAATGGAGATGGCCAGATGTATGTTGCATGCAAAGGAGATACTAAAAATTTTCTGGGCAGAACTAGCCAACAAAATTCTAGCATCCCACTCCCGCAAGATCCGAACCCGATATCGATAGTGATATCCGAGCTCGTGCCTCACGAGGATGGTATGTTAGAGCAGTCGAAACAGTTCAAAACTTAGTAAGACATTTTTCTTTTTGAAAACAAACGAGTGCACGTAAATCAGTAAACCATTTAGGCCCACGATACAAAAACATTTTAAGTCAAAACACTATTTCAATAATCAATTTACAATACAACATTACTCAATTGGGGACTTTTACAATA
>JANTPM010000003.1:22580469-22593016 GCA_025434745.1 Erythroxylum divaricatum
GGCTTTTGCGTCCTCCGACCACTGCTGAGATACGCTTATACCGAGAGAGACGATGGCCAAGAAGTAGACTGGGAAATGGATGGAGCAGATGAGGACGAAGTCGTTCTTGCGAGGATGATGGGGATGAGGTTTGAAGACACAAGATTAAGCAAAAACCTTGCTTTTCGTTTGTTTATAATATAACATTTAATAATAATTTTAATTTTAGTTTAGGGTTATAATTGGAAAAGTAAGTTAACATTAAATTATATTTTATAAAATATTGTTGTATACCAAACATCGTAATAAGAATCCACCCAACTTTTCTTAAAAAATTTTATAATTATCCAAACATATAAATATCTTTACTTGCCCACGTATTTATTTTCCAAGGAATCAGATTCCAAATTAACATTACTTTCTTGGTAACCAAACGGGGCCGTAATGTAATGTGCACATTTCATATTTTAATATTTAAGTATGTACAGATTTGATTTGCAATAATACCAAACAAAAATAAAATGTAAATTTTAGAAAATAAGAGCCAGAGACAGATACAGAGACAAAGGTGCTTCAATTCAACCTTCAATATCTAATACATAAAGGTTGCTTCCTGAATATATATATACATTAGACAGATGGTTGAGCTCACACAACACAACATGAGCTAAGCCGCATGCTATCCAAATTTTCTACTTCAACTCAATGTCATTTCCTTCTGGGAATAACAATTAACAACTTCAGGACTCCCAACTTCTTCTGCTCAATTCTTCTACCAAATTCTTTATTTTCCTTTCAATTTCTCTATAAACTTTCTCTTTATTCTTCAATTGTCGCCGTAGACAAGCCGAAAATTGTTTTCTTGTCTAAATCTGAATTCTCGGGGCATGGTTCTGGAATAACTAGACATCTGATAATGAGAGGAAAAGCAAATCAGGATCAGGAAGATGATGAGTACGAGGACGAGGATTTTGCTTCAAGAAAGGACGGACCATCTTCAAATATCACAACGACATCGGCCAACAACAACACTAACATTAACAACAATAAAGGTTTTTTTTCTTTTTCTTGAAGTATTAGATCCACCTCTACTTTAATTGCTGTTTCTTGGGGTTCTCCATAAATTAAGGGTCGACATATATCGCAAGTTCTGTTTTTTAATCTCTTATCTGTTTCCCAATTGTAAAGTTTGTAGTTTTGATGTTTGTGGGGCTTTAGCATGGTGTGTTCTCAAATGGGTTTTCAGTTTCAAGTGTCTTGAGCGTTCTCTGATGTGGAATTTGGGTGTGGTAGCAGATGTGAAGAATAGTGGTAAAGCTAATGCCACAAGATCGAAGCATTCAGTCACTGAGCAGCGAAGGAGGAGCAAGATCAATGAAAGGTTTGTTACTTTGTTTGATTTAATAATTGTTAAGTTATACCGACGGTACTTGGTTGTTTTGGCACATGCAAATGCAATTTTTCTATTTTCTCTCAAAATACTTCGATTTCTTCCTTTTACTTTTGTTTGTCTAGAGTTGTTCAAATTTTGTAATTCATATGCTTCAATCAACGCGGAGAAATAGTAGAAAAGCTGCTTGTCAGTTTGTTAACTTTTGAATATTTTGTTGTATCTTTGTTTGCAAAAATTATCTGCTAATTGAGTGTATCATCGCAATCTACATGTTAAATGTAACTTGTAAGCCAAAGGGAAACAACTTTCAACATGATAGTTATTGGACATACCAAAATCGTACACGTTAAGGACTATACATAGATTTTCAATTTTGAACTCTCTTTTACTCGCATTGTGATATTTCATGTGTCAAATATGGTAATTCTTTACTTGTCAGTGCGGTGAATATGTTGATGAGATAATCCAATTTAAGATTGGTCTATCAACTGTTGAATGGATGTGAGACTCTGTCTGTGTTTGCGTGTATGATCGATAATGATCAAACTGAAGGGCTCTTGTAGATTTTCATTCAGTCTTATAGGTTAAGAATATCAAGGGCCTTCACCATATAAACAGTCCAAATTTATAAGCATTAGAGTTTTCCTCTCACAGAAGTCAATAATTGGCATAAAGAAATGTTTAGAATACAGTATTTGTTTTACGATTAACAAAACTGATCTAGTCTGATGGTATGTCATCTGTTTTCTCAGATTCCAGATATTGAGAGAACTTATACCTCATGGTGATCAAAAGAGAGACACAGCATCATTTTTGTTAGAGGTAAAACATTAATGCAGTGTTCAACCATTGCAAAAATGCATATATAATTGGATTCAAACTAGTTGACTGAGCATTGGTTTTTGTCTGTAGGTGATTGAATATGTCCAATATCTACAGGAAAAGGTGCAAAAATATGAGGGTTCATACCAGGGATGGGGTTCTGAACCTGCAAAGTTGATGCCTTGGGTATAGTTCTTATAGTTGGTTTGATTGGTTTGCTTATGAATTTCTTTCCTTTTGTATGGGTTATGGCTATTTGCGGATGTTTAAAACCCTTTTTGCTAGAGGATGAGACTGATGGATACCTTCACCACTTTAATTTGGTTGTGATTCTTGAATTAGTAAATAACTGTGGTATGGCTTTCTGAATGGACCACATACACTTGCAAGGTGCTCAAATCTTCAGTCATAGAAGTTTTTATGAACATCTATAATCAATGTAAAATTTAGAAAAAAAATTTGTACCGTGGACCAGGATTTTTACTAGTAAATTATGGCATTTATGTTCTTAAGCGCTCATCAAAGTGAATTGCTGTAAGTTGGAATAATGAACTTTAAAGTTTTTGAAAGGAAATGAAGACAAGCATAATGCCACAACTAGTGGTGTTCTCTTATTCTCTTGCTACCTTGTGATTTGAGTTATCAAAGTAGATTGTTAATGATAAAAGTTTGGGCTTATTTAGTGTAATTGAAATACTTTTTGTTTGTCCTTTCTCGTCTCTGATATATCCGGTGATTATTGTATGTTTTATTTTCTTTTTAGTGCATATGGGTGGTTGATGGGTTTTGTAAGTAATGTTTCTGGTCATTTGGAGCAGCTATGTCGATGGGTTTGGTTCTTCTTCCCTCTAATTTGAATTATCACTGTTATAGTTCTTTGTCTATTAAAAGTCTCTTATTTATCTTTCTTGTAACAGAGAAACAGTCATTGGCGTGTCCAAAGTTTTGTTGGTCATCAGCAAGCCATGAAAACTGGCTCTGGTCCAGGATCTGCATTTCCTGGAAGATTTGATGAGAGTAACATTCCTATATCTCCGAGCATGCTTACAAACATGCAAAATCCATTAGAATCAGATCCTAGCAAGGAAGCCACTTGCAAAGAAATTGAACGGCAACCTGAATTTGCAAACAAGGGTATGCCTGTTACCATGCCTGTGCAGACAGAAGTTCCTGCTTCTATTCAAAGTGTTGATATCAGTACACATCACCTTCATCATCCAGTCTCTGACGCACAGTCAGATGAGTGTCCCATGAACAATGATCCACTGAACCAACAGGAAGTGCTGACAATTGAAGGTGGGACAATAAGCATCTCCAGTGTATACTCTGAAGGGTATGTGAGATTTTCTTTTGAGATTTGTAAACTTTGAAAGCATTATGCAGATAGAGATGGAGCACTTGGCTTGTGTTTTGCTTTCCTCTCAATTTCCATGCAACAATTTCTGCCCCCATGTTTCTTGCTTAGTTGTGAGCAAATCTTTCCTTATGGAAGTTTTCCCAAAGGTTCTGTTGTAGCTTCATATGTGTGGTTGCTACTGTATGAAGGTGTGGCTTAGCTTCATACTTTTTACTCTCATGTCACTTGCATTCTGTAATAAGGGTCTTTGCACGTCTCCAGTTTCTGGAAGAAATGATGCTTAAATGTTATGAAGAGAAGTTGTTTGGGGCATTCTTTTGTAATGGTGAAGTTTTCTGTGCAGTGTTTTTTGTTTTATTGTATAGAGGAGCTGTGGTTACTGCTGACTGGTTTGGTGAATAGTGCATTTTTCCTATTTGGTGTAGCATTAGTTTGGAAGTGTCAATCTATATGGAAGCCGATATGTGTCTTTAAATTCTTTAAGCTAGCCAGAAATGAAGCTATTGCCTCGTTTAATTCCTCATATTCTCCAAGTTTTTCCTGTAATTTTGAGTTGAGCTATAAGTTAAAAACAACTCTGATGTTTTGTATAAGCCAGGTTATTGAACAATCTGACACAAGCACTTCAGAGTGCTGGTGTAGATTTGTCGCAATCCAAAATCTCAGTGCAGATTGATCTAGGAAAGCGGGCAAATAGAGGGCTGAGCTTTGGAACTTCCACTGCTAGGGTATGTTCCCCAAATTTTGATATTGCTGGAGAAACTTTTGTAAGTTCAACAACACCATGACAACTTCTGAATCTTCTATTGCTCTCTAGGATCTTCAAAATCTAACGCCCGGCAATCAAGCAGCACATCTTGGGAACTTGAGCAGTGGAGAGGACTTGGATCAAGCACAGAAGCGGCTGAAGACACAAGATTAGGATGGCTTCTATCTAGTATTCACTTTTTTCTTGTCTAATTTCTTCTTTTCTTTGCTCACCTTCAAAATCCATATCCTCGTTGGTGTATTGTATATGTTGTTCCTGAGTTTCCTGTATTCCCTTGTCATCCATTTGATGCAATGTTTAATTGGTTTATAGATTTTCTGTGGAGTTCATGATTAGATATCTAGTGAGGATATGGAATCTTGGGGATTGTGGTTGTATCATAGATATGCTATAGTATATACAAGAATGGAGCCTTGTGATTACCATCTTCTCGCACTGAATTCATTGTTTAATGCATGTCATGGTTGAGATCGTTACTCGTAATGCAAAAAGGGAAGTTAAGCGTTTCTGACGTGAATTACAGATGACCCAATTTCAGACAATAAAATGGACTTGTTAATCAAGTCGTATCTTGGTTCGTACGACTGCCAAGTGTCTGCTAAAATTTGGTACAGAAACCTAAAGTGGTGGGAATCAGCAACTAATGATACAAGAACTGGTTGTCACAGACTCCTACTATGCGAGCTGGTAAAGGATGGCTGCCTTTCATAGTCTTACGAATGAAGAAAAATAACCAAGACGTATGATTTACCTTAGATGACCCTCAACAGTCTTAGCAATGTTTCCTTCACAGGCAGGAATAAAAGCATCACTTTCTAACCAAAAAAGATAATCACTCTGTGGTTCTTAAAAGAATAATGCTTAAGAAAAGTGTCAAGAATACTGATTCTCTAACTGCTTTCAGGTGACCAAATGGTTAATACTTCCACAAGAAAGTTAATCACAATTTTAGACAATAATGGTGATTAAAGGATCCCTTGTATTGTATTAGCTGGATTTCACTTTCGTGAGATGTTAATTTAGTTATTTTATGTGCTCCTGTTTCTTTCGGAGCAATGTTTCACAAATGTATTCCTGAAAACAAGCACCATCAGCTGCTGACTACGTGTTACAATACAAGTTATGAATGGAAAACCATGAGGCAACTTTTTAACACTCAAGCTTTTATCATTCAGTTACAAACATTCCTCAGGATTGCTGTAGAAGTAGTCTTCTTCCTTAGGTTTATATGGAATTTTCAATCTTTGATTTGGGTTCCCCATGAGATTTGCATGAGCTACCTTCACTGACTCAGAAAAGTCATTCCAATCCAGTGTTCCGTTTCTGTATTTATCTATCAGATGGACTAGAATCTTTCTATCTAAATTTACTGTCAACTTGTAGCCCAAGTATCTGCACGAAAACATTCCCAATTCTGGTTAACAATTTTTAATTGTGAAAACATTGAATATCAGATAAACTACTTAAAAGTGTCAGAAGCGAATAAACAGATTGTGTAATATAAAAAAGAAGTCCAGGGAATGGGCATGCCTAATGTGAGATTATTCAAATACCTTACCTTCTATGACCTTCAACAACTTTTGCCATGTTTCCTCCGTAGGTTGGGACAAAAATATCACTTTCTAGTGACACAAGGTAATCCAAGGCTGCCATCTGGTTGGAATAGTTTTGGAAGGGCTCAAGATCTGAAGGTGGTAGCAACGTTTCCTTCTTGACCTGTTCCACGTTAGGAGTCAACACATACAATCTCAGTTCGGCACAAAATATGCTATGTACATCATCATCTTGAGGTTCTTTTGACTAACCAAATTTGGATAAGCTGCCTTAAGCACAGACATTCTTCTTTGACCTCCATATATGTCTCCAGCAGCAATGTAAACTTGGATTTTGGGGTCAATCCCAATTGCCTTCAATGCAATGGCTGTTTCCTCAGGTGTCAAAGGGCACAAACCAGCTTTTCTCTTCATCTCAGAATCTATCTCCTTTTCTTTCCACCAAGGGTAATCGTATCTATACATTTACACTAAAATAAAAAAGTTACCATACGCAGAAGTTGACAAAAATAATGAATCAGGTATAATGGCTTGCCTCATTATCCTTAATTCTTCCACTTCTTTGTCATTACAACCTTCGTTGCAGCCAGAAAATGCTAGCATGTCCTTTTCATATCTGAGATGAAGGACCAAGAAGGGCCCCTTTTCCCTCAAAAGTCTAACAATCTTCTTCCCCAACTTCTCTATTGCTGGGGTGAATTTCAGAGCTTCATAATTAACTCGACATCGCAGTTTCTGAACCTCTTCAGGCAGACCATTATTTGCAAGTCTAGCATCAGTCTTGGTGAAATGAATGATCTCGTACTTCTCCAAAAGAGGAAGAACCTGTGGACGCATGAACATTTAAACATTGGCCATCACACTGTATTTAAAGACTCAAATTCCATTGGACGTCAGAGAGTCAACCTTGTTATTGTAATAGGACAAATTAGACCAACTAACAGGTGGCATGGAGTATAATGGAATTGTCTCAAGCCTTCTCCTCTGCTGGGGAGGCAGCTCTTTGATAATCCGAACTTCATTCCTCAAAGATTTTATGAAATAGTCCACATCAAATATGTCATGGAACTCACTGCCAAGAAAAGGGGACGCCTAATGAATCAGATTTCTTCTTTTCAAGAGGTTTAATCAGAGTAGAAACTTTATGAACACGAAACGTAGACCTACCTACGATCATTCCAAAATGAAGTGTTATCCATTTGAGGAACAATAAGAGTGACATTTAAAAATCTTGCAAGAGTGACCATGTCAGAAATCTGATGATTAGATTGAATTAGTAATTGCTCCAAGGCTGCATATTACATATTTATGATCACAGAAAGATGAGCACTTTGTTCCTACTTACACCAGATCGCATTTGGTTCAATCCTCCGTTGGATGAAATCATCAAGTATCCTCTGTTCTTATACACCCCTGGAGACGAATTACAATGCCAAATATTGGAAAGAAAAAGAACCAAATATCATAATAACTCTTCCTTCTATATGTGAACTTGAATAAAAATGGAAAAGAAAGAGGGAAATGTACGTAGAACTCACTTTCTTGTGACAAAAGAAAAGAGGTCCGATGTCTGAGTGACCTCCTCCCCGGAGTCTCGTCTAGTGTTGTCAGCGGTATTGTGCAAGCCCAGAGAACAAGCACCATGGTACTGACCAGCAACCCCAACTTGAACCTCGCTATCTTTGGAGACCTCACCCCCATCAAGACCTTTAACTCCTCTGGTTTGACTACTCCACTGAGCATAATTTTCAACTCCTCAGCTTTGATGATCCATCCATTACTACCAGTCAACTTGAACTCTACCTCACTGCATGGCGGTTCTTTCACCTCTGTAGCAACAAACTCCGACTCTCTGAAACCAACATTTCTATTTTGATCCATGGCCACCCACTTCCAGGTATCTTATATTAAGGTTTATGAATATGTTCAGCTTGAAACTGCATCAAATAGGTACGCAAGCAAATACTTTCTTGGAAGCAATACTCAAATGAAGCTTACATACAGTGTGACTAGCTAGTACACGAAAGGGTTTTATATGTCTATATATACATATGAGGCCCTGATGGCGGATTGTTAGCCGGAATCCGGTGAATACAATCCCTGAAAGTTGGCTAAGACTCACCAACAGGAAATCAAGGAACGAAGATCTAGTAGTGTTAGGCATCAAATATAATCGCCCCACGTTGTTTCTTTTACTGCGTCAGAAGTGTAATTGTTAACATCATTAACTAGTGGCTGCAAGGCGTAACGTGGTGTGGAAATGGTATAATAGAAAAGCATGAGATGAACATGGATATTGATCTATTTAATTATTCTTCTTTTTCCTGGGTCAATCTATGTCTTATGCTTAACACCATTAAACAATGGCAACATCAAGTTGCTGAGCCTGCCAGATTTTGCTGCTTAAACTACTACAGAATCATCGAGGGGAGTTTAATATATAAGCAAGAAAGGATTTGTAGGATTTAAATATTTTCATATTACTTGGAAAATGATAAGCTTAAAGATTCATTTTCTCAAATGGGACTCATGTACTTGAGATATCATATTACTTTCCATGGAAGAATCCCATTCTAAATAAATATAAGAACATAATTTGAATTCATTTATCAAGAAGCTAACTGAATGGCCTAATTAAAAAGCCTTGGTTTTTGAATATAAATCCTAATCCCTATTGCCAAAAGTTGCATATCTTTCTCATTTCATCAATGCTGTATCTTTAGGAGACATCAATCTCATAAATTAATAATAATCAATAAGATTACTATCGCCCTCCATTAAATATTGCTTTCCCATCCATTTCTTGCACTTGTTTTCCTCAATTCATTGTTACTCAAGAATTAGTCACATCGATCATTTCGTAATTCAAGTCTTCATATTTGTTTTGAATTGAGTGTGATAAAACAGGAGACGCTGAATCATTATAAATCGGTACAAGTACTTTATATATTTGATATTTCCGCAATTGAGTTAAAAACATGTAATATGACTTGGTTTTCATGTCGTATTTCCCCGGAATCGTAATTGATGTAGATATTGGCATAAAAACGAAATAAAGAAAGTAGAGATTTCTGGCTCTAACATATGCTTTGTACATGTATCTAATAATCTAGGTTACATATCATGGATTGAAAGGCACTCTTGTGGATTAGTAAAGAAGTAGTCCTCATCCTTTGGTTTGCCTAGAATCTCAATTCTTGTGGCTGGCCTCCCAAATTTATTGGAATGAGCTGCCTTCACCGCCAAGGAAAATTGATCCCAATCCAGTGTTCCATTTCTGTATTCATCGGTCAATTTAACAAGGGCCTTTCTGTCTATAAGTATAGTTGTCCTGTGTGCTAAGAACCTGGAGAAAAATAATTATTAATTCACTCGGTATAATATAATATGACATATATAGGGTTTAGACTCACCTTCTATGCCCTTCAACAACTTTTGCCATGTTCCCCCCATAAGTGGGAACAAAAATGTTACTTTCTATGGCCACGTGATAATCCAATGCCGCCATTCGATTGGAATAGTTTTGGAAAGGCTCAAGCTCTCCTGCTGGCAGCAATGTTTCCTTTTTAACCTGGTAAGGCCAAATATTAGGAACCAAGATTCTCTGTCTAATATTATCCTGCCTTATTCTGTCTCATGAAACCTCAATCATTTATTTTGCAGGATCCACGCGAGGTTCACGTGGGATCTATACAAGATCCACATAAATAAAGGACTGAGATTCATTAGACACAATAAGACACCATAATATTAGACAGGAGATCTGGAATAAAGTATTAGAGTAAGGCACATGAAAACTAGTAATATCATCTTTGGTGAACGTTACCAAATTTGGAAAGGCCTTTCTCAGACTTGCCAGTCTCCTTTCTCCCCCATAGATATCTCCTGCTGCAATGTACACTTGAATCTTTGGATCAACGTCCAATGCTCTCAATGCAAGGGCTGTTTCCTCAGGAGTTGAGGGACATAACCCTTGTTTCCTTTTCTTGGCAGAATCTATTTCCTTCTCTTTCCACCATGGGTATGCGTACCTGTTAATCGAATTAATTACCTAGTCATTAACCTTCAATACAAACTAAATAGTAAAAGCATATTCGCCTTTAGTTACCTCATTGCAGTCAACTCTTTGATTTCCTCCTCATTGCAACCCTCGTTACAGCCAGAAAATGCTAACATGTCCATCTCATATCTAAGATGAAGAACTAGGAAAGGTCCTCTCTGCTTCAAGATTTTAACGATCTTCTGGCCCATTGCTTCTATAGGTGGAGAAAATCTCAGAGCTTCATAATTTACTCTACACCGTAGCCTTTGGACCTCTTCAGGAATCCCATTATTAGCAAGTCTAGCATCAGATTTGGTCAGATGCAACACTCCATACGTTTTTATTCGAGGGAGAACCTGAAAATCCAAGATTGGAACAAGAGTACGTGTTAAGAAATTTTACAAGTCAACTAATCCCATCACCTTACAGGAATTTAATATGAAAATAAATAGAACACCAACCACGTTATAGTAATAGCTCATATTGGACCAACTAACAGGAGGCATTGAGTAGAGTGGTTCTGTCTCAAATCTTTGCTTCTGTTCTGGTGGCAATTCTTTCAGAATTCGAACCTCGTCTCTCAAGGAATTTATGAAGTAATCCACATTGAATATGTCAGAAAATTGGCTGCAAAGACCATGGTAAACTAATCATCACCAATCCGCTACTTGTCAAGATTCATTTGATGATCTGGATATTAGTCCAAACTAAACAGTAAAGTGGATTTTGTATACCTTCTATCATCCCAAAATGAGGTGTTGTCCAATTCAGGAACTATTAGCGTGACGTTTAGGTATCTTGCAACGGCGACCATGTCACATATCTGCAGAATGAAGAACATTTTCATGCATGCTATGAAGTTCCAAATAGATCAACAAGCTACTTACTCCTGATCGCATTTGATTCAGTCCTCCATTGGACGAGACAAGCAAAAACCCATTATTCTCATAAATCCCTGCAGGTTGTGAGAAATGCTTGAGAAATTTATCTTGTACGTACCTTAAGATGATATGTTTCAACTTGAACACAATTATCAGCCCTTTGTATGCAGTATTTTCACTTACTTTCTGGAGGGAAAGAAACAGGAACAGGTGCTCCTGGCCATTTCACCACCGCGTCACCCAGGGCTCTCAGTTGCACCGCAATAGCCAATAGAAACAAGAACCTTGCGACTTTACAAGCCCAAAAATGTAGCCTAGCCATCTTTATCTTTGCAACTATCACACTTCTCAATTTTTCTGCTCTCTCCATGTTAATGTACCTTAACTTTATTTTACCGTATGGTTTCTCTTCATCCTCTATGATACCAACTTTCGTCCCCTTCATCTCTTAAATATATACGAACCAGGTACAGTACTTGAAAGTACAAAATTAAGAGTTGTAACTACAACCACAATAGAGCAAATTCTATCCCCACTCGACACTACAACCCTAGAAATGAAAAGAAAACAAAAAAGGCAGTTTTAGTTGAAACTTAACGTAAAGCTTCAATCTTTGGTTAGAGGAAGTTCATGAACAGGGAATAAAGGAAGAAACTATATTTCCCCGGCCATGTCCTGAATCCGCAGGATTAGAGGAAGTTAAGGTTTGTGGGGCTTTTAAGGAAATGAAATGAATTGGAGACTTGGAGTGCCTACATGATGGAGTATATGTTTATTGAAGGATCTTACATAAAATAAAACGTGTGGGAGATTCACCCTTGCTCTGTTCTTGGGTGTTTTCTTCATGTCAAAAACATTTGGATTGACACCCATCATTTTATTATTCTTTAATCTTGTCTCAGAAATTACAGCTTCATTAATTTAAGAGTTGAAACTTTTCATCTGCATATAGAAGGTTGGAAAGTAAAAGGTTGGAAAGTAAAAGCTACACCATGTTTGATAAAATTAAGGGTGGGGTTGATTCGTAAAGGAGAATGGTAATAGAAATGAGAAATCAGAAGTATATCCATTCAATATTTCTGATTTTGTTGAAGAAATTTTATGTTTAAAGACTTAAATTATTGTGAATCCAAACTGTTGACGTTTCACAGTAAAACAGTTTGATGTTTCCAAATTTCCTAAAATATTAGGTAATTAATTGGGAGTCAATTCAAAAGAATCAAGACCTTGTACATCAAAAAAATAATTACGGTATAGTGATGCATGAATTGTGAATTTATTATTTCTATTGGATGCTGGGTTCAACAATGGATCTTCAATTTAAGAGTGAAAGGAGAAGGCAATAATGCAACAATTGAAGAAAGCAATGCCATGAATATTTGTTCCCTGCATGCACCAGAAGGCCTCTTCTTGTTCTTGGGGTTCAACGAATTTAGATTATGACTGTTCTTGCACGTGATCCTAATTCATCTCTCTTGTACACAGTGCGACTATCATCTTATAATGCCACTTCAGTTTGATTTCGTTGTCAATTTCTGCTTACTAATTATCTTTATATCTGGTTGGGTCGGCAATATCGGGCCTGAGTCCAATGTGACGGGCCGATCGATCGAGGTCACACCTACGGCTTAATTTGGGTCTAATCCACATATCCACAGCCCATCAGCATGAGAAAACCTCCCATGCACGTACGTGAGAAGCGTAAGGACCTAAAACCTAGCAGGAAATCATATATAAGGTATGATTCTCTC
>JANTPM010000003.1:22600633-22612150 GCA_025434745.1 Erythroxylum divaricatum
ATTTATATTTCAATTTTTGATATGAAAATATAAACTTGAAATAAGAAAGAAATAAGTAACAAAAATATCAAAATTTTCTTATTATTATTATTATTATTATTATTATTATTATTATTATTATTATTATTATTATTAAATTTATTCTTCTTCTTCTTATTAAATATTATCATAAATTTTCTACTTATTATTATTAATTTTATCAATTATTTTTAATTGGATTTTTTTATTATTAGTTATTTATGTATTATTAGTTATTTGATTATTATTATTATTATTAATTATTATAGAAAATTAATTTTCTTCTTCTTCTTCTTCTTATTATTAAATTCTATTTTAATATTAATTTTACTTTTCAACATTTTGCAGTGGTTAATTTTTTTGATCCGACTCATGTCAGCATTTATTATATAGTCGCAACTGCAATATAAAATAACAATGGAACAATATTAAACCAAAATAAAACATAGGACTTTAAATTACTAAAAAATTAGTTAGTTGAACAAAATATAAGTTTCAGCCTTGTTTTAGATAACTAGCCAAAATAACTTTTACATCAATATAATCTTCAGTGTGTGGCAGGAAACCTCCTCACCCATCCAAGTCTTTGAGAAGACGTCAGAGTGAAGAACATAAGCATTTGTGTAGGATGATCAAGAATTTTGCCTAAAGCAGTATCCCTTTCATCCTCTGTGGATCCCTCTGTCTCATTCAATGCAATATCTAACTGTTCAACTTTTTGTTGAATATTATATTTTCGTCCCAATATTCTTACACAATTCAGCTCCAACCTAATTCATGGTATCACCCAGCATCGTGACAACAACAATAATTGAATCAGTACAGCTTGTTTCTCCTGTATCATTACTTCTTTGTCTCCTCCGTGTTGAAATATTTTCAGTTTGTCTTTCAATATTTGAGGTTTGAGGTTGGGTGAAAGACTCATCTATCTCATGCAAACTATGTTCATATTGATCTTCATCACCTTCATTTATCCCACCTACATCTTCTTGCCTTTCCATTTCCTCAAGAATATCTGTAGTATTTGTGCGTCATTTTCAGTTGCACGATCTTCTCCATAAATCCCAGTCAATTCATGAAAAAAGGAATGCTCCTCTGTCAAAATTGAGCAATATCTTTATGACTCTTTAATCAGATGAAAAAAAATTCAATAATTTATATAAATTACAGGAAAGTAGTTAAAGAAAATACTTAAAATAAGATAAACAAATTGAATACTTACACTTAAGTAAGAATCCCATACATGATCTTTAGCAATTATGATCTTCCTTTCCGTATCCCATCCAAGTCCACTAATGTCTTTCCTTATCATATCATAAACAATGCTCCACTTTTTCTTTAAAGTCTTAATCCTAGACCCTATATGAGGTTTGGCTCTTAAATTTGAATTAGGAAGCTTTGTTGCTACCATTCTTTCTAATTCATTGAGATACCCAGCTTTAAATCCAGTATTAGCATTGTACTTTCCTACATTATGCAAATCAACCATACAGGAAACTATGAAAACATCCTCATCTAAGTCCACTTTCGTTTTGTTCGTTTTGAACTTTGAGTGTCAACAGTTGAGGGGGAATTTATCGACATACTTATCTACCAAATTAAAACAATAGAGATAAATTAAAAATAATCATCATAATAAACGAAAAATAAAAACATTCATAAAATTTTTCATACCAAGTAACATTAAGCATCAACAACTAACGAGAACAATATAGTCTACAATAACAGCGTACAATATAAACAACAAAGAGTACAACTTACATAAACAATAATATTAAGCCTCCTAACACTGAAAATAAAATACAAAACCTTAAAAAAAGTTAATTCTCCATTTGCCTAGTGTTCGCCATTCACTAAACATTTCGTGTGCCAATCCAGTTCTCCAATTTATCCAAGCATTAGTTGGGTCAATAGCAGTGATAGACTCCTCCTCAACAACTGGATTGGTGTGAAAATAATCCCCTAAATCACTTTCCATGGGATCAAAGCTCATCTCCTGCCTAATAAAATTATGAAGCAAACAACAAGCTAAAATAATTCGATTGTGTATTTTTATTTGATAAAATGATTGACTCCTAAGAATAGCCCACTTAATTTTTAGTAACCTAAAACACCTCTCAATTAAATTGCGTGCGCTCGCATGTTTCATATTAAAAAATTTCTCTTCAGTTCTTGGTTGATAACCTCCATGCCATTCATTCAAATAGTACCTTTGACCCCTAAAAGGTGCAAGGAAGCCCTCACAAATTGTATAACCTGCGTCAACTAGGTAATAGCAATCTATATAAAAAACACTACATAAGTTATACAAATAACATTTTCTTATATACGACATTCCAAACAACCTTCCTTTATCATATAAGAAAGCTTATCATAAGGCACTTTTAGTCCATGTCTCCTAGTTATTGCATCACGAAGAACTCGATCATCAGCTACTAACCCTTCCTAACCAGGAAGAACATAAACAAATTGCATGTCAAGTGTGCACACACCTAACACGTTTGTTGCAATGTCACTCTTACGAGTTCGAAATCTAGCCTTATCTTTAATTGGCACATTAACCCTTATATATGTCCCATCTAGAGCACCTAGGCAATTCTAAAATTGAAATGAAATAATGATAATGAGAAACCTTAATCACATTCACTATATTTTCTTATAAAAATAAAAGTGTAATTATTTGTCTTAAATCACCTCCACCGATGATCCGAAGAGTTTGTTGGTGTCAGCTCAGGTTTCTTAAACAAAAGATCTTACAAATGCATCACCGCAGTTAGGACATTATGAAAACACTTACTAGTTATCTTACCCAACCTTCTAAAATTTTTCCTAATAACTCAATTTTTTACATGATGAGCAATAATATGTAAGAAAATTGCTACTTGTTCATCAATAAGCATATTTTTTGTTGACTTCAATCCTCCAATACTTTCTATCATCTCACAAAGTTTTAAAAAAATCTTGCCTATTCATCCTAGCCATTGAAATATATGACTCATCATTGTCATGCACAATTCGTCTCATATAATCTCGATTTGCATAAAATTTTAGAAAATAACTTCTAACCCTTGGCCTATAACTACATAAATAAGCCTTCGATGCCAACAAACTAAATAGCGAACTAATAACATTACACAACTGCCACTATACAGTCAAGACAACCACAATCCCTTTTGTTCTTTCCGCATTTTTACGTACACTCAAATTTAAACAAGCCATGAATGTAAAAAATAAAATTTCTAATGTATTTACATAAATTTGATCAAACAATGTACAATGTAAGAGAACAACCATCAAATAATTTAAAATAGTTGAAGGCATAAAGAAGACTGAGAGAGAAACGAGAAGATAATATAAAAACTTAATTTCCCATTCTTAATGATGAAGAGAAGAAGGTAAAAAAAAATAAGCTATACGCCGGTGAACCCTTAACACCTTTTGCTTTCATGTTTGTTCCAAGGTTCTCCATGTATTATTTTTTTGGGAATAAAAACTTATTCAAGTTAACTTGTGTATTCAATCTTTCTTTTTTCCCACTCTCGATTAAATAGAGATCAAGTAAATCGGTATGTGTTTATAATTAATTGTTCATACATACGTACATACATACATATATACATACATACATATATACATACATACATACATACATACATAAGACACACACGCACACACAAATATATATTTACATACATCCGTATTATTACATCCGTATTTTATATATATATATATAATACGGATGTATGTAAATATATATTTGTGTGCGCGCGTATATATTTACAATACGTATGTATGTAAATATATATTTGTGTGCGGGCGCAGTGTGTGTGTCATATATATATATATAAAAGACACACACGGCGCACACAAATATATATTTACATATATACGTATTATATATATATATATATATATATATATTTGTTTCTCCGTGTTGTAAAGAAGACACGAATGATATACTCTCTTTTTATAATAAAATCGATCCAAAAAGCTCAATGTACGGAATAGATATATTCCACCCGCCCATGTAAAGAACCGTTACAAAGAATGAAGAAACTAATAAGTGCTTTCGTCATGATATACTCTTTCTAGACAGACTCAAGCACCGAATTCGCCCGAGTATGGTCAACAAGAGAGTATGACGTTTTCTAGATTTGGTAATACCCAAAACAAATGAAAAGAGATCGGGGTCAATAGTTGGCAAGGAACTGACTAAAGGATGCAAGTTATCAGTTCCTCGTATTATATATATATATATATATAAAGTGATGCAACCAAATGAGAAGAAAAAAAACACATCTTGTAAGCATCTCATAATTTTAACATATGAACAGAGTAGAAAAATGTCAGAATCTACAGTAAAGAAGGCTATCCCTCCATCTCCTATGCTTCTGCGATTGTCGACGGTTTGCTTTGGCCATCCTTACAGGACTGCTATTCCATTCAGTCTGCAATCTATTGCGAGACATAAAGCAAGACGAAAGCATTAGATACACATTCAAGGACCATACGTAAAGAAGAAGAAACAAATTATCTGTTGGTCAATTACACTGGGAAAGCAAAGGAGCGGATGCTGGTGGTGCTGCTATCCGATCTAACAGAGAGGCTGCCAGAGCCTACAATTGGTCCCGAGTAGGTAATTAAGCCTGATGAAGGGCATGCTGAAGAAAAACTCGACTCCCCAACAGTGTATTGAAATTGACTTGAAAGTGGCTTGGCATTTGAATCTTCAAGCCTGGATGAATATGATGAATATTGAATCTGGGGATGATCGTGGTCAGCATTTTGTAGACAACCCTCACTTGAGCTTGCTCTGGTTGCAAAAGAGGCAAAGTCATGTGTAAGGCTTCTAGTCCCCAACTTACTATCACAAGGTACTTCATCCACCATTCTACTGCGTGATTCTTCAGTCACAGACTTAAAAGCATGGCTAGTCGGTTTTCTACTCTTGCCACCAGTGTCCGTAGATTCCAGAGCAGCATCCAAAGTTGTTCTATCTTGGCTAAGGTCAGATCTATCAGTTGCAGTACCAACCAACGCTGTTGTCAAGAATGCTTCCTGACTGTAATCTGTATCTTCAGCTGTAGAAACCACTTGAATTGGGATCCTCCCCTCTCCGTCATTTTCATACTTTTCATGGGCAGAGGACGGTGGCACAAGAACATTTCCACTAGGCATCTGCTGTCAGGCATTTCAAAACATTATAACCAGCATTAGATTTTTTAACCCACCTCCTATTCCAACTTACCCCTTCCCCATCATGCATATATCCACTAATCTGAAAACAAGACCCATGTAACTTTTCAATAAAAAGTTGAGCTATGAATTTTCCTATATGGAAGCTAAAAGTAGATATGTTCCCAGTCATGGTATCAATTTATTCTACTAACGCATTCCTTAGTTCTTGACTTTGTGAAAAAGCTATTTCAACAAAAAGGGTAGATAAAACAATTTTTATTGCAAATCATGTCTTTCAATACTAGTTTGCATAAGGTTATTATTATAAACTTCATACCCCCGTTATACAATCAACTGCCAACCCACCGGTTAAATTTTATGACAAAACAGAAATATATAAGCCAGATGCATCACATGGTTTGAAGAGAGAGGTCACAACTCAAACTAGATGTCTATTTACTATAAGTAGAAGCCTTTTGATCTCAAAAATCTAATTTTGAATTGAAATATTCTTACCTGAACAGAATGCAGCTCTTCAATTTCAACCGTGCTGCTTTTGGATGACTTGGAACGGGAAAGTTCTTCACCGAACTGTGCAATTGAAAATAAGTCCTTAAGTGAAAAGGCCCCCTTGAACGTGAGATTTGTGAGCTTCTCCATGGAATCATCTCTTACTCCCTCTCTTAATATTAAATTTTCAGGCTCGAGTTTACGGGAAAGCTGATTTATAAAGCCCTTCTCTTCAGATGATTTATGAGCATCTGCAACCAGCAGATGTAGATACCTTTTTTCTTTTTCTGCTGCACATTTCTGCCAATCAGGGAATGACTCCTCAGTCCCATGACTTTCATGTGACATCCCACCATCTCTGTCTTTTCCAGAACGCAGGATAGTGCACACATTTTTCTCAACACCTGTGTCAAACAAAAATTTATCCTGGGAAGGAACTCCCTCATCAACGCAGATGTCCTTAATGACATGGTTAGTATTCTCTTCATAACAAACCTTCAACTCCGGCAATTCATGTTCAATAACTCGTTTGTCCATTTGTAGACCTGAGTCCTTCCCAAATGACTGTAATTCAGAAGAAGGATGAGTAGTTGGCATTGCTGCCACAAAATCTCTGATCACTTTTTCATCATCCACCAAATTATTCTCTCTCATGGAATATTTAATCTTTGAGTCTCTCCAAGCATTTTTGTCATTCAAGACAGATTGTAACTGATCAACCTCACTTTGCTTATCCTTGAAATTGCAAATGATTCCATCCTGATTCTCCTTCACAATCGCATTTTGAGGTTCAAGTTTTTTGGATTGAGGACCATTTTCACTGCATTCAATAGGTTTAGACTCATGCCTCTGGCCCATAGTTCCATGGGAAAAAAACTGTTCACTATCTGCAAGATGCGTCATTCACAATATGTAAACCGCAAAAAACCTTAGTTCCAATTTTGAAACTTGCATCTTGAAAGCATGAAAAGATCTATTTTCCTACAACAATTTAAGAAAATGAATAAAACCAAAAAAGTTAGTTATGAGGTTCTTCATAATCAATTTCCCTGCCATCTTAAGCAACATGTCCTGCAAGTTTTAGTTAATTGTAAAATGAACAAAACTTCTGCATACAAACTTGACCAGCTTAAGGCTCTAACATCAACAACATATAAGACACCAAGGATGATACCACCACAGAGGCTATAGTCACCGGGACTATCCAAAGTATCAACAATGTATAAAACACCAAAGATGATACTAACAAAGAGGCTATAGTCACTGGAATCCAAAGGTTCAACAATGCCCAAATTTACAGGAGTGATAGCTTCAGGTACCAAAGATGAACCAGGTATCCAGTAAAAATTGAATAATAGAAACAATACTACCATCACATTCCTTACCAAATTTCATGTTTCAAATTCAAATGTCAAAGGATGGAAAATGGAAAACTCTGGACTCTTTTCTATCTTGATAATATCTTTATACATACCACTTTGACACTTGTCTATTAAAGAGACATCAATGATCACCAATGAAGCCACTCTAGGGTAAAATAAATTAATAACAAGACAAAATCAGCAGAATAGAAACAAATCCAGATGAAAAATGTCAGATTTTATTTCAATTGATCCTGTACACAACTATAAACAGATTTATACAGCTATCTGAAATATATTTGTACAGCTATCTGTATCAAGGCATTGGTAAATGAGAGACAATTCGGCAAATCAGCGACCATAGAGTTTAGTTTAAAGAAGAGAACAAGTGAAGAAGACCTATAATTGACAAAGAATAAAATGAGTCTGAATCGTATGCTTACATTAGCAAGTCGATTAGGAACTGATACAAAATCTAAAATACGCCCAAGCATATTTCAGGGTCAAGAACTAAAAGTTGAGCAAAGAGAATTAAATCACAAATCTAATAATATCTCAATGAGTATCGTCAGTGTCTTTCCCATACAGAAGTAAACAGCAAGAACAAGTTATCGATAGTATAAATTAACGTTTTAAGGCAGTGGAGAGAACTAATGAGCATAACTCAAGCTATTATCCTTACTTCTTAGCTCAAAAACCCATCAATATTTGTCAACATGGACCGGTTAATAGATCTCAAAGATAATGACAAGATAATCTTCCGAAAAAGAAAAACAAGGTTCTCTGAGGCTGATACTTTCGGGTAACGATGTGATTCTTAAATCTGTCTTCTATCAGAGCAAAAGGACAAGAACAAATATTGAACTTTTGGGGAAGTTTATAAGTATTTCTAAGACGAAAACAATTACTATTATTTTATGAGATCAAGAACGCAGCTCCTATGGGCCCTCCTCTTATAACCAGACCAGCTCCTTTCTGTCTGGTAGCTCCTGATTGGATCTCATCCATCATCATTACAATTAAAAACCAAAAATCAAGAAGCAAATTGAGAAACTCCCAGATGGGTTCCTCACTTAAATCCCATTGGGAAACTAAATGACAGGCAATGAATGATGTGAACCAGATTCCAAGCAGCACCGACACTCAAAAGCCGGAACCAGAACTAGAAATTGAAAAGAGAAAAAAAATCATAAAAATAGATACTGCAATACCTCGCGGTTCAGCCAGAAGAAGTCGGCAAACTTCTTCCCCTTGTCTTCTTTTCAGGCACCGGAATCAAAAAGCTCTGTGTCCTATACGTGAGTGACAACAAAGAAAATGATTAGAACCAACACGCCCAACCTCATACGTATGCAAAAAGAAGAGGAAACAATAAACCCACAACAACAACAGAAGGTTTTTAGATCAACCCCGTGAAAAGTAGCACTTGGCATATGGAAAACAAGTAGAAAAAAAGGGCGGAAGAGAGAGAAGCAAAAACCTTGATGAAAAAAGTTGAGGAAGAGAACAACAGAAGAAAGAAATGAGACAGAATAAAGAAACGGAAATCTGTCTCTGTAATTAATGCCCACGCAACCTATGAGCAGTTAGCGCCTCTCTCTATCAAAACCCCACCACATTAAATTGGCCTCAGCTTTTGCATTAATTTTCTTTAGCATTTCCCAACTAAACAGCCCCAAACCAGAAAAGGAAAGGCTGAGCTTCAAACTTTGCAGGACAGGGCCAAAATAAATGGAAATGGATTCTACTTCTACGGTAGTCATCACCTTTGAGTTAAGTAGAACGAAGCAGCGAAGATAGGTAGGTAGAAGTTAAGAAAAAACAGGGAGAAATTTTATTAACTTTACACTTTGAGAGTTTGAGTTAGTTACTGTTGTTGCGGTTTTTTAACCTGCGGGAAGAAAGAACACAACACTTTAGGAAGGAACCAATACAAAAATGGAGATGATGTAGTATCAATACAAGCCAAGTTTTTTTCCAAAAATTGTTTTTATCATTACTTTATTAAAATATAAACCGATATCATAAATGTGAAAAAATTCTTAAAAGAACAACTAAATAGTTTCAATATCAAATAATAATCTTTCACTCTATTTAGAAATAATTATGATGAATATCACCTCGTTTAATCTTTATGTACATCTTCACACTTCTTGCTTATAAATATAATTATAGCAGGATAGTTTCATAAATTAAGGAAAAGGATAACAAAATAAACTAAAAAATCCTACTATGAACAAAATCTTATAACCTACAATCATAAACAATAATAATTTATTATTTTAAAAAAGAAGAAGTAGCAACTATTTAGATAAATAGTTAAGCAATTTTTGAGAATTTACTTCTTGCAAGAAAAAAAAATCAATATAAGGATGCATATCAAGTTCTTAATTCATTTGATTCTTTCTTTTTCTTTTTCCAACGGGTCAAATGAATGGAATAAAATAAAATGCTCTTACCTTGATGAACTAAATAGAAAATGGAGAAAATCTTAAGAAGATATATTCTTCTAAGCCAATTCCAACACATATAAAAAACCTGTAAAAAAAGCCTATATGAATGTGCTCCCATCAAATACATTATTAATTACCATCAAAACAGGAATTTATACGTATTAACTACATAATGTTGGACCATTACTACTAAGAATATGAAAAGTTTTCACATTCTTCCACTTAATCTATACGTTTAACTTGGTATTAAATCCTAATCTGATCCAAATATAATAAACGAATCATGGTAATAAGTTCTCTAGTAGTTGAGTATTATGTTTCATGTATTACAGTATACTATATTTAGTATTAACCGAATGAGGTAACTTAATAAATAAGCCCTATGTTTATTCCAGGTCCAAAATAATCAATTTTCTCAAAATTCAATAATGTGCACCATAATATGAGAAAATATTTTTAGATTTTTACAAAAACAACATTGTCCATTTAATGAAAACTATACAATGGAACTCAATCTTATTCTAACAACATGATCTGTGAACTTCATTGGTGGCATACCTTTTGTTAAAGAATCATCTATCATCAATACAATGCTAACATTTTCAATGACCACTTTCTTGTCCTTAACACGTTCCCTTATGGATAAAAACTTAATGTCGTTGTGATTACTCTGACTACCACTCTTGTTGTTTTTAGCTAAAAAAACAATAGTTGAATTGTCACAATATATTCTAAATGACTTAGAAATGGAATCTACGAGTCTAAGCCCATATATGAAACTCTTTAGCTATACACCATATGATGTAGCCTTAAAACAAGAAACAAATTCAGCTTTCATAGTGGAAATAATCAATTAAAGACTGCTTGACACTCCTCCAAGATATGGCTCCATGGACAAACATGAAAATATAACCTGATGTTGACTTCCTTGAATCAACACACCAAGAAAAATCTAAATCTAAGTACCCTATTACCTCTATATTGTTAGTTCATCTATACATAAGCATGTAATCTTTAGTCTCTTAAAAGTATCTCAACACTATTTTTGCAACTCTCTAGTGATCTAATCCTGGGTTACTGTAATATCTGTTTAACATTTCAACAACAAACGCAGTGTCAAGTCTTATATAAACCTCAACATATATCAAGCTTCCGACTGTAGAAGCATATGGAATGCTTTTCATTTGTTCCTTTTCAAAATTATTTTTTGAGCATTGGTCCAAATTGAACCTATCCCCTTTTACAATGGGAGCTATACTTTATGAACAATATTTCATCCAAAATCTCTTTAAAATTTTATTAATATAGGTTTCTTGAGACAATCCTAAAATACCATGGAATTTGTCTCGATAGATCTTAATGTCAATGACATAAGATGCATAACTCATGTCTTTCATTTCAAAATTCTTAGATAGAGATTATTTCACATCATGTAATAAACCATATCATTGGTTACAAGTAATATGTCATCCACATATAATACAAGAAAACAAAATTTACTTCCATTAGCCTTCTAATATATACATTGATCCATGATATTTTCCTCGAAACCAAATGATGAGATAATATCATAGAATTTGAAATGCCATTAGAGGGATGTTTGTTTCAATTCATACATGGATCTTTTAAGCCTACAAACCAAATACTCACCATTATTAGAGGAAAATCTTTTTGGTTATTTCATGTAAACCTCTTCCTCTAGGTCACCATTTAAGAAAGGCATATACACATCCATTTGATGTAATTTCATGTCAATCAATACTAAAATTATACGAAGTGAATGTTTTTAGACACAGGTGAAAATGTATCTGTATAATCAATTCCTTCTTTTTGAGTGAACCTTTTAGCAGCGAGTCTTGCCTTGTATCTCTCAATGTTGCTTAATGAGTTTTTCTTTGTCATAAATACCCATTTGCAGCTTATGGGTTTTGCTCTTTTAGGCAACCTAACAAGATCCCAAACATCATTATTCTTCATGGAATTCGTTTCTTTCTTCA
>JANTPM010000003.1:22646563-22660752 GCA_025434745.1 Erythroxylum divaricatum
AAGGCAGCATGCAAGAATGATGTGGACATGAGTGGCTGCAGCATAAAAAGATGGATTTCTTAGGATTTTCCATCTTTTTTTCAGTAAACCAAACGCCCGTTCAATCACATTTCTTGCTGTGGAGTGTCTCTTATTAAAAAGCTCTTCTGCATTCCTAGGTGCCCTTCCATCTCTTGTTCACTCTTGAATATGGTATCTTGTCCCTCTAAAAGGTGCAAGAAAACTAGGACCATTGGTATAGCCAGCATCTACTAAATAGTAATTTCCTATAAGCAACAAATACAATTACTATTGGATATGTAATCATACTAAAAAAAATAAACTGGAAATTTCTAACAATTCGTTTCTTACATACCCCTCAGGACTTCAAGTCCATTCGGCCTACTTATAGCATCGTGCAGAACCCTTGAATCTGCTGCTGAACCCTCCCATCCAGCAAGGACATAGATAAAGTTTAAGTCGTGATCACATACTCCTAAAACATCAGTGCATATTCTGCCTTTCCTACCTCTGTATCTTGGTATGTCTGCTGCAGGAACTACTATGTCTAAATAGGTCCCATCTAGAGCACCAAGGCAACCCTAAAAGTTTAAAAATCCAACATACAAAAGTTGTCGTTAACTAATTGCGTATCGTTAAATTAGTCATTGTATTCTAGCTAAGTGATTAAATGAACTGACCTTAAACCATTTCCACCTATTGTCTATGCAATCCTCAGGAATTGGTTTGGGTTTGACAAACAACAGATGTTGAAGCTTGATTACAGCCTTCAAGACAGTATGGAAGACACTGCTTATTGTTTCTCCTGACCTCATAAACCGAACTTGTAATACTCTATTGGATTCATTTTGTGCTAATATCCTTAGGAAGATTAACACTTTATCTTTAATGGGCACATGCCCAGTATTCGGCAACCCACCATGAAGCTTAAGCATTTCACATAACAATGTAAATGCATTATTGTCCATTCTTAAATCCCACTGCGTATTCCTATCTCCCTCATGCAAAATCCTATATATATTGGCTTCCCTATTTGGTACTGTCAATGCCCTGCATCCTTTAGCATTTTCACTTCTACGACATTTTTTGGTGTACACATATAAGCATAACAACATTATCATTCTCATCAAATCTAATTGCCGATTCAAAATCTCAAAGAAAGCCAAGTAGTTAAACATATCATCATGATCTTTTCACTCCAACTTTGTCACAAAAACTGTCAGCAAAGTGAACACAATTTATTGATCATTAACTGCATTTGTATATATGTATTGAATAATAACATTTATAAACATGTAGAGAATAGTATGAAATGCATCCTCAAAATGCATGGCCTATTTACGCATTGCACAAGGTTTCTAATGTTTGACATTATTCTACTTCTAAGAAGGTAGGTGATGAAGATGAAGAATCATTCAATAAGTTTTCAACTCTCATTTCATCTATCCTGGAATTCTAATTTCGTACAAAAGAATCTCATTTGGAGAATGCCAACCCTTATTTGAGTCATTCTTTATAAAGATTGAGTATTGGAACAATAATAAGTTCGTTACAATAGATACACTCATTCATAATTAGGGACAATGATTTCTTATAGTACTAAGAGTAAAGCAAGGAAAATTTGCACCCTTAATAACATTTTGAGGATAAGAGACATAATGGGTGTAGATGTAAACCATAAGTGGAAATCAAAGGGAATTATAGTTGTAGTTTGATAATTGGAACTAGCTTAGACTCCTCTTTAAAATGTAAGGATTATATAGCTTAAAAATTATGAATCCTCACACTGCCAAAGTTTCAGATGTGATAAAGGAAGCGAAATGATAATGTAGATGTCTAGGTTATGAAATTAATTAAGAAATACCCTAACTTACTGGCCAAATGTGGATGAGGAACATATACGGTTATCTAGAGAAGGACTAGCTTAAAGCAATTCGTAGATAAATCTTGCTCTTAAATGCTTAGGGAATATGTAGAAAAAGTAGTATAGAGGAAACTGGTATGGTTTAACAATAATCCCCTAAAGCTTCTTTCATTTTATGGAGATGGAAGTTAGCTTAGCCATGACATTCTTTGAGTAAATTCTTTGACTAAATAGAAAAATATAGAAAATGTGTGGAAACCAAAATACATTTGACTAAACATTACAGTGCTTGTGATTTCCCGTTCTCAGCCATCATGTATGAGAAATTCCAAACAGACCAATATGAGTAACATTTTAGATTTCGGTATTATATCTAACATTTTGCATTTACATTGACACATTTAAGAATGGGATAAATGAATAACCCATTGAAGTCCAAGTATTGAACATAAGTATTCTATTTCTAACCCCATTCAAGTACAAGAATTGAAAAACAATTCATTTCTGATGAATGTAGGATTTCGGTATTATATCTAACATTTTACATTTACATTGACACATTTAAGAATGGGATAAATGAATAACCCATTGAAGTCCAAGTATTGAACACAAGTATTCTATTTCTAACCCCATTCAAGTCCAAGAATTGAAAAACAATTCATTTTCTGATGAATGTAGGTTTACAACTTGAAAGCAGCAGAATATGGTTCTTGACTAAAGTACATTTCAGACATATTTCAATGGCAGGTATTTAACTTCACATAACTAAACTATATCCATTGAATGACCATTTGTAAGACATCACACCAAGACAGCTTTCAAGCAATTGGATTGGAGACATTTCTTATACACATTACTAACTAGTTGTAAATCCGAAAATTGATATGACTTGCATCTCTATACCTTGAATGGTGGAGGCAATAAGCAGGAGGATTGAGAAGAAAGTCTGTAACGTACCTAATAAACCATAAAATCAAACACTGCTGTTAAATATGATTCGTCAAAAAATCATAATTTGATGTTTGTTATATGTAAGAAGCATTACATCCGATAAATAATTATGTTATAACTATGAAATAGTTATATGTAACAAACATATTCATAGTTATTCCACACAAAGATAAATGATTATCATATTAAATTAGAATCATAATTCATATAGTTTGTGCCTAGCAAGAGGAGAACAGAAAGTATAATACATTTCTCACTTACCATGCAATTTCACAAACATATATTGAAGAAGGCATACTACAATTTCACAAACATATATTGTTCCATAGTTCTTTTCCTATGCATACAATATTGGCATATTGTATGCATGCAACATAACTTACCATGCAAAGCTTCTATTTTGTTCCATTGTAATGCATATAATGATTTACTACACTTACACTTACAACTTTGTTAAAGTAAGGAGTTATGAGCTATGAGTTAGCATAAAATAAGGGTTTACTTCACTTACAACTTTGTTAAAGAGAGACACAAATGTAGACATAAAGGTTTACTAGTAACTCACTTCTTTTTAAGAGCAAAATATAATAAGGACACAAGTGTAGAAGTTGAGTATTATTAGATCATTACATGCACAACCATACGGATATATCCTCTAGCAAACTATCCTACAACTTCTACATGGGTACAGCACACTATTTCTAACATTTTACATTTATCTTCAGCATAAGTCCCTTGACAGATATGGAGTTCCTAGGTGTAAATGTTAAAAAGTTGTTATGAATCATATAGTGCACATATAAGACCATGCAAGGCCGAATAAGAGTGAAAGAAACGAGTTTAATGCAAGTTTTTGACCAACAGTGGATGCTTTTGGTGTTTCTGACAAAGCAGAGAAGAGGACACAAGCCACAACATGAATAAGAAGAAACAAAGAAGCATAAATTTTCATTTAAGTTCTCCTACAGTTTCACATGGTCTGTTTTATCTCCAGGACATATTTCGGATGTAACATGTCCATATTTTCATGTATTTTGCACTCACATCAATAAAATCAGGGAGAATTCTTAAAAGGAAATACTCAATTCAGGACTTAAGGGTCTTAAGAACCTTCACTATGGTTATCCCTTCTCTAATATCTTGTTTTCAAAAAGTTCCATGCATGCTCTTCATCAAATCCATCGGCATCAACATTAAAACAAAGCAGAATCATTGTGAATTTAAAGGTGAATATGTTTTTGTCTAGAATATGAAGGGAAAATGCAATGGACCCATAAAACAATTTCATAAAATCTCCATTTGGTGGTTAACATCCAAGTTAGGTTATATAACAAGGTGGCATGACAATTCACATAACATCTTTTCTGTAAAAAGGTTACATAGACAACATGGCATGATAATTGACACACACACACTGATATATATATATATATGGATGAGGAAGTATTGTATCTATTTTACAATCTGTTTTTATCATCTACATGAACCTTTTTAATGATTTCTTGAGGTTTTGTATGAAGTTCCTCACTGTTTCAAGTTGCAACCTCTACATGCTAGAAAGTTGTTAATTCCTTTTGTTGGGTGATCATTAGTGTAATTGTGTGAGGGTAATCATATCATATTGAAGCTCATTTTCTGTATGTTCTTTCTTGGTACTCCAAAAGTTTTTAACTAGATTTTGACCCATGTTCTAATCTATTCTTTTTAATTCCTAAATTTTGCTGATTGAAAGAAGTGAGCCTTGTTATGTAAATTATCATGTTCTGCTACTTAATAAGAGTTTGTATAGATGTCATCCATCCTATGGCCCTCATACTTTCTATTTGGTTTTCTTTAATAAGATGAGACACAAGTCTACTGTTTAAAAACTCCACAACAACATTGAATTTCCTACATGCTTTCCCTCTGCCCATTACATACTGGTAGACTTCTTAGCAGATGATAGTTTTCAATGTTTTATGGGGAATTTGAATGTTTTATGATGATGCATGTCAAGTAATAACATGCTAGAACAGTGGTTCCAATAGATGCCCTCAAAAGCTCTTTCATTCGATACAAAAAGTATGGAAAACTCATGACCATATAATTTGAGCACTGAAAAAGGACAGAACATGAAGTAACACACCTTACACTCTGTTAACATTCCATGTTTATGCCTAACATTGATCATAACATATGCCTAATTTCAATAATTTCCCCAAATCATTCTAACTATGGGAACCCTAATCCCCAAATCATTCATGTATGCATACACAACAAACAAAGAGTATATTCTCAGATCAAGGTAACATAGAGGACTTACCACTTTCAGCAGAAGACCCCGTAGGTCAACTTGAAGCTTGCGACTCCTAACAATGCTACTATTTCTGCGAAACCAGAGAAGAGGACGACATATTTTAATTCCAAATCAAGTATCAACATTCGGTTGTCTTGATGGAAAACCGAAACATTTAATCCAAACAAACATCCTTACCGAAACCAATTACGTATTATAGAAGAACAAACACGAGATGGGATGAAAAACGTCTTACCCAGAAGAGAGACTCGACTGTCCAACGTTGGGTTTGCTTGGGAGAGTGACGTTTCTGGAGACGAGGTAGAAGGAAGAACAAGAGGTGCGAGAGAGAGGAGAAGTAGATCAACGAAGATATGGTGCGGGTGAGACGTCGCAGTTGGAAGAAGCAGATGTAGGTTTTGGAAAGCAGAAGGAGAGAGGGGTCTTTTGTTCCTCTTGTCCTTCAGATAATGTCTTTGTACCTACGTTTGGCATTGGACAGAAATGTCTGTCTTTGTCCATTGCGGACAGGAAGGAAAGTAATGAAGACACCAACCAAACATCCTCAAGGACAGGACTTTTACATCCTTGTCCACTGTCCTCACCCCTGAGGACAGTAACCAAACACAACCGAAGTTTTAAGGAGGAACTAACATTAAATTGTCCAATCATTAGCAGTAGAGGACTTGGACGGTGCAGTGATATTGCACTGGAGAGTGGGCAGTGAACAAGGAATTTGGTTAGGGAATAAAATAGAAGTTGAAGCATTTTTTTTAAAAAGAATTAGGAGGAGCTAGATGTCCCAACATCGGTTTGGAGGTAACATCGACGCCGATGACTTGGGTTAAATAATTTTTTATTATTTTATTATTTCTTTCTCTCATTAAGAATTGATTGTGTTATCTTATATTAATTGTTTTGGGTATTGTGTATGGATAATCAGATTTTTATTATTATTAAGTTATTTGTATATGAACCCATTGGGTATTGTGAATTGATGATTTTAATGCGTTTATTGAATCGTTAATTTCAAACCCATTGCTAGCATTTTGATATAATCCGTAATTGTTATGTTGAAATTCATGTGTAATGACTAATGATTCATAATTATTAGGGATAACGTGACCTAGATTAAATGACGCATCGTATGTGGTTGATGTCTTGATTAATCGGTTTTCCTAATTCGTAATGCTCTCGCCTAATTAAATCTAGAGATCGTATCCTAGGTTGTTTGGTGGTTAGGTTTAGTTAACGATCGTCTCTTGATTAAACAAAACCTAAGGGAAAACTTGGGTTAATTTTTAACTCGTGATTAATAGTTGCTAGGAGAGGTTAAAGAACAACAAATTAATAAAATATGCTTAGTCAGGGTGTAGGTCGAGATTGAACCAAAGAATCGAGTCCCTACCGAATTCCCCACCTTTATCATTTTTTTGTATTTTTTCTTTAATTTGTTTTTATTAGTTAGTTTTATTTTATTTTCTTCTTTCAAAAATCCAAAACCCCCTTTTCCTAAACATCGGTTAATTTCATTTCATAAACTTTACACATACTCTTTGTGGGATCGACCTAGACTTGCCACTGCTATAGTAGTAGTCTAGTTATTTTATTTTGACTAGCGTAACGACGCGCGGTCAAATTTTGGCGCGTTGCTGGGGAGTGCGGTGTTTTAGTTTTTGTTTGTGAGTTAATTGGTGTTTTGTATATATTTGTTTGTTAGTGATTTCATTTATGTTATTTTGTGATCTTTTTATTTTTTGTTTCGTGTAAAAAAATCGATATGGAAGAAAGTAATTTCTTTTATAATTCATATTCTCATTCCTATGACAATGTTTAGACTGATCAACCTAACTTTTGTTATAGATGGGATGATAATCAGAATTACTTCTATGATAGTTTGCAGGATGCACAACAATTCTCGTACAAATCAGAAGCTTCCTATCACGACTCTGGTCCATCTTTGGAAGAGTTGATGTTGTAATTGCAGGATATGCAGCAACAGATGCAAGAATTCCAACAAGAGACAAAAGCAAGCCATCAGAGGATATAACACCTATTGGGTCAAATGACAATAAATCTTGATTGCCTAGAATCGCAAAGCAAAGAGGAGCAGTCGTATCAACCCGAGGTGTTCCCAGTTGAAGTCTGTGCGGAAACTTTACAAAGTGATGAGGAGCTTGAAAATTTTGAGGTTAACCCTCAATGCATTGTTTGTGTCGAAGAAGTTGAGAAGGAGCTCAAAGCTGAAAAGGTCTCATCTTTTAGCTCAGAGTTAAGTACTGAGTCCATAATTATTTTTGAAACTAACTCTTTACCTTTACATAACATACTGGAGGAGTTAAATGATGATGAAAAAGGTGAAGAGACGTTCAAAATATTATGGACTCAGTCGGAATTGAGAAGCTGAGGATAGTGAAGATGTTGAAGGAGGATGATAATCAACTAAGACCCTATCCGGAACTACCTCGTGTGGAGGAGCTGCATGTGACACCCGAAGATCACAATTTTGTCACGTGAAGAGAAGAAGGAGTCGAGCCAGTGGCCCTAAACAAAAGCACTTCTTGGGAGGCAACCCAAGGGAAGTAAATTTCTTTTCCTTTATATTTCTGTATTACTTTTTATATGCATGTGTGTTTTTGAATTTGTTTGTTTTACTTTTTTTTTTGTTTTCAATCAAATGAGAGAAAGAATAAAACAAATGAAAAAAAAACATTTTCTCGTTTTCTATTGCTTCTGGGATTATATAATCATGATTAGAGTGTGAATTGACTGAAAAATTTCATAACAACTTTAACATGTACTTTTGCTCTTATGATTGGTCGATATGCATTATCTTTAGAAGAGTAGTGGCTAATGGTAGACAAAATCGGTGAGATTTTGAGCCTTATTTGACACACATCCATATCAATCTCATTTCCTTATGATCATGTGTAATCTTCATGACATGTACATCTCGATTTTGCTTTGAATTTCTATTCGAGACCAAATTTTTATCACATGCATTAACATGGATATGATTAGGCATTCTTTGTTTTTATAAACTACATTGGCCAAATAACTTATCCTATCGACATGATTTTTCCCTTGATAAACCCCTTTGAGCTTTAGCCTTTCTTTTTGTATAAATCACATGTTATGCTTTTAAACTTAACTAAATGTCCTACCCAAGTCATAAAGCTGGTGGAACATTGGTGACTATTGAGCTTGTGGATATACAAAATTCTAAGTGTGGGGGTGTACATATGTGAGGGTTGTTTATAATGTTGGGATGTTAGTTTATGTAAAACAAAGAAAAAGAAAAAGAACGAAAAGAAAAGAAAAAGAAAAAATTGTTTAAAATAAATTTATCAAGGAAGAATTGCATATGTGTTGAAAAGTTGTTTATGGTTTATGCATCTTCCTAGAGTTGTAATGGATGTGTTATTTGAGTATGTTGGATATGAGGTAGATGTTGGCTTGGAAGGTTCACCCTAGTGATTTCATTGGCATAAATTGTATGAGTGATTCCTTCGGATTGGTATACGTTTCATGAGGTTTGTGTGTGAGAGCTGAATAGGGTTGTGAAATATAAATGTTACATTTGTCATAGCTGACGGTACCTAGTTTTTGATGGGTGTTACTTTTGTTTCACTAGCTTTGATGGCTTTCGTGCTACTTAACCCAAATATACCTCACCTTACCCTTGCCCACATTACATCCTTGAAAAGTCCTTTGATTCATGATTTTGCATGTGAACATTAGTGGTGGCGAAATGAAATGATATGCAAAGTTATGGATTGTCATGATCATGAATGATATTGAGTGTACCCATGGATATATTTTAGTTAAACACATTTTCCGAGTCTACCATTAGATTCTCAGTTTTTGAAGATATTGAATGTTGATTGATCATGAGTAAAATCTTGGAATGTTGATTTCTTGCTATGATTTTTGAAAGTCACTTATCTTTGTTTATGATTATATAGTCTTGGAAAAATATGGGAATTAAGTCAATTTTTGGGTCAATGAGCTTAATTTTGATATTTTGCCCGAGGACGATCAAAAACTAAATGTGGAGGAAATTGATATGTGTTTAATTGTTGATATTTTTAATCATTTACACTTAGCAATTATTGTCATAAAAATGCTTAAGATACTCACTTTAATTCATATATTATTTTAGGTACAATTCAGAAGAAAAGAAATTAAAGTGAGTCGAACGCGCGACATATGAATCATTTTTCGAAGATTAATATCTACTTGCTTTTATGGAGGAAGAAGAAAAAAAATATATAACAAAAGGCAAGAAAAATGGAAAATTAAGGGCATGCAGAAATGGAGGCATTTCACTCCAGAGTTGAGTAAAATGTTTTGAGTAAAATGCAGAAAACGTCTGCGTCTTACTCAAAACACACAAGACAAGGACGCTACACAGGGACAGAGCAAATTAAAAGGACAGCGAAATAAATACACTAGGAATGACTCTATGCACTTGCAGATTTTGTCGACCACCTACATGTCACTTTTATGGTGTAAAGGGTCGCATAAAGCTAAATTACCACAAGTTGTTACAAATGTTGTTTCAAAGGGCCCAAAATAGAAAATCCCGATAATCTTTGAAAAATTTTCAGCAGTAGCCAACATTTCCAAAGTAAACTTGGGTTAGAAAAAATTAGTCTCACATATCAGAAAAATGCAATGGAGTTAGTACCAGAAACTATCCAGATCCGCAGTTAGTTGCTGATGGAAAAGATACTTTTAAGATAGAGGACCAATTGGTTGCTTTGGAGGAAGAAACCCACCAGACAGTTGATGACAGAGATGATGTGACGAGGAATAAGGCCAGGTTTGAATTTCTTTGAGGGCACAGGGACTGTGTGCTTCATATTTTTGAAGTATATTGATTTTTTATTTAAAAGAAGAAAATAAAAAAGGGGGTTCGAAGGAGTTATCGTCTAGGCTTTCTGAATTTTTATTTATAGGTTTTCTATGGATTAGGTGATTGATGTGTGTTTGGCTCTTCCTTATTGAAAAGTAAATTTGATGTGAAAAATAAGGCTCTGTTTGATGAGATGAGATTTCTACTTCTGAATTTTTATTTATGAAGTTATGTCAAAAAAATGTTGATTCTTAGTTGAAGACTTGTAGGAAGATTCATATTTTCTATGAGTTAGGTTTTTCAGGTTTTATCTTTGTTTCTCTCTATATCATAGGCTATATGAGTTTGGATTGTTCATTGGCTTCTTGACAACAAGGTATAAGCATTTGTCTATATGTCTTTATAGTTCTTGTTCAGGCAAGCAATGATACTGACAATGTAGTTTCTTTTTTCAATTATGAGCCTAAATTTATGAATGAAGTAGTTTCCTTACTGAGCTATGAAGATGATGTTCCTGAGGAAATTAGAATTTTATGTTTGTTATCATTGGTTGCTCTTGCTCAAGATCAGTCCCAATAACTTACTTTATTGGCTACTATCACACCTAGATGTTCAACAATACGGGAAGTAGAGTTTATTACTACTCCTCTAACCTTGCTCAAAATATAGATTCTTAGTACTTGCATTTGGTTGGAACTATTGTGCAAATCTTGAAGGCATTCATGGATTACAATAATTTTGATGTTGCATTGTTTAGAGAGTTCAGTGGTTTAGATTATAAAAATGCACCCTTTTTATTACTTGGTGATGTTATGCCTCATTTACAAGCTAAGGCTAGACCATCACTTAGTTTCAGTATGACAAAACATAGTGAATTGATAGATACATTTACTAGCTTGGTTACAGTGCATTAGTTTGATATGATGAAAAATGAACTTGAAGAATATGGTGGGGCTGACCATGATGATAAGGGAATTGAACATAGTGGTCAACAGGTGAAGCATACTGAGATTGATGAAGCAAAGGATGAGGAGGACCACCATGATGTTATGCAAGAGAGGCTTAAGTATAAGGTGTAAATGGATTTATATGGTTGATATCACATCAAGCCTTCTTCATTGAAATTTGGAGATGCAATATTCTTCATGTTTTGATTCCTTCATTGGCACTATAGATGAAATCTTAACCCAGGTGAAGACTATATTTATTGATTATCTAGTCGTTTAGCCCAACAACAAAGGGATACTCTCGCTTTAACTGGGTTTGTTATTGATCATCCTATAAATTTAACTGAGTATAACCAACTTAATTTGGATGTTTTATTGACTAAGAGAAATTTGTTATGTGTTTCTTTATTGCCACAACAATTTCACGTTGATTTAGTGAGAGAATTTGATTTTAATTTGGATAAGAGAGTGTTGGATGATATAGATTTATACTTCTCATATTGTTTATGTGAGGGAAAGATTTACTAAGTTTGATTATAATTCGTTGAATGAATTTTCGGGGTTTATGAATTTAATCAGTCGTATGCAGATGGCTTTAATGCTAGAAATAATATGTTGGCTAGTGTTTTGATTGGTGGTAAGTTGTCATCTTGGCCTTCTGCTGCTGCATTACATGTTTATGATTCTTTCGCTGCAATTACTGCTGATTCTTATGCCCCCTTATTCGTTGAGATTTATCACCTTGAAGGTGTTTTTCAGGTAGAGATTTCACGATATCTATATGTGTCTTAGCTCTTTTTGGCATCGTTTTGTTTCAAGGGGGAGAATGGATGATGTAGTGGTCGTCGCTATTTTTGTTAACTTTAGATTATTTTTTCGGATATTTTCCATTTGCTTGTATGAACTTGATGAACTAATGTTACATGAACTTGAATGTTATTTGAAAGTTATTTGGAACTCAATCTTCAATTAATGGGGAGTTCCTATATGTTATATGGACTTAATGATATGTGTCCAATTATCTTCTTAAGGGGGAATTTCGATATGTGATAAATAATGCCAAAAGGGAGAGATTGATAAGATATGTGTTATGAAAATTTGGGCATTAATTGTAATTGAACATCTTGTTAGAAATTAACCTTGTGATTATTATTTAGATTTCTAAACAATTAATCAATCAGAATCACACATAGATCGAATAAACAATGATATATGTACAAATAAGAACACTAACCTTGATCCATTGTACAGCGGAAGTGTAAACAACAAAACTTGATGGATTTGTGTCCTTCCAAGCCAAGATCCAAAAACCGAATGAATTCTCCTTATGGAATAGAGAAAACTAACAAAACCTATTTCAGATGAATGTCAAAAGTGTTTCTGGCTTGGGGACCACAACCCTTTTATAGTCAGTTTTGATTTACAGGGACATTGTGGATCCATTAACCATAATAACTCGTAATGGGCTTCTACACATCAGACCCATACTAATAATTAATTAATATTTCTGTAGGCCCAATTAATTTACTAAGTTAGATCATGTTTTATTAGGCCTATAACTGAGATAGAAATCTAAGTACATATATTTATACATATGGCCTATAAAATTATAACAATCTCCTACTTGGGCTATTTGTGTTTCTGGATCATGTACATAGAAGAAAACTGAATGCATGTAAACTTGCTATCTCATTCCAAAAATATACCAAAACAATCTGTTCAATCAATTTTACTAATGTAGGATCAAAGCGACTTTTATCATCTAATTTTATGACTAATCCGAACAATTGTCACAATATCAGCAGAATCAATGACAGATCAAGTATGGATACGTAGCATGGAAATTACATATGATGTGATCATAATCATGTCTATTTCCAACTATTCCAAAATTTGTGACTCGAAGAGTCTCAAAACACTTTCTAACCTTATGCAATACTGCAATAGAAAGCAAAATGTATATGTTCAAAATTTTCAGATAAACATGAAATTCATTAGATTTCATAAACCAAAGTCTGTACAGAAAGATAACTTTAGACCTTAGAAAATTAAACCTTAAAACATAAACTTTAGATGTCAAAGAACATGCATAGAAGTAAAAGGTCAACTCCAATTAAAGTGATATGTCTGACAAACCTACTGCACCCATATTGGCCACATGTACATGAAACACTGAAGGTGGCAACCCTTTGATAAGTGGGTCTGCGATATTGGAGCTTGTACCAATATGTTCTATAGATACTTGAAGATTCTGAACCCTTTCTTTCAATGCCATATACTTAATTTCGATAAGCTTTGATTTCGACGAACTTCGGCTGTTATTTGAATACAGTATAGAGGCTTAATTATCACAATAAATCTTTAGTGGTCTTTTTATATTATCAACCATTTGCAACTAGTGATAAAGTTTCACAACCATATTCCATGACATGATGCTTCATAGAAGGCTATATGTTTTGCCTCAATAGTAAAAGAAGCTACAAGTTTCTGTTTTTCACTTTTCCATGAAACAACTCCTCCACCCATCATGAAAACATAACCTGAGGTAGATCTTCTACTATATAAGCATCCAGCGTGATCATAGTCGGTGTATCTAATGATTTCCAATTGCTCTGACCTTCTATATGTGAGCACATAGTCCTTTGTTCTCTATAAATACCTCATAAACCATTTTGCTGCTTTCCAGTGATCCATTCCCTGGTTACTCAAATATCTACCCAACATTCCTGTTATGAATGTTATATCTGGACGCTTACATACTTGTGCATACATGAGACTCCCTACAATCGCAGCATAAGGGATTTTATCCATCTTATCTTTCTATGTGTCCAATTTAGGACATTGGAGCAAACTAAACTTATCACCCTTTAAAATAGGAGTATCTCTCGGTGCATAATTCTGCATGTCATATCAGCCTAGCACCTTATCAATATAGGACTTTTGAGATAAACCAAGTATACCTTCTTTACGATCCCAATGGATCTGTATACCCAAGAAAAAGGATGCATCACCAAGATCTTTCATTTAAAAATTCTTTGATAGAAATTTCTTGGTTTCATGCAATAAACCTATATCGCTAAATGTAACATCCCGTCCCCATATTAAGGGTTATGATCCAAAATTTCAGGACATGCTAGCTCAAAGAGGAATTAAGATAATGCATTTTCTTGCTCATGCATCATGTTAGCATATATGTACAAACATACGTAATATTTCGGATAAAAAGTGTACATGCATTCATTGAAAACTTCCAGGTATAATTGATATTAGATGTGATTTTATTGAAAATAAGGA
>JANTPM010000003.1:22735351-22746709 GCA_025434745.1 Erythroxylum divaricatum
TATGTCAGTAGTTATCTGGAATGTGAGAGGAATAAATAATCCTTCGAAGCTTTGTGCTTTAAAGGATTTTGTGAAGCATGAGAAACCGGTGGTATTTTGTATGTTGGAGACAAAACTTAAGGAGGATAATCTACAGAAGTTATGTGGTTTAGGCAGCAATTGGAACTTCATATCCAATCATCACAGCCACGCTTATGGGAGGATAATTGTTGCCTATGATGATTGTTTTGTCAAGCTAGAGGTGCAGGAGTCTAACCCTCAGTACTTGCACTCTAAGATTTGGTTTAAATCAGCAAATACAGGAATTCTAGCTACTTTTATATATGGCTTCAATACTATCTTTCAGAGAGCAGAAATCTGGAACTTTCTTCGACGGATTAAGCCTTCCATTCATTCCCCGTGGATGGTTGGGGGTGATTTTAATACGACTCTGCTTAGATCTGAAGCTGAAGGCAATTGCAATCTACGGAATTACACTTCCGACCTTTATGATTGTATACAGGAGGTTGGGCTAGTTGATCTACGGGCTACGGGTCATGAATATACATGGTCTAATAAGCAGAGTGCAAATTGGCACATCCGAAAGAAATTGGACAGACTTATGGTCAATGGGGAATGGCTCTCCTCCTTCCTATCCAGCTATGCTCAATTCCTTGATCCGGGTATTTCGGACCACACTCCTATTAAGATTATGGATCTGTTCTCTTCTTTCAAACATCAGTACCCCTTTAGATTTAATAATTTTTTTGGCTAAAATGGAAGGCTTTTCCTAGGCTATACAGAAAGGCTTGGATTTTCCTTGTTATGGGCTAAGAAATTTATCTATATCCAAAAGCTTAAGGCCCTTAAGCAGGAGTTGAAGATCCTTAATGGGCAAAGAGGGCAGAATCTTTCTAAGGAAATAGACTCTTCTGAAGATTAGCTTTTCTCCTTACAGCAGGCTTTGGCTGCCAATCCATTGGATGAAAATCTAGCCTCAGCTGAAAAGGTGGCACTGAAGCATTATCTGGAAGTTGTGGCTAAACAACATTCACTACTGAGGCAGAGATCTAGGATCTCCTGGATTAAGGAGGGGGATAGGTGCACTAAGTTTTTCTTTAATTCGCTGATACACCGTAAGTACACTAACAGAATCCACTCTATTAAAACTGAAGATGGAAGGGAGGTTTTTGGTCAGGAGGAGGTAGCAAGAGAGGCCCTTAACTTTTACAGTAATCTACTGGGGACAGATTCATCCTCTCCATTGAGGGACTGCGACCTAAGCCAGATTGTATCTTCTCATATCCCTGTTCAAGAAGCTCACAGTCTTACTAGACCTGTAACTGCACAGGAAATTGAACAAGTAGTTTTTAGCATTAATGGCTCTAAAGCCCCCGAACCAGATGGTCTTAATGGCTTTTTTTTTATCAAAAATCATGGTCTTATTTAGGAGGAATGATCACAGCGACTGTGCAGGAATTTTTCTTTAATGGATTACTCCTAAAGGAAATCAACAAGACCTTCCTTTATCTTATTCCTAAATGCCCCAACCCGAATTCTTGGACTGATTACAGGCCGATTTCGTGCACCAACTTTCTATATAAGATCATAGCTAAGATACTGGCTAATCGAATGAAGGAGGTTTTGAAGTTTCTCATCAGTGAGAATCAGGGGGCTTTTCTGGCTGGCAGAGATATTGGAGATAACATTCTTTTGGTTCAGGAACTCCTAAAAGGGTATACTAGCAAGAGGGCTTCTCAGAATTGCACTATTAAGGTTGATCTCCAGAAAGCCTTTGATAGTGTTAACTGGGGATTCCTGCTCAAAGTGTTGAAAGAAATGAATTTTCCCGCACCATTTATTAATTGGATCCACCAATGTATATCTTCTGCTTCCTATGGGATCATGATTAACGGGAGTCCTACTGGCTTATTCAAAGGGAAAAAAGGCCTTAGGCAGGGAGATCCCCTCTCCCCCTACCTATTCCTTCTTTGTATGGAAGTTCTTACACAATTGCTAAAATACAACATCTCTCGGGAGCCACGATTCAAATATCATTCCAAATGCAAAGAGCTTTCACTAACAAATTTATGTTTTGCAGATGATCTTATCCTTCTATGCAATGCTAGTGTGCACTCGGTATCTCTCCTGATGGACACTCTTTTGGAGTTTAAAGAGATGTCTGGTTTATGCACCAATCTCCACAAGAGCTTCATTGTTCTCTCCAAAAGGGCTTCTCATCTCTCAAATGTATTAGCTCATGTTACGGGGATGGAAATCAAACCTCCTCCTCTAAACTACCTGGGGATCCCTATTTCCTCTAAAAGACTCAGGTTTTGTGAATGCCTTCCGTTGGTCGAGAAGATTCAGAAGAAACTAGCCTTGTGGACACACAAGACTCTATCCTATGGGGGTAAGCTCCAACTTATCAAATCCGTTCTTCTATCCATGAATACATACTGGAGCTCCTACATTTTCCTCTCTAAAGGGTTGGCTAAAACCATAGAAAGATTGCTGAAACAGTTCTTGTGGGGGCACACGAATGGGGAAAAAGGTATGGCAAAAATAGCTTGGCAGTCTATATGCAAATCCAAGGAAGCAGGGGGATTGGGCATAGATTCCATCGTTAATACAAACAGAATCCTTATGTCAAAAAGAATCTAGAGGTTACTTAGCGATCAGGAGTCTTTATGGGCCAAATGGATGCATACTTATGTCTTAAAAGGCAGAAGCTTCTGGTCTCTCAAGCCTAAGCCCACTTACACTTGGTTTTTCAACCAAATCCTAGGTATGAGAGAAGAGTTTTATCAACACATCACTTGTCACATAGGAGAGGGGGATAGAATTTCATTCTGGTTTGATAATTGGTCTGGAAATGGCCCTTTAATTCATAACAGCATGGCCAATTCTCTATTACATCGTATCCCTAAGAATGCTAAGCTTCAGGCTATCATTACTAATGGGGAATGGTCCCTTTCTGTGGATGAGATCAACTGTCTACACATTCCCCCTCTCATCCGACGAGGGGAGAGAGATACCTACTTGTGGAGGGGAATTCCTACCTCGGAACTTACTACTAAGGCAATTAGAACAGCCAGGGCAAGGACAGAGGATAGGGTGGGATGGGACACTCTGGTTTGGAATAGACTCCTCAGACCTAATGTAAGTTTTCTGCTTTGGTTGGCTATGAAGAATAGACTGAGTACGATGGACAGACTCCATTTTTTGACCTTCCCTAAACATTGCATCTTCTGTCACCTAGTGGAGGAATCCAGAGACCACCTCTTCTTTGAGTGTGGCCTCTCTAGAACTCTATGGTTTACAATCTCAACAATCTGTGCACCAGACCTGAATGCCTGGAAACTTCTAGACATTATGCAGGAACTTCCTAATCTGCACTTGACCAAACATGACAAAAACATCACCCTGCTATCGATGGCTACATGTGTTCAGGTTATATGGCATGAGAGAAACAACAGAAGATTTAAGGACCAGACAACCTCACTGAATTCCCTCACTGAGATTGCCACTATAAGTATCAGAGAGCAACTGATCATTAATCAGTTACACCTATTTTGTAGTGGGAGAATGGCCCACATCTGGCGGATCTAATCCGGGAAGAAGCGCTAAGCAATCCCTAACACAACACTATGCAGAAACTAGAGTACCAATCTGATCTGAACTACGTCACTTGATCTCCCTTTCCGGAGAGATCATCTATCGAGAATTAATCCATCTAGTTTCTTACCTGAGCTATCTGGATCTGGTAACGTCCTTCCTCGCCCCTCTCTAGATCGCTGGAAGTTGATGCTTGGCTGCTGTACAACCTCCGTATAGTCAACACGCACATCTCCCCCTAGCCAATTCGCAGGAAATCTCCTTTGGAAACCCTATAAGAAAAAAGGTAGATCTTCGATCATTCCCTGCAAGATACTCTTGAACGAGATGCCGCACCATACCTGGTAATCTCTACCTCTGGGATGTTCTCTATCTGCTCTGTAAATCGCTTCTCCTCCTTCGTCAACTGAAATCGTCCCTCCCATGGTCGAATTGGGAAATCCGTTTGGCGTAAAGAGAAAGGCTTCGATCGTTTTGCCCTAAAAGTTGCGGAGCTTGTGGCCGTCTAGCTTTAATTTTGTTGAGATTACTACGACATCGTTTTCATTTAGTATCTTAAGCAATGTCTTTGCTGATTTATTGTTGGCACTCTTCATATAATTATCCTCCTTATTCAATGAAATTTTTTAATTTCTCAAAAAAAAGAGGTAATTTTACAAAAATTTTATTAGAAGATTATTCATTTCAAGTTTTGCTTAATATAACTATGGACCAAAACGTTGCCGTGTTGTTAAAGGCTCAACTGACAACCCCACAAACCAGAGATTTAATGCTAAATTCACCATTTTGTGTCAAAAGCGTCAGAATGGAAAAAAGGAGCTTAGAAATGAGAAATTGCAATTCTCAGTTCACTCGCACACCTCAAATTGCCCTTTGTTGCCCTTTGAGGGAGATTCAAAGAAATCAAAATATTATTACAAAAAGGAAAATAATAAATGACACATGTATCATGCATGACTGTATTCACATGTTTATCTGCCACGTCTCATGTGCACCTTTCGAAGTTCCCAAGTAACATATAATCCAATTAGAAAAAACCTAATGTTAAGTAGTGGAGTAAATTAAAAGGAAGGGAAGCGTCCAAAGTCCAAATCGGTTTGACATGAGTGATTAGTCCCTCCAATTGGATTTAGCTTTAACTATAGTTAGCTTCTAGCTAATTGCAGAATATCTTGGGAGGATAGTTGGAATGGTCGTTGAAGTTATGCTCCGGAAAATTTTTGTTAGAGAGAAATTAGTGGGGTTTTATTTGTGCACTTACCTCCTTAATTTTTTCTTTTCTTTTTAAATTTTGTGGGATTTTCATTTCACTCTATACAATCAATGAAAAAGCATCTTTTTTTAGTTTTTTTAGAGTTTAAAAAATGAAGGAAATAAAGAGCTAAAAGAGGCCTAAGAAATAAGAAATGAGGGCTGAGTAGGCATGCAAGCGAAGCTAGGTAGACTATGTGCTAGGGAGTGACAAGGCTATACAAGCATTGCTAAGGGATCTTTTTTATTATTATTATTACATTATATATTTCAGCTTAGTCGGACTAATCTTAAGCCCTTAAGACCCCGCCCTAAGGGTCCTAGAGGAGGTAAATTTTGGAATCCTAAGATCCTTCAGGCTCTTACGTAGCCTGTACACTTCTGCACAAAAGGAGTCTTCACATACTTGATTGTTCAGCTGATAATTGATCACTGACCCTGCTTAGCATCAGGTTCCCATCAGCTCCCATATTTCCTAGTAGCTCCAACTCCTACATTGTTGCTAGAAACGTTGCGTCCGTAATTGATCGGATTAAGGAGCTTTGCTCAAGGGCTAGAGGATCATTAACAGGAACAATTCTCATTTCTTTTCCTTTGACGTGACTCGAACTCAAGATCTCCTAGAAGGAAGAGTATTAAGTGAGAACTACCACCACCGGATCTTGTTGCCCTTGTAACCAAATAAAGTCATCTCCAACCAACGCACCAAAACACCAATTCTAAGGAAGATACCAAATCTTTATACCAAAATGGTGAAATGAATAGTAACACACCAAAACACCAAATTTCATGCACCAAAAGTTGTAAAAAAAAACAACTTTATCTATTTCCTTTTTAACATATTCCTTTTATGTCATTTTCTTAAATTAATTTATTTACATAATTTATTAAATAATTAAATTTAAAATATATATTATTTTACACAAAATATATTATTAAAAAGATCTAATTGAAACATTTTAAAAGAGACTAATATTGAATATAATATTAAATTTATTTTTAATATTTATGTTTAATTATTATTTATATGTGTTATAAATTCATTAATAAAATATGTTAAAAATAATATTAAATATATTTTTAAATAATATTAATTTAATATAAAATATATATTAAGTAATTAAGAATAATGATTTAATTTTAATTTTAATAAATAAATATAAATTATTATATAAATATAAATTAATTTAATTAATAACTAAATTATTGTGGTTGTATAAATATAAATTGATTTAGTTAATAACTAAATGATTGTGGTATATTCTTTGAAAAATTTTTAATGTAAAAAATTAGTATAGAATGGTTAGAGTAACATCAAATTTGGTGTAAAAAGATTTTTAGAATATTCCTTTTACAAATTTGATATAATGGTTGGAGATGACCCGACAATTGACGTATGATTTTCAGTTTCAATTTTACTTTAAATCCAATAATGTTTTCTGTTTAAACTGACATCTTTTTTTTAATCTATGGATTTGGAGGATTTAATTGGTATCGTCTTCACTTTACTAACCGATATAATATTTTTTTCAAATACAAACAATTCCGGATTTAAGAGCAAAAAGTTATCAAAAACCTGAGTCTTTGACGAGTTAATATAAAATTAAAATCATAAGAATAGTTCCATTGTTAATATTATCCAACAGCAATTCCTTCTTTTGCAGATAATGGATAGGATTGTGCATGTCAAACTTACGTTCAGGTAAAATATGATTTTCTTTGTGTTTGTTACTGCGTATGCTAGCTCAACGGTTAACTAATTAATTGAATAGTCATCTCAATAAATTACAGGGGCTGAAAGTTGGGGAGCAATCGCAGTGGTGCTACAAGTTCCGACAACCGAGGTCCTTTTGCTTTGTGACTTCGGCTCCTCCTCTGCACGTGTTAGCACGTGCACCAAAGTCTTTTAATACATGCATTCCTTGCAAAACTAATAATTCTAAATACAAGGAAATTTTAAACAGTCAACAGATTTTGTTTAAAACCTAAAGGTCTTACCAATCGAATCCCATGTTTTGGGAATTGACAAATACATTTCAGAAAATAAAAAAAAAACTGCATTAGGTAATTTAGTTTAAGACATTTATAAGGGCATTCTCCTAGAAGAGCAATAATAAATTATTAAAAGCCGAAGATGATTGTAATCTTTTGTTTCCATCAACATAATATAATCTAATCACAATCTTTTACGTGGATAGATAAATTAGTTTGCGCATTTCTCCTACCAGAGCTGGGTTGGTTTTTAATTTTTATAACAACTTTTATTAAATAACAGTTTCCTTAAAAGTTTAATTAGCCTGCCAACCTCTTCCACATATCATATTAAGCGTTTTAAAGAACAGTAGAAACGACACCGGAACGTGGCAAAACAGGGTATCGCGACATCCATCCATCAAGAAGGTCTGGTGGGCCCCCTCCACAAACCTTGGAAGATTCATTCTGCCCTTTCCTGTTTTAACCGCACCGTTGTAAACAACGCCTCCACATTTACTCTTTAATTTAACCTCACGCCCAGCTGTCCTTAGCTCCTTTTTTCGAGACTCGGTAAAGTGCGCCTGGTAGCTACTCCTTTCTCGTTTCGTCCTCCCTTCTCTCACTCACGCACATTATAGCAACTTTCGCTTCAAACACTGAATGTCGTTAATTTGGATTGAAACTGAAATAGCAAGTACAGAGTGAGAATCAAAATCCAATCTGTAAGGAGAGAAGAAGAGAATTTGTGGGTATATTGTATTTTTTCTTTTTTGGAGTATTGTGTCGGGAGAGGTGTCTGATATGGGAATTAATATAAAAAGGGCACTCCTTTGATTTTCTTTTCCGTGTTGTTTGAATATTTCCCAGTTAACAGGCATATGTATTGGTATATAAATACACTCTTGTTACCCTTTTGCATTGTGACAGACGAAGAGAGAGTTGCTAAAAGTCTCTTTTTTGCCATTCTACCCTTTGAATTACAGCATGTATATGTGTGCATAGAGAATAGAGTCTCTTGCGCGTTTGTGTGTGTGTTGAGAGAAGCAAGAGTGCTTTTTTATTGGCTCAGCGGTTCTGGGTAAGCAATCAAGGAATTTTGCAATGGGTACGTAACCAATTCGTTCTCTGGTTCTTGTTTGTTCGTGATTCGGTAGCTTTTTTATGTTTTGGTTGGTTCATTTCTCTTTCGGATTTTTGGTTTGTGTTACTTTCTGATGTTAGACATTTGGTGGTGGGTAGTCATGGGTATCTGGTGAGTTCTGTTTTTCTTTTTGTTTTTCTTGTCTTAGTTTTTCTAGGATTTGGTGTTTAAGATTTAGAATATTTGTGCTAGTACTTAAATGGTCTCTGTGATTTAGTTAAGTGCTCTCACTGATTGTAATCAAAACTTCTGTCATCTCAAGCTGCTCTTTTTTTTGTGCTTGATCTCCCCTCTCTCTCTCTCTCTCTCTCTCTCTCTCTCTCTGTGCCTGGTTTTGCTCGGCTTTCAATGACCTGAAATCCTATGGTTCTTTGACATTTTTCTCAAAGTTCATTCGTCGTGGTCAAGACTCGTATTTTCTTGTGATTCCGGCTGCTTTCTTTATAAAAAGAAAAGAAGAACAAGTCATTTAAGATTTTCCTCAATCATTACCACTTCAGATTTATCTTTGCCCTTTTCGGGTTATGGAATTGTTTGTTTTCTTCGGTGAACTTGCTTCGTGGTTCTATTGTATCCCAACATGCCACTCTAATGACTTCTATTTCTGCAGATGTCAGCGCCAGGTATTCCAGCAATATGGATGATGAGTATGAGAAACTCTTTCGCAGGTTGAATCCACCAAGGTATGCAAATTCTTGTCTTCTTCAGTTCCAGCGGAAACTATCTCAAAGATGCAGCTTATGATTGTCATTCATTTTCTTCATTTTTCCTTATTTCTTCAGGGTTGTGATTGATAATGAAGCCTGCAAGAACGCAACTGTAGTTCGGGTACACTGCCCATCGTTCTGCAATCGTTTGTCTCTCCATCTCTTATCCTGTCTATTGATTTATGATCCCGTTTTATGATTCTGCGATGCAGGTGGACAGTGCAAATAAGCATGGGATACTTCTTGAAGTTGTACAAGTCCTTACTGATCTTAACCTTATCATAACTAAAGCGTACATATCTTCTGACGGTGGATGGTTCATGGATGGTGAGATTTTTACCCAATGATTCCCGATTAGTTTATCTTTCTGGCCTGAAGAAGCTGATTTTCAACTTTTACCTTTTCTGTTTCCAGTTTTCAATGTTACAGATGAAGATGGAAATAAGATTACTGATGAAACAATTCTCGATTATATTCGACAGGTGAGTTTTGAGTTTTTTTATTTATTTATGCTCATAGAAAAAGTTTGTTGTTTATTTGCCTAATCTTTCCATCCTTTATGCTGCAAGTCTGATTATGATTTCTTTCTCCAGTCTTTGGGGTCAGAGTCCTGCTTTGCATCTTCTATGAGATCTGTCGGGGTTAAGCCCTCAATGGACCATACTGTAATTGAGTTAACAGGAAGTGATCGACCAGGCCTGCTTTCTGAAGTCAGTGCTGTACTAACTCACCTAAAATGCAATGTAATGAATGCAGAAGTCTGGACACACAATACACGGGCTGCAGCTGTGATGCAAGTAACAGATGAGGACACAGGATCTGCAATTACTGATCCAGAGAGACTTTCCACGATTAAGAAACTTCTCTGTACTGTACTTCGGGGTAGTAACCATTCCAGGGGAGCCAAAACGGTGGTATCTCATGGATTAACTCATACAGATAGAAGACTCCACCAAATGATGTTTGCTGATAGGGATTATGAACGTTTAGATGATGATGTTTTGGATGACAAGCAAAGGCCTGATGTTAGTGTGGTTAATTTGTATGATAAGGACTACTCTGTGGTAACCATAAGGAGTAAAGATAGGTCAAAACTTCTTTTTGATACACTTTGTACTTTGACAGACATGGATTATGTTGTTTTTCATGCTAACGTTGATGCTGAGGGCCCAGAGGCTTATCAGGTATTTTCAGTCCACCCGTTTGGTTTTGCACAAATCCATTTGGAGATGAGTATGATCGAGTTTAAAACTTATTGAAGGATTCATTGATGCTATTTTAGGAATATTACGTCAGGCATATTGATGGATCCCCCGTGAACTCAGATGCAGAGAAACAACGGGTGATACAATGCCTTGAAGCAGCAATCGAGAGAAGGGTATCTGAGGTGGGTGAATCATTTAAAACTTGTGATTCCCTCTCTTTACTTTGGTAATTTTAACAAAATTGGAGATTATTGTGTAATCTTAGTTGCTCATCCTTTTAAAACTGGTTATCAGGCTGTAGTTAGTTTTAGATATCAATATAAAAAGGTTAGTTTTGAAATACCAAATTGGCATATTTGAGACACAATGGCTTGCTAACTGCCCCGTATGTTGAGTCTAATGCTATGTTACGTTATGCATTGTTTGTTTGATCAAGGTTGTTGCATGGTTCGTGTAGTAGTAACTATCTAAAGAGTGGAGGGGAGGCATGCTTTTGTTAAAAGAGTTCTTGTTATCAATACAACGCGGTATCAATAGCTTGTTCTAGTTATCTAATACGAAGCCTTATGTGTGCTTGCTGTTCCCTGTTCTGTGCTTTAAGCATTACGTAGGTGATTAATATTTTTCTGTCAAATTCAGGGTTTGAAGCTCGAGCTATGCACGACTGATAGGGTAGGCTTGTTATCTGATGTTACACGCATCTTCAGGGAGAACAGTCTTTCTGTCAAAAGAGCAGAAGTGAGAACCAGAGCAGGCAAGGCTCTGAACACGTTTTATGTTCGTGATGCATCAGGGTACCATGTTGATTCAGAAACCATAGATTCCATACGAAAAGTTATTGGCCGGACAATTCTTAAGGTTAAAAACACTCCAGACGGTTCCAAAGCAGTGCCTCAGGATTCATCGACTAGGTTTCTTTTTGGTGGCCTCTTCAAGTCCAGGTCTTTTGTCAACTTCGGATTGGTTCGGTCATGTTCATGAATGGTGTTCTAGCTCGCGTGCCATTTACATTAACAACCTCCTTTAAAAGCCACAAACTGTCGTAATACTTTCCCTCCCTGGTAGCTTAGTTGTTTGCCTTGGAACAAAACCATTGCTTAATGGCAGTTACAATATGCTATAGATCAGCTAAAATTGCTTGTAAATACCCCACTTCCCCCTTCTTTAAGGTTGATTTGTTACTGTGGATCCAATCTCGTGTTTTAGCTACTAAATGACCAAAATTTAACTTGTACATAATTAATTATTGCCTTGAATTGACTCTTTTTGATCTATGCTCCGTTTGACTTTCCCCGTGTCAATTTGACTGAACTTGCAGTTGCTGACTAGTTTTGCCTTGTGAATTAGTATGAAGTCGTAAAGTTGAATACAGTGATGCGAAATTCTGAGTGGGTCATCGGTTTAATTGGTTTGATCGGTGGTCATCATAATTATGTAATAATTATATTTAATTATATATAATATTAATAATATTTAAAAAATA
>JANTPM010000003.1:22765508-22776009 GCA_025434745.1 Erythroxylum divaricatum
TTCGTCGCGACGAAGCCCTAACACTTCTATGCTCGTCGCGACGTGCGAAGACCAGATCGTCTTCTCCGATCGATTTTCCGCCATTAATGACATTAAAACCTCCAATAAACACTCCCATCTACCCTATCTAACTCATTAAATGCCATAAATACATGAAACAACCAGTAAAAACAACATCAAAGCCAATAAAACTTACCAATCGCAGATCGAAACCACAAATCGCCGTAACCCTAGAAATCTTTCAACTCCACGATAACTCACTCTAATCCTTCTCAACCTTCATCAATCACCCTAAATCAGTCAAGCTAGCATAATGAGAAGAAAACCCATAAGAAAGAATCGAAGAATCCTTACCTATGAAGAAGATCGAAATCGCCGTAGGGGAAGAAGGAGAAACGAAATGCCTTAGATAATTTTTCCCCAATCTCTCAACCCTAGCTATTTATAGCCTTAAGTCTCCATATCAGTCCAGATTTCAGTCTCTAAATCTCAATGACTCAACACATTTATTCCCTATCAGTAAAATTCTAATTTTTCCATTGCCATTGGACAGTTCTTTCAGTAATATACGGTCAATCAGTCAGTCACCCAAATATTTTCGGTCCGGGCATTTTCTCCCGAATTTTCCGAAAATCTCCTTTAAGCCACTATAAATTACCAGTCACTCGTATTCAATATTAAATCAGTCAATTGAACCCAATTACTCTAATTTCTCAATCAGTCCCCCAATCCAGTCAGTCCAGTAAATCCTCAGTTCACAATCCAGTCAATTTCCAGTCAAATTCTAATTTACAATAAAATACCGGAGAATCATGAATGCATGGACCTATGAATATATGCATATGCGGTAGACCAGTTCCTCTATGATTCGAGGCCAGTAACATGCTCAGTCAGTAAATACAGTAAAGCCTATCAGTCAGTCCCAATATTATCATAATACCCTTGCTGACAGTAACGAGATGTTACATTAAGGGTGACCCTCCTAAATGATAACCCTTTGATGACACTTCAAAATCGTTGCTAAAGGATCAAATTTTGGTGACAATTGTCACCAAAAGGTCACTAAGTAAAAGGTTTTTCCAAATATTAAGAATTTGAGAGTTTTAGCTACTATTTTAAAAAACTTAGCCAAAAGTGCAAATTTTAGTCACGATTTTGAAAAACGTAACCAAAGGATCACTAAGGTGATCCTCCCAAAGGTTGACCATTTTGTGACAATTTTGAAGATCATCGATAGGTCACTAAGCAAAAGGTTTTTCAAATGTTATGATTTTGAGACCAAAAGTGCAACTTTTAGCCATGATTTTGGAAATTAGCTTTTAGTGTTTATCTAAGCTTAAAATAATTTTACAAGACCAACCGAGTATGGGTCAATTACATTAGGAACAATTGGTCATTGTCCAAAACAAATTTATTTTTTAATTAATTGACTTCAACTTAATGAATCAAATCTATCAAAATTGGATTTTTTGAAAACTTTATCTCTTCAATCTTAATTTTCAGAAAATAATTATAAAAATTAAAAAATAAAATAAGTTTGTGACGTTTGTAAGTTGAACCTTAATATGAATATAAATAAAATTTATTTATTATATAACATTAATGTATAACAAAAGTAAAGATTTATTTGTATGATAAAATTTTAAATAATGCCTGTTTAAGTTTTATACAAGTAAAATCAATTTTATAAATGGATATTAACATTCAAGATTGATTTAATATTTATTTAATTTCTTATGAAAACTTGAAATGCTCATTTGTATATATTGGGACTTTTACCTACAATTTTGAAAACTAGAGTTACAATCACTTTTAGATATGTTTTTTAAAAAACGTAGTTAAAAGAATAAGTTTTTGGTGACGATTTTATAAAAACATCGCCAAACACTACCCTTTGGTAATGACTAACTTACTTTTAGCTACGATTTTTAAAAAGTAGCCAAAGGGCTACCTTATTGTAGTGCTAAGAATTATTTTGAATATGCAATAGGCCATTCAATACCATCTTAGCTTACCTCAACATTGAATATGATAGAAACACATTTGTTTTCTTATTCTACTTACATTTTCACGACATCTTTATTTATTCACAACAATATAAAGCTAACACAATGCCATTTAGCTGATAAAATCAACGACCAAAGCAATGCCAATTGCTTTTGGAAACGAGATCCACATCAACTTGTATTAGTATACAAGGCTTTAATTTGCTGCAAATGGAATCTTCTCAATTTTACCGAAATTCCTGGAGTTATGGATGCAGATGTGCCACCAGAAGCAAGGAAGTTTCAGCTTGCATGTCCCTAGTCCTATTTAGAAGTTGTTAAATAAAGACATCACCATTATGTATGTATTGAAATATTGTAATGTATAATGAATAACAAAGTCAGAAATATTGAAATATTGCCATGTATAATGAATAACAAAGTCAGAAATATTGAAATATTGTAATGTATAATGAATAACAAAGTCAGGAAGCTTGACATGTGCTTCAGATATAAAAATCAAAAATTGATATTAAGATAAGGACACGGTGTGATGTGATTTGCATTTTCGTTTGAATAATATCTGAAACCACGACTTAGTGACGTGTTAGTACAAGGGATGGCTTTCTTCAGAACTTGTGGCAACGCATAGTCAGTACCTTAGCCTAGTCATGGCAAATGATGAATTAAAACTTGGGGTCTTGTTAGGATCTTTAGAAGAGAGAGAGGATTATTTTAGAAGGAAGAACAAACAATAGGCAGAAGGGCAGTGTAGGAGGATAGTTAGTTTTAGCTGAGGTGGCCAAGTTAGTTAGCTAACGGAATGTACTGGGGAAAGGGAATATATGAGGGGTGAGACAGAGAAAAGAAGAGGAGGAAGAAAATAGTAAGATTGTAGGCAGTGAGAATTGAGAATTCTCCCTGAGGAGCTGCTATAGCTCTGGAACAGATAGTGGTCTGAGGGCTATATCTGTAAGAATCAGTGTTAAAACACTGATTTTACTCAATAATACACTACCTCTAGTATTCTAAACTAGAGGTTCCTAACAGGTCTCTTTCTTTGACTTGACAGATAAGGGTAAAGAACCAAAAGAACTTCCATGTAGTTAAGTGGTACCTGTAAATGCGAGTCAGGTATGGGATCTGTTTCCAGGGCTTCAAGCTAATTTGCAGAGTTTGAACAAATTGTAATATAGCAAGTGTCCCTGCAGTCTGTCTTGTAAGACGCAGTAGCATATGCAAGCGGAGGTATTGATGGAGATGGTGTTAGAAACGAACATGCAATATAACTTAGTGTGACCAAAAATATTACCAGTGGTGTATAATTTGCATCAATTGCGATACTCGAGTTAATTATAACACCTTCAGGATTTCCTTTTCCTTAAAATTATGTTAGTCTTGTTTCAAGTCTTGGTATTATTAGCTAAAACAGGAACTTTTGTGGAGCATGTCCGCAAATAATTCAATTTACATTGCCTGGAATATGATCTGAAGTCCATGCTTAGGACGTATTGTGATTATGTGAATCGGTGAATGGACATAACTTGGTGAGAGAGAGAGACTATAATGCTGTAGGATCATAGAGAGTGCGATCTTCATTTCTGCAACTGCAAAGTTCATCCCAACACAACTACGAGGTCCTAAACCAAATGGCAGGTACTCAGCTTTATTCTCTCTTGCCGCTCTAGCACCAAAATCTGCGAATCTTTCTGGTCTAAAAAGATGCACATCTGCTCCCCATATTTGTTCATTGCTGTGAGGTGCTAGAATCGGAAGGGACAAGGTGGTTTTTGCTGGAACAAGTGCCTTCCCCAATCGGACTTCTCTTTGGACTTCTCTTGTGAGATTGAAAACTGAAGGATACATCCTCAAAGATTCAGTGATTACCATGCTCATCTATAAGGGAAAGAACAGAGCATTCAGATATCTATCTGAGCTTAAGTAATACATTTGCTAACAAAAGTTAGACTAAAAGGTAATGATTTCTTACTGTCTTCAATCTGCCAATGCCGTCCGGACTTGGGTTCGCTCTGCCAAATAATTCAAGCACCTCTTCCCTGACTCTTTCTTGCCAATCTCTGTGAATTGCTAAAAGTAAAATAGTCCAAGTGAGAGAGCTTGTGGTTGTCTCATGACCAGCAACATAAAAAGTCTTGCACTCGTCAACGAGATCATCAAGTGTTATCTGCTTGGCCTTATCATTTTCGTGGTGAGCTTTTACAAGTAGTCCAAGAAAATCAGTCCCATAACTATCCTCTTGGTCCCCAGCTACATCGTCCTCTCTTTTCTTTATCATCTTCATAATAACGTCTCTTATTCGTTCTTGTAGTTGGTCTGATTCAATATCATCACTTGTCCTCCAAAAATTTCTGCAAATTAAAAGATGGTAGTTGGAAAGGTTAAGCTTTAACACAAACAGTATAGGAAAGATGTCACTTGCAAATGTTCTTATGTAAAAGATGTCTTCCAAGTCAGTTTAACTAGACTTTGTCACTAAGAAAGGAAAAAGAAAGGGGTGAGGTGTAATACTTCATTCCAGGAATTTTAACTTTATAGTTGTTTCTGCCGACGATGTGAGCCATCCTCCCCATCATATCAAATATGTGTTGCCCTTCCAAATAACTGCTTCCAAAAGCTGTCCTAGAGATGATTTCTGCTGTCAGTAACTTGAACTCATGGTACACCTCTATCTCTTTTGCGCCATCCTGTCTCCACCTTTCAATCATTGCCTCAACACTTGCAATCATTTCCAGAGTCATCCTCTACAGGCGTTCACATTTTCATGGTTCTTATTCAGTGTTCTAAAAGGAACTCGGAGAAAATGAAAAAGAAAAAAAAAAGGAAAAAACTGACCTTCAAGCTCTCTCCATGGAAGGCATAGTTGGCAAGTTTACGCATCTTGCACCACTTCTCACCTTGGGATGCTACAAGTCCATCTCCCAAAAACTTATCCGCATAACTTTGGATCACGGCCTTGGTGTATGTTCCGTCCTTATTGTTCAGTACATCTTTGACCAGCTCAGTTTCTGTGACCACCAAATGAGCTCGTGGACCATACCATGTGAGGAAGTTCATTCCTGCAAACAAACGTGGATAACGGCAATGCGATTCAGAAGCTAAACCAAAATTTGCATCTTTGATCAAGCCTTACCATATTGCTTGGACCAGGAATAAATATGGGGTTCAATTCTGGAGAGCATGTGGTGGGATAGTTCCATGGGAGAGCTTGTCACTTCAATTCTCATCTTGGTTATCTCTTTTGTGTTTCCATGAAGGAATCTGTAAGGAGGTCCTTTTATTCCTTGCAACCTCATCGCAGATTGTAGGCGGATTGGAGTCCACCATGTTTTCATAAGAAACTTGAAGATACATGTCAGCGTAAACAAAAACAAGCAACCTAAGAGGTAGATTGTCGAATCTTCCATGTCCTCCAAAGACCGTATTTTCACCTATGGAGTCGTTAACAAAAGATTGATGAGGAATCTTATATGCTAGAGATTCTGATAGTTAAGTCCGCGTAACCTCGCATGCGCAGAACTCGAAGTTCCAAAATTTTCTGTATGCCGTGTGATTTAGAAATCACAGGGTCCCCAGTCAATAATGGATCCTCCCATATTTTAGTGGAAGGTGGGCGTTTAATTTCCTGGGGCCATTATCAAACTGTGATGTAGACGTGGTTCTCTTAATTTAAAATATTTTCATCAGAAGTTGTCAACGTAAAGATGCCATCATTAAATATTCGTATACACTATACAGTCATTGGCACAAAAGAATTTCCAATCAAAGTCAAGAGACATGATAGGTATCTCGGATATAAAATCATGAAAACAAATTAAGTGGAGAAGCAAAGGACAAAACTGGTGTGGTTTGCTTTGCAATCTTTTCAAGCGCCGTCTAAAATCTCAATAGTGAGAGGATATTATTAATCCCTACTGCTTGTCATGTCAAATGATCACTGAAACTTGGTGTCTCATTCTTTAGCTTGGCAGTTGATGGTTTCACCAGTTAAGAACACGCGGAGGAGTGGCCCGTATAATTGATGCTGTAAAGATAAAACTTTTGCGCTCGGCATCGCCGCAAGTGTGCCTAAATTTAAAAGTCTAAACTTATTAAGGTGGTCCAGGACCTTTTGTCTAATGTGTCCATTAATTATCTAACTTTACCCTAAAACTTCTCTTAATAAAGTATCCTTTAGGGTAGGGTATAATTAGGCCTAAATTTAAAAACAAGTGTCAAATTTTGAACCTGGGTTATCATATTTCACAAGCTTCTAGTTATTTCCAGCGTTTGTACAAGTTGTTATACTTTAACCATGTCTCGTTGGTGGAGATAAGTTTGCACGACAAAGGAAAATAACCACACATCACAAAGACCATGTATCCAGTTCACTAGAAGGGATTTGGCCTATTTTGTTATTATTCACTTCTCGAAGTTGGATCAGGCCGGCAGAACCAGGAATTTTCAATCTAATGTTAGAGGCTGGTGATTTCTCTTAGGAAGTTGTAACCAATTTGGACATGGTACTGACAGGAAAATAAGGCAAACCTCTAATCTATAGTTGATGCTTGATGGCTAGTTAGAGTGTGAAACATGCCTTTAAGAGATTATTAGAGAGCCATAATAATTTCCTTAAGCTAATTTAATCACAATTTCTTCATAGGAGCTTAATACAAAATTTGATGGCAAAACATTCAGAAATATGGTGATTCCAAACGATTCGTGTAATACGTAACACAGATCCTATTACGTACCCAAGACCATACATGAAAGGATAAAAATGAAGGAAATGTTAGTTCCATTCTAAGTTCTGAAGCGATTTTGCTGTCGAAACAAGCTCCGATCTTGCTGGGACAATTGAGGAAGTTGTTCACCAACACTTGATTTAATCCTTTCTACAATTTCCTCAATACATAATTTTTCTTAACGGGTCAGAGAACCGTATGTTTACAATTAATATCAGTAACTGCAGGAGACCTTAATCTTTATATAACTTCTATATCAGGTTTTTCTATCACAAGACCGACATGGATCAAGTCCACACTGAAAGGAATCTATTTTCTACCTAGACTTCGACCCATTAATCCAGATCATTTATTTGGTCATTTTATTACCTTAATTGAATCAAATACATAACTTAACTGGAAATTAATTAAAAGCCAAAATTACAATTAATAGTTGTTCACTTAATAGGAGAAAGACAAAAAATACTCCTAAGGGCAAAAATGTCTAACAATTCAATTTTCTTTTGAGGGATAGGACTTGTGTGAAGGGAAGTTATCCCTAATATTTGACAGTTCTCTAGAGCATTGTCATTGATAATAGATTCTACATTTGAGTTGGGCGCTAAACCTTTTATAGCCTATCTTATGAATAAGAAATTATACAAAGGGCCTAAACACTGTTAATATGGTACTAAAAGCAAGCACTTTTCCCATGGAAAATAAAGTTTAATGGAAGTCTTGTACTTTTTTCAATGCTCATAATTTATTGCAAAGTTAAGTAGGTTTGACTATCTAGTTTAATGTCCTAAAAGCTTTTTTCCTTTTAATTTTTTTATATATTTATCGTACTAAAAGGAATTATGTCTGAGAAGAGTTTCCATAGGTGTTTGACTATAAGCATCTTATTCATCAATCTTATGGAATAAAATCCGAGATCACCTTCATTTTCTTTGGTAATAATAGCTCACTCTAATTGGTATTGGCTTTAGAGAAACGAACCTTATTAACTGTCCAGAAAAAGTTCTTTAACCTTCTTTTTTTTGCATTCATCATGTTCATAGGTAGATAGAAATGAGTGCTTTACTAAATGTGAAAGGCATCCAAAATAGAGATAATCAGTTTATGTCTTGCTATAAAGGAAATTTAAAAAAAAATTAAAAGAAAAAGTTTCATTAATAATGGAAATATATTCAAAAAAAGAAAGCTTAGGGAGTACCCTTTAATAAGAAAAGACAAGTAGTAGTTTTACTTAATCATAACACGTAGATAAGATACAAAATCAGTTTAAATTCAGAGAATGTTGAACCCACCAATGTATTTTTAGGATGAGGGACTGATTAGTAATTTTAACTGAAGAAATACTTAGCCCCCTTTTTCTTTTAGATAGCAAATTTTCAACCACTTGATTTTGGCACTTCCCTTAACAACATTCAAATGGTTCCATAAGAAGTGGATAATAATTCTCTCTATTGTCTTAGTAACATTTTTAGAGAGAAAAATGTGTGAACTCCAGTAGATATGCAGAGAGTTGAGAATCGATTTGATGAGTTTAAGTATTATTCACCCAGAAGTTGATTCGTCTTTGGATTCTCTCTATAATTAGATTGCATTCAAGGATGGTAAGTCTCTTAGTTAAAACAAGAAGGCCTAGGTATGGTAGAGGTGGTGATTTCTCCACCATACTAATGATTGAAGCAATTTGAGAAGCCATAATGGAAGCTACCTCTGAGATTATGAACTGGCTTTTGTTGAAGTTAATTTATAATTTAGGGAGAACGTTGAATTTATCAAAATCCTTCATGAGGCTATGGATCAACTCTGATTTGGCTCTGCAAAAAAAGAAGGAATTCAACTACAAAAGATAGCTCTTTGCTGAAGCAGAGAGTTGTGATTGTTGAAAGTGATTATATAGTCTTAAAGGGCATGTTTTGCTTTTGCTGGAAGTGGAGGATCTTAAGGTGAAACTATAAGGATTTGCTGGATTTTAGAGAGTTCATTTTTGGCTTTCAATAAAGCTTTATCAATGAAGCCCCTTAAAGAATGTAGGATCTTAAGTTCCTTTTTGATTTCCTTCAACTTTCACACACAAATGTATTGCTTTATTCCCTTAAAGAAGCCATCGATTCCCTTTTTACAAGCATTATTGAATCTTGGATCTTTGGCTAAGAAGTTGTTAAACCTGAATGGATAATTCCTACTAGCCTTTTGAAAAAGGTTCTTTATTATGATTGGGGTTTGATACGAGGAGAGATGATCTTGCAATATTGCATTGCTAATGGGGAATTATGCTATCCATCTTACATTAACTAAAGCTTGATCAAGTTTCTTTTGGATGAACTAACTTGAGCATTGTTTATTGGACCAAGTGTATTTGTGGCCTATGTAATTCACTTCTATCACACCCAATTTGTCCACACGTTGCTTGAAATCTTCTGAATAGTTTTTAAGTTTGTAATTACCTTGAGCCTCAGGCCTATATAGTATCAAGTTAAAGTCATCATATATCAGCCAAGGGAAGTCTGTAGCACCCGATTCTGATATTGACGGTGATATCCGAGCCCGTGACCCGCGAGGGTGGTATGCTAGAGCAGTCAATGCAGTCTAAAAACCCATTATGACATTTTTATTTATTTATTTATTTATTTTTGAAAACAGTCGAGTGCGCGCATATCAGTAAACAATTTGGGCCTGCAATATGAAAACATTTTCAATCAAATACTATTTCAGTACTCAAATCAGTTCATATACATATAATCATAGCCAAATTGGGCCCAATACAATATCAGTACAATTTTGCGGAAATACAAATTTACACATATAAATCAGAATGACTCAAATACAGACGTGAGACTGATCCCGACTTCATACTCTGACTTTCTTGCAATAATCATACTCCCGTTTGTCTAACGGGGTACTCGTCAATTCCTGAAAAATAATTGCAATGTTGGGTGAGTTTGCGAACTCAATGAGAAACCATCATCGATGGTTCACTCAATTCATGCATATACTATCAATTCATAGTTACAGTCAATTTCACATTCAATAATACCATATAACAATTTTCAGACAAATACAAAGCATTAAAACATTTTTCCCGTGTTCATACTTAAATCCATGCACATAATAATTGCACCCATACCCTTTTCCCAATATTTTCCATTTATATTCCGGGTTGTGACTGAGCGCTTAAACAGTGGACAATATTCAGTAAACGCGTCTTAGGGGGAGGAGAGCCCTCAGAGAATGCACTTCCACCCTTCGATATTATCCGCTTTGGCATGGTGGCCACCCTCACGGTTTTGCTTCGCCCCTACTCGAGGATGCAAACGCATCTGCCCCTTTCGGGCTCAGTAAACAGTAATCATGTCTTTGAAAGTAGGAGAGACCTCTGGGTATGCACTACTTTCCACGCGTTAATAGGGATAAGAGAGCCCTCTGGGTATGCACTAATCCCTTTCGAGCTCAAGGCTCTTTTTCAGTGATTGAGCTTATAGCTCTCAGTGGCAGCTCCAGTCACAACCGTTATTAGTCAATCACTTATGGAGTTCATTTATTACATGCAATCAGAATCAATTTATCGAAAACAGTCCCATCATTCCCAATTTCACACTACCATACATTCAAGATTTATCCCATGGAAGCATTCACAAACGATCACCTGCAGTCAAATCCCATTTTATCAAAACAATCATATTCCTGTAGAAAAATCCCGGTGTGGGCATCACATGCCCACGGTGCGGAAAACAAAAATTTTTATTCCGGGACCTTCCCGAAAGCCAGGATCCATGTGTATAT
>JANTPM010000003.1:22776109-22786333 GCA_025434745.1 Erythroxylum divaricatum
TTATTTAGTTCATCACGAATCAAGAATCACCTCAATTAGAGGTCTACACCCTCAGTTATGCCTCAAAAGTAAAGCACCTATCATCAGAAAATTTGGAGCTCGCCGCAATGAAGGATCTCTCGTCGCGGCGTGGAAGGACACTCGCCACGCGCCGCGACGTAGGGGGAGGAACTTGTCACGCGCCACGGCGTCTCGACCTGCTCGTCGCGGCGAGCTCCAAATTACTCGTCATGGCGAGGCCACTTGCAGACGTCGCGACGTGCGGGCGACTTCGTCTTCTCCGATCGATTTTTCCTCCAATCCACTCTCTAAAACCAGCATTAAACACCCTCAACTACCCAATCCTTTACAATAAAAGTCATAAATGCATCAATCAACAATAAATAACATCATTAAAGCCATTAAACTTAACAAACAAGCTCGCAAATCTTCCAACCCTAAAATCTCCGAAAATCCACTTCCAACATCTAGCAACCACGGTAATCTCCCATAGCCATGCCGAACATCAATCTCTCCAAGATTTGTAACTGATATTCAACCACAATGGAAGAGAAACAAACAACAATCTCCAAGGGGAAAAATCGAAATCGTCAAAAGGAAGAGGGAGAAAAAAAAGGAGTTAGCCCTAGTGGATTTTCTACAATGATCAAAACCTAAGGCTTAAAAAGTGTTAAATAATTAAATCTCTAGACTTCTTCCTCTCTATACATTTAATTTCTTTCTCTTTTCAGTTTTGATTCCAGTATAATTCGTCTCCAAATTTCAATGGTTTGACATATTAAATTCATAAAATCATATTTCTAAATTTCCATAGCCATTGGACATTTATGCTAGCATTATGCAGTCAATCTGTCCGACACTCGAAAAATTTCTGGTCCGGACTTTTTCTCCTGAATTTTCCCGAAAATTTTCGAAGAGTCACTATCAATTGGCAATTACACTAAACCATTTCCAATTCAATTTTTCAACCCAAATTATTCCAAAATTCCCAATAAATCATTTCCAAATCTAACTTTCTCACAATTTCACAATTCCTATCAGTGTCACAATCAAATGCCGGGAAAATATCATGAATGCATGTACCTATATGTGCATGTACCAATTGACTCATGACCTCTAAAATTAGAGGCCAATAAATGCTCAGTCGATAATATGCGGTAAAAATCCTAACCCGTCCCAATTTACCAATATAACCTTCCCATCGGTGACGGGATGTTACAAAGTCAGTACCACTACTAAAAGTAATAGGATCATTCCACAAGTCCACTCTTTGGGAAATGAAGTTACTAGCATATATGAAAGAAGTAATAATGTTAATTCTCTCTTACAAAAAGGAAATTCTAAGATGCACGATCTAATCAGTGGAATTAAGAAGCTCCACTTGAATATCATTTACCTTATAGCATATGATAATTCTCCTATGTACATGTTTTGAGTGATTGGTAAGCTTCCTCGGACAAGACCCTAGTAAGTTTAACTTACCAAAATTCTCTGATTTTATTTTAGTTTCAAGTAATCCTACAATTAGAGTCTTCTGCCTCCTAACAAAGTCCCTTAAAGCAGCTTGCTTTATAGGGTAATTTAATCCTGTGACATTCCATACAATAATTGACATATTAAAGATGTTTGTTTTTGGAGCCTTTACTCTTGCTCCTCTAAGACCTTCTCCTCTCTACTATTTGAAATCATATGTTCAAATCCTCATTATCAATACTAACATCTCTTCTAGACCAGTTGTTTATTGAGTGAGTATCAGCTGTAGGTGTTTCAATATTTGTTTGAATAGTTCATGAAGAATCATTTTTGGTTTTTTCACTTGAAGAAACATTTCTAGTTTTTTTAGTCGAAGGAGTATATTAATCAGTAGGATCTGTAGTTGCAGAATGTAGGTTGTTTAGAAAATCATATGGGATGCGGTTTTCTCAGGTAATCTCTTGATTAGGGTCAGGAGTCTTAATAGGAGGTTGATGAATTACATTAGTTGAATTCTCCACTTCTGTTAGGGGCTCAATGTTGAAATTTCCCTCAACCTTGGTGTTAGGTCCCAATCATGCATCTAAGACATAATATATATCAAATATACACTGCCGAAATAAAACGAAACCTCAAAAATCAATCTACTCATGCATATAGATATAGAAAAACAAAAACATGAAATATAAGATGTTTACATACCTTTTTGTTGATCTCCTTCATTCTTTAATCTTCTCCACATTAGGTTGTCGTAAAATACAATGATCAATGCAAACCGTCTCAAATGAAAGTCTATACGAAGATAGAAAGATGAAACCTCACTAGGAGATGGCTAGAATTCTTTTTTTTTGTGCTAGCCAAAACAAGAAATCTTGAGAGAGTTAGAGAGAAAAAGTGTATGTGTAAGAAAAAGAATTTTTCTTTTTCTTTTCTTGTGTCTTACACAAGATGCATGAAAAGTATCTCAGTTTTCTACACCATTTGGGCTTCTATAACCCTTATCACTAATGGAAAGTTATGGGAAGTTAATAGTCATGTATAGCATGCATGAATGAAAGTTATGGGAAGTTAATGACCATGAATAACATGCATTAATGGAAGCCAACACCACTTGTTTCTAATCCATTCCATACAATTATACCATAATCACATCGTGATACAATCATAAAACACTCTCTCATATCTTGAATCACCATTCAAGACCATTTTACTCATCCTTCGAATCTCCTATGTGTGTGACCCATTAGGTTCCGGGTTATGTTGGCTACTTAAATTAACACTTAATTCAAGTAAGTCAAGAGCGGTATCTAGCAACATATCATGACCCCTAATTGATCAAAAATTTAGTTGTTTGACTATATGCAATGTTGCCATGTAATTCGTCCTTTTACCATCTATACCCTAATTGGTTCAGAGTATGGTCAAAGTGTCAACTCTTACTAAACTGACTACGTCACATTTAGTCCAAGTGTTATTAGATCTTTTCATGAGGATCTTATTACTCTATATATCATTGCAGACTCTCTTCATGATACATATCTGCTTTGGTCAGAGACTCCCGAGTAATGACCATGACAAAAGGTTGTAGGTATCATCTTCTTCTATTAGGAGTGGTGAATCCTCTATTGTCTACTCTTCAAATACCTCAAGTTCTACCAAATCATCACCCTATGAGTAACCCTTGAAAGGCACTAATGAATGGAGTCAAAGCACAGGATTAGTATCCGAGATATCCTTGAGCACCTCATGTCAAAGGATATTTGCACCATTGTTGCGATGAGACTATCATTGTCATTAGAATAGAATATCCTTATTATTGTCTCATAGTAGGTCAATCCAATATACTTACTACCCTTAGTAAGTATTTACATGTTAACTCTAAATAACTTATGTCTACAGCTTATGAGATATACTGCTTGATCTAATCAAGGAGTATAACATATGCTAATCTATTCGAATTAATGATATCCCATCTCATTAATCCTATGACTAAGGAAAGTTTAGATACTAACAGAATTACACATGATAGGAATCTCATTATCATAATCTCATCATGATTTCTTCCATAATATGTTTTGTATCAAGGACTTCATTAAATCAATTTAAGATCAACATTAAATCCATAAATGTATTGAAAATTGAAATAATGAGAAATATCTTTATTAATCATAAAATGATTTGTAAAATAAGTGCTAAAGGTGATTACCTTTAGAGCACTTCTTTAACAATCACCTTGATATCTAAAGTCATAGGCGTGTACATGTGATATAAAACTCTTTTGGGAAATAAGCATAGTTAACAAATCAGCTATATTATGATCAGTGGGAACTCTCTTTATCTTGACATCATTTCTACCAATGATCTCTCTAATCAAATGGTAGCGCCTGAGTACATGTTTAGACTTTTGATGAAACCTCGGTTCCTTCACCTACACTATAGCCCATTGTTGTCACAATACAACTGTACTGGGTCAGCGATGCTTGGAACCACATCAAGTTCCATGATGAACTTCTTGATCTAAACCACTTCTAAAGCTGTAATGTACTGTGCCTTTATCGTCGAATTAGCAATTGTTTCTTGTTTGGAATTTTTCCAACTGACTGCATCACCATTCAGTGTGAATACATATCCAGACTAGGATCTAGAGTCATCCCTATCAGATTAAAAGCTTGTATCAGTATTCCCGCTTAGTATAATATCACCTTCTCCATATACCACAAATACATCTTTAGTTCTTCTCAAGTATAAGGATATTCTTGACAACCACCCAATGACCCTCACCAGGGTCTGACTAGTATCTGCTCATAACACTTAGAGCATACGATACATCGGGTCTAGTACATAACATAGCATACATGATTGATCCTATAATCGAAGCATAAGGAATCAAACTTTTCTATGTATGTAGACTAAGAAAGACCAAATAACCTCTTAGATCTATCTTTATAGATCCTTATCCCCAAAATATAAGTTGCTTCTCCAAGGTCTTTCATAGAGAAGTTTTTAGCTAACCAAGTTTTTACTGATTGCAAAGCTGAGATATTGTTTCCTATTAGCAATAAGTCATCTGCATACAGTATAAGGAACACGATTGCACTCCCACTAATCTTCTTATACACATACAGCTCATTCGGATTTTGTGAGAATTCAAACTCTTTGATTATCTCAACAAATCGGATATTCCAACTCTTTGATGTTTGTTTCAATCCATAAATGGATTTCTAAAGCTTGCATACCTTTTCTCCATTTATGGATATGAAACCATCAGGTTGTATCATATACACATCCTCGGTTAGGTTTCTATTAAGGAAAGTCGTCTTCACATCTATTTGTCATATCTTATAATCATAATGAGCGACAATAGCTAGGAGTATCCTAATGGATTTAAGCATAGCTACTGGGCAAAATGTTTTGTCATAGTCAACACTTTGCCTTTGACCATAACCTTTAGCTACAACCCTAGCTTTCTGGGTAACTACATTACCCTTCTTGTCAGTTTTCTTCTTGAAAACCCACTTGCACTCTATGGGTTTTATCCCTTCGGGTGGGTTAACCAAAGTCCATACTTAGTTTTCATACATGGAATCCATTTCGGATTTTATAGCTTGAAGCCATTTGTTAGATTCTGAACTCTTCAGAATCTCCTCATAAGTAGTAGGCTCATCATCTTCTATGAGCAATATGTCGTTAAGTTCACTTATGAGAAATCCATATCTCTCGAGAACATGACGTATCCTACCTGACCTACGAACTTCTTGTGTGTCAGAAGGTTGAACTATTGTTTCATCTTTATGAACAGTATTCTCTGGTCTAGGCAGTTGATCTGCATTTGTTTGAGCATCTTGAACTTCCACAAGTTTAATTTTGTTCCTACTGTCTTCTCTTAGAAGAAACTCTTTCTTTAAAAAGACAACATGTTATGAAACAAACACCTTTTGTTACAAAACATGGTAGAATCGATATCCTATAGTTTCTTTTGGATATCCTACAAATAGACACTTGTCAGATTTAGCTTTATGCTTATTTGACTGAATCCTTTTCACATAACCAAGACAAACCCAAAATTTCATATAAGAAATATAGGGCTTATTGTTAGTCCATACATCAAATGGAGTAAAATCAACTAACTTAGATGGGGCTCTGTTTGATACATAAACAAAAGTTTCAAGTGCATACCCCCAAAAGGATTTTGGTAAATTTGCTAAACCCAACATAGACCTCATCATATCTAATAAGGTTTGGTTTCTCCTCTCAGCCACAACATTGTATTATGGTGTGTAAGGTCGAGTCCATTGGAACAATATTCCATTAACCCTAAGATAATCCAAAAACTCTTGGCTTAAGTTTTCACTACCTCAATCCGATCGAAGTGATTTAATACTTCTCCCAAGTTGTTTCTCAACTTCATTTCTGAATTTTTTGAACCTTTGAAAGGCTTCAGACTTGTATCTCATAAGACACACATACCCATATCGAGAATGATCATTGATAAAGGTAATGAAGTATACAAAACCACTTTTGGCATGTATGAACATTGGACCATATACGTCAGTATGTATTAGGTCTAAAAGTTCACTAGTTTTTCACCCTTTCCCTTAAAGGGTAACTTAGTTGTCTTGCCTAATAAGCAAGATTCGCATATATCATATGATTCATAATCAAATGAACTTAAACTACCATACTTATGTAGTTTAAACATGCGTCTCTCACTTATATGGCCAAGGAGACAATGCCATAACAAATAGGATTTCATATTATCTCATTTTATTCTTTTGTTGTTATTGATATTTAGAATCGGATTAGACATATCCAAAATGTATATACCATTACACAATGTACCTATAGCACATAACATTCCATTCAAATAAATTGAACAATCACTGTTACTGAAATTTAAATGGAATCCAGCTTTATTAAGACTAGAAATAGACATTACATTTTTAGTCAAAGCAGGTACATAAAAAAATTGTCCAATTCTAGTACAAGCCCACTAGGGAGCATTAATACATATGTGCCTACAACTAATACAACAACTTTTGGTCCATTGCCCACTCGCAGGTCTGACTCTCCCTTGTTGAGTTATCTACTGTTCCTGAGGCCCTTCATGTTAGTACAAATGTGTGAGACACAACAGGTATCTAATAACCATATATTGTTATCAGAAATAGTATGAATATAAAAACATAAATACCTGAAGTAGATGGGGCATCAGATGCCTTTTTCTGCTTTCAGGACCTTAGATAGGCCTTGCAATTTCTCTTCCAGAAGTCATCCTTGCCATAGTGGAAGCATGTTCCCTTCGAGGTGGTCTTCTTTGCTTTCTTGACACCTCCTTTGGGCCCTATGGACTTCTTCTTCTTTTGGCTCTTTTTCTTCGAATCAGAAGTGTAACATCCCATTCCCATACTAAGGGTTAGAGCTCTATATTTCGGTAATTAAGAAAATAGTAATGAGAGATTAGAAGAAAGTACATTTCATGCTATGGTTTGATTATATTGAAAATTATTTTGGAGAGTATATTTACTAATTTAGAATTTTTGGAATTTTTGGAAAAAGTTTTGGACATTTTTGGGTATTTTTGGACTAGGAGAAATGCCAAGTGGTAGAAAAATTAATGAATAATAGTAGAAATAAACATCAAATGGCAAAATTTTTGTGAATGACTTTAGGAATTATTGACAAGTGTCATTGAAAATTGGGAGCCAATTGGAGTAGAAATCAGAATTTATTGGACTAGTTAAATAAAAGAGCTAGTTGAAATTCATAGAGATTGGACAAGTGTCCAAGTCTAAAGTCACTATTCTTTCATTTAATTGAAAGACCATTTAAAGGTCTTGCATTTTGCTCTATTCTTCTTCATTTTGGTGACTTTCTTCTTCTCCTTCTTCTCCATTTTTGTTTGCTTCATTGACTTTCACCTTCACCCACATTGAAGCTAGCTCTCATCTCTTACTTGCTACTCTTTCACCTTGCTTTCTCCTTCATTCACACCAAAAACCCATCCTTACCACCTTTAGAAGATGATGATTGTGGGTTGTATATGAAGCTAGGGATTTTTGGTATTCTTGAAGAGCTTGAGGAAATTTGAGGCTAAATCAAGTAAGTATCTTGTTAATTCTTATGGGTAAATGTATATGTTTAGTTTTTGGTTAATATAGATTATGATTTATTTGTGAGTGATATTAAGTTGAAATGGAGTTGAGAATGAGGAGAAAATGAAGTAAAAAAGGTGATCTTAGTATAAGATATGCTAGGGCAAAATCTGGAATCAAAATTGGAAGATGATCTGGAAAATCTAGCAGTAGTATGTTCACTGAGTATGTTTCTATGTTTTAGCCCTAACTTTTTCTCTAGTTATCCAAATGAGATGATTCTTAATTTGGATTAAACTAGAGAGATATGGGTACAATGTTCATGAAGACATCAAATTTAAATTCTATGTTTAAGAGTCTTAAAATTTGACATGAAGTTGAAAATTTGGGTATGCTTATGTGAAAGTTAGCTGCGGCAAACTTCTTGCTTCGTCGCGGTGAACTTGTTGGATTTGGCTAGGATGCCTCTTGCGAGAAGTTCACCATGGACAACTGTTGGCTTCACCATGATGAAATTGTGAGATTTTTGTGAAAATTCCTCTCGAGAGAAGTTCGCCGCGGCCAACTTCTGACTTTACCACGACGAACTTGCCTATACCTTGAACATGCTTTGGTATTTTGATGATATCTTGTTCTGCAGTTACCCAAATGGAATGATTTTTAATTTGTAGTAAACTAGAGACATAGGGATACAAATTAAATTTTATATGAATGTAAGAATTTCAATTTCTGGATGGAATATGAATGCAGGGCACTATCTCAGTATAAGAGCAGTCCGAAATTATTTGGGATATAACTTTCGAAATACTAAGTCAAATTGAATGATCTTAGTGTCATTAGAAGCTTAAGACAATGGGGAACATTTTTCTTGAAGAAATTATTGCCAAATTTATTTTAGAGGTGTTATAAGAAGAAATGAGAGTTGGATAATGTTTGATCTTATAATGTTAGAATAAGATTAGTGAGTAAATTTTTGATATCAAAGTACCAAAAGCATGAGCATAATGAAATGAAGATGTATATATGATTGTAATTGTGATTCAAAGGAGTTGAGTAATGAGTATTTAGTAAAAGTGAATGAGAATTGATTATTATGAAGGCAAATACTGCTAAAGATGAGAATGTGCATAAGATATGAAATTTTAAATGGTACCCGTGATTGTCATTGAGCATGCATTTTACATATTCCATATACAAATTTGTGCATAAAGGAATACTTATAGTTGTGCAAATATTAATGTGTGTGTGCATCGTGTGTGTTGCATAATTTTGATGTGCAGGATAAACGTCTGTATTCAAACGTTTCTAGATCATTGAACCTAATGCTAATCTGAAGACTACTATGAATAACCTAGACAGTTTCTCTCAATTAATTGTTTGCTTTAAATTATGTTGTGAATTATGATATGAATGCGATTGATTATGTTGATGCCAGATAATGAAGGTTCGAGATTTGATGCATGTATGTGATATTGAAGTTCTAATTGTATGTGAACATGACGAAATAAGTGCTTCAAAATGTGAAAACTGTGATTATGGATATGAATGCAAAAGTGATACTCAACATTATGTTGAATGCCAGATAATGGTGTGATGATGAATATGAAATTGAATGTGAATCCAAAAACATGTGATAGACTAAAATTATGTGAATGTGAATGTGATGCATTCCATTACATGAATGCATGAAACACAAAGGAAGTTGTGACCAGAGTAGCCATCGCAAAAGAGCTTAAAGCTCAAAATGTGAAAAAGAGCCTAGAGCTCAGAAAGTGTATAAGAGCTAAAAGCTTACTATGTAGAATGAGCCCGGTATCTCTAATAGATACGGGATAGTTATAAATGAGCCCAGTATCTACAATAGATACGGGACAGTTAGGCACTCGGTCGCAACAACGTAATAATTAGAAAAGAGTCATATGAGCATTTCATATACATTTTAATAAGTATATTTGATTGTTTGAAGTTAAAAAGTTGTCGTACTTGTAAGTGAAAATGATATGTGATGTTTCTTGCAAAATGCAAAGATGTGATTACATGCTACGTGTATTGATATGATGTATAAATTGAGTGAACCATCGATGATGGTTACCTCATTGAGTTCGTAAAACTCACCCAAAATTTGAAATATTTTTTTCAAACTCAGAAGAGTTATCTCATCAGGCTAACGGGAGTACAGACACTGCTTTCGAATAAGAGATAGAGGTCAGGATCAGTTGGCGTATGCATTTGCCTTCTTTATTCTATACCAAATTGTGTGTTTTGCAATTTTTGTGCAATATGTATGAATGATTTCGTAATGTAATGACTTTATGACCAAAATTTTTTGTATCTGAAATGGACCCAAGTGTTTAGTGAAATTATGATAAATTGGATAATGATTGAAACTCCTGTGATAAAAAATGTTTATTAATAAAAGTATGGGTCCGAATTTGATTATTGATTTCTGCATACGCGTGTGTTAATTTGTGAAAAAATTGTACTAAATTCAAGTGTTTGACTGACTTAATGTGGTAGCATGCCACCCTCGCGGGGCATAGACCAGGATATCACTCAGGATGTTGTGTTAGACTCGAACTTTTGGTGAAAATTAGAAATATTAAAATGAATTCAATGAGTGTTTTCGGATATGAATTGTGTTATAGAAGTTTTTATGCCT
>JANTPM010000003.1:22832528-22845024 GCA_025434745.1 Erythroxylum divaricatum
TATTGCAAGATTAAGAAGAATTATATGAATTGAGTTTTGATTGAGGATAAATTTCCAAAGGGGAAATTGTATTGATTTGTATGAGTTTAAATGAAATGAAAAAGAAAAAAATTTATATTGGATTTGATCAGCTTAGTTAAGATGTCATAGGGTTTCCAACGCGACCATTTTTGTTTTGTTTAAATTGTTTGAGTTCTCGGATGTCGGAAAATTTGTATTTCAGTTCGATTGCACGAATTGTTTGCTTTCGATTCTGAGCCATTTGATTCCGCTTTTGATTTTGTTTTTCGTTTTAAGTTTCCATTTTTTATTCTTTCGCCTCATGTATCCGCTTCGGATTCTTTCGATTTATGATTCCGAGAATTCAATTCCGCTTTTGTCATGTTCGTTCTTTAGTGTTCGTTTCTATTTTCCGTTTTTTCGGTTAGGGTTCGGTCTCGAGATTGGGTCCCAACACAAATAGGTGGCCAAACCGAGGTGGTTAATAGGTCTATAAGGGGATTTTGAGGAGTTTGTTGAGAGGAAAAACAAAGAATTGGGATGCCATGTTGCTACAAGTAGAATTTGCATACAATTGTTCAAAGTCTAGGTCCATGGAATACTCACCATTTGAAGCTGTCTATGGAGCCAATCCATTGAATCTGATCTATTTAAGCCCATTTGTGCAAGATAGGTCTTTTCAAAGAATTCCAGCTAAGAAGAAGGCCTTAGAAATTTTCAAGATTCATGAGCAGGTCAAGCAAAACATAAGGAAGCATAATGAAGCCTATACAAGACAAGCCAAAAAGAAGAAAGCTGTGGAGTTCAAAGAAGGTGACTTGGTTTGGGTTTATTTGAGAAAAGAGAGATTTTCCAAGACTAGGAAGTCCAAGCTAAGTGATAGGGTAGATGGTCCATTCAAAGTGCTCAAGAAGATCAACAACAATGCCTATAAAATTGAGTAACCAGCCTATTACCAAATGTCCAATAGTTTCAATGTAAGTGATCTAAAACTTTATATGGAGGACACTATGATTGATTCTAATTCTTCTATGGAAGCCGATTCCCAAGAGGGAGAGGATGATGGAGGGTCATGAAGACTAGCAATTCAAGAACTACAAGCCTTGGGATTAATTAAAGAAAATGGTCTATAAATTCTTGAAGCTTCACTTGGTCCGGATGATCAGGTTTGTGAAGAGATAATTGGGTTAAACTTGTTCCTAAAAATCAGGCCTTATTGAAACCTTTTGGGAGCTTCAAGGTCCTGATTTATGAAGTCCAAGTTGCAATTCCTGAAGCCTAACTTGTAGCCCATGTGTGATTCGAAGTTCGGCCAGAAGTGAAGCCTCAACTTTGTCCGGTTTTAATTTCTGTTTTAATAATGGTCTGGATTAATGCTTTGGTCCAGTTTAAGACTATATTTGGTTCATTTTGACTTGTTTTATTTTCCTTTTTGTTTCAACTGGTTGAGACATTAATATGTGTTTATTTTCTTATTTTAATTGTCTTAATATCATCAGTTTAGGAAGTTGAGAAGCCTAGTTATGTGGTTGTCCAACCTTTCCCATTTTAGTTTTGTTTCTTTCGTATTTTGAATGATCCAGAAAAAGTTTATGAAAAAATTGTGAGATTTTTCTCTCAAAATTGGCATATCATATGTCAATGGTTTGATTGTTTCTCCGAAAATAATCTAGGCTTGTGTGTTTGCCGAAAACACTTCCGTTTATGTGATAATCGGATTCTATCCGACTAATTATTCAAGAAATTTCATAACTTTTTGTGTAATTGCCTGATTGAGGTGATTCCAAAGCTGTTCTATCTTTCACATCCTAAACTAAAAATCTCCAAAAGGATACTTTACTCAGTTTGAATCCTATCCTAATCAAAAACACCCATTTTCTCAACCATTCTCATTATATCGCTTAGTCCAAGTTTTAGTCACAAAATTCTGTTTATCTTTTCACCTTTTCTCCAAACTGAAAAGCTTTCAAAAACAATTTTGTTCTATACATCCAAACCTACAATTCACCCGTTAATCATTTTACCCAGTTCTAACTCCAGCCATCTCAAAATTTCCAATTTTTCCAACCATTGCTAATGCCCAACCTAACTCAACTGTCCCTTATCCGTTTGACATGATTCTTCATTCTAAATTGTAGTTCACAAAAAGTTCTACAACTTTGCTTCTTTTCTAGAAACTAAATTCCCATCCAATTAACCCAGAAACGCCTTCAAATTTCTTATTCCAGTTTTACCCGATAAAAACCTAATTGCACAAAACTTTTCCAATAACCACCAGGCCATATTCCAATCACTTTCAGACCATTCCTTCATCATTTAGTCCCTTGAATATTATTATGTTGTGGCTTCCCTTTGAAATGCAAAGTTGGAACCATACACATAAGTAATTGCTATATTTATATTTTCTCCCCTAACAAGCACACTGAGATATTCATATGTTGCTCACTTAAGTGGAGCACTTTAACCTCAATCTTTCTGGTATCAAAAGCTACAACAATTTGATCATAGTGATGGTGATTGTGATTAGAAACAAAGACTAACTCCAACTCTTAACATTCCCTCTATCAAGCACCAACTTCAACTCCATATAATGTTACCATATTTGATTCTTCAACTCTTTAGAACTCTCCAAATGCTTTTTTTGACCTCTCTCTCTCTCTCCTAAGCTAGTCTCGTGTCTCTTTGTGCACTCCAATCTTCAAGATACACTAACTATAGCCATGTGCGTTTCTTTTAAATCTTTTCTTTTTTTTCTCCATCTGTTTACTTCTATACTCTTTTAGGCATCTCTCTAGTGTCTGACTCACTAATCCTATATCACTAATAGTGGTGGTAATGATATCGATGTTGTTCTTGGCAATATAAGTTTGAAATTTGGTAAGACATCCTATACCAATTAATGCTATGTATGCACCAAAACTCTCCATTTAATCTTACCTCTGTGGACTCTTCAATAACGAACTTGAGGTAACTATTTATTGTTTCATTGCAATTCTTGATATTCTCAATATTGCTTCTAGTATTTTAAATTATGTCCCTAATCACAAATGTAGATGTTACATAGGGTTAAGGGCCACGCAAAATTATGGTATGATTATGAATGAGAGATGCAGCGACTTGTTACATCCACAACAACATTGTGTTATAATTAATTGCATTTGTAACAAATATTTTATTGTGGTGGAAAAAATCCATCTAATAAACAAAAAAGATTAAAGTGAAAAATTAAAAAGGGTGGCCGTACTAAAATAGAAATATAAAAAAGGAAGAAAAAATTTATTTTTTTATGAAACTTGCCATCAAAGCAATATATGCAATCACATAAATCTAATAAAAATAGTGGCAAAAACTAAAGTTAAAATTCCAAACCTTCAGTTGTAAAATAGAAGTGGATTGAATTAGAAATAAAAATTATTCTAAGTGTAATTATTATGATAGTAATCTATATTTTAATTTTTAAAATACAAAAATTTATAAATTATGACTATAACTAAAATTTAAAATTTTACTTATTTCTAGTTTACTTAATAATTACCTCCAAATTTTAGTGACTTGATATGGTTCGAGAATTTATCTTTAAAGACTAATTCATTATCTGTGCTTGTTTCGTTAAAAATATATTTATGAATTGTTTTCAAAGATTAGGATTTGAGAATGAAGAAAATAAAGGATGGGTAAATTGCAGGTTATTTGAAAAGAAGTAGTTTATATCATCAACACATATTTAGACTTGTCATTAACAGTGGACTATTATGAACTCATCAACATTATTATTAAATTTTAACTAATAGAAGCACCTAAATAATGAAATATAGAGAGAACGTACATTCAATTAGGTTATGTTTGGTTAGACGTAAAGTTTTTAATGAAATGTAATAGTTTATAATGAAATGGAATATAAATAGATGTAATATTAGAAAATTGATATTTGAAAGGGATAAAAGGATTCATAATGTAATATATTTAAATATTGTTTGAAAAATAGATTTATAATATAATATAATATAAAATTATTTATTATTTGACATTCTATCCTAAATTTTTCAAATCAGAAGATTTTCATTTTTACTACTTATAAAAGAATCAGATGTAATATGAAATTCTCCCGTTTTATCTTATTCTATTTCGTTTCATTATAAACTCTCATCTTAAATAATAAAATAATATTACATTTTATTTCATTCTATTAATAAACTTTCAACCAAACGCATTAATAGTGTTGATGACAATAGTACTGTTGATCCTTTAATAAAATCATGACCATGGCTAAGGAGTTGTAGTAAGAGAGAAGTTGGGATGATATAATTTCTAACTCTAGCAAACCATGTTATTGTGCAACTACTTTCATCATAGAATTACGCGTCAAAAAGATATTACATTAGCTAACCAGACAACAAACTTAATTTAGCTGAAAATCTGCTCAGAATTTTCGAACTTCTAACAATTACAGAATTTTGTTTATCAAGTTCACCAAATACAACTACTTTCACATGGTTATTTAGGAAGTAGTACGACATGTATTTCTTAATATGTTACCTCAGCAATCTAGCGCACTCTCAAGTAGAAGTAGAGCATGTGTTTGATGACAGTGGGCGGAGCATGATTTGAAGACCATGTTGTGGGCACATTGCTATATGAATAACTGGTGAGTGGACATAAGATGGTGAAAGACTGAACCTGTATCGTTGCAGAATCATTGTGAGAGCAATCTTTAATTCAGTAATTGCAAAATTCATGCCTACACAGCTTCGAGGTCCCAAACTGAATGGCAGAAATGCGGAGGTGTTGTTATTTGTAGCTTTAGCTACTCCTCCTTCAAATCTTTCTGGTCTGAAAACATGGACATCATCACCCCAAATTTGAGGATCAGTGTGCAGTGGTAGAGTTGGAACAAACACTTCCATCTTAGATGATAAAATTAGATCCCCTAATCTTGCTCCTTTTTGGACTTCTCGTGCAGAGCCAGCAATAGGAGGGTACAACCTTAGAGATTCATTGATAGTCATGTTCATCTACAATAAAGTAAGGTAGAGATTTGAGACATTAGACATGACATATAAAGCCACCACGTGTTAATGACGAAATTTCCTTACCATCTTCAACCTTGCTATGCCTTCTGCACTTGGAATCTGCTGACCAAACTGTTCCAGCACCTCATTCCGAACTTTTTCCTGCCAATCTAGGTTAATTGCTAGAAGGAAAACAGTCCAGGTGAGTGCACTTGAGGTTGTGTCCTGTCCAGCAATGTAGAAGTTCTTGCACTCATCGATCAGATCGTCTAGTGTTATCCGTTTGGCCTTATCAGTTTCATGATACAACTTCATAAGTTGTCCAAGAAAGTCATGTCCATAGAAACCTGGCTCACCTCTTCTTGCTTCGTCCTCTCTTTTCTTTACTAGCTCTATGATGCATTTTCTTAGTCCTTTTTCTAGTTTATCTGATTCATCATCATCTTTTGTTCTGAAAAGTTTTCTGCGACAAAATGTCATGTACTTTAGAAGTTAAAAAGTGATCATATAGAAAGATAGATGCTTGAAAGTAGTATCATTGAGGAAGGATCCTTTTTTCCTCCTTCAGATTTTGCTTAGGGTATACTTTTATAATCATTTGTCATTGTGCTGCTATTTTCATTTTTTGATAAATTTAAGACGTAGTATAGACAGGAACGCTCACATAGTTCGGTGATGATTTCTGGAGAAAATGAGAGTCATCCTCGTTAGCACATCAAATATTTGCTGCCCTTCCAAGTAACTGCTTCCAAAGGCTGTCCTCGATATTGTTTCTGATGTGAAAAGTTTGAATTCTTTAAAGACTTCTATCTCTTTGCGTTCATGCTTTTCCCATCTTTTAAGCATCGTTTCCGTGCTTGCAATCATTTGTGGAATCATAGTCTATGAAAAAGGTCAAGAATAGGTGTAAGTACCTTCTCAATCAAGTAAACTTGAGTTATTCATCAAACTAATCGATATTGATGGTCACTTCAAAGGAAATATATGCGATATGAACCCAAACCATAGAAAGAAAAAATAAAAATTTACCTTCAAGCTCCCTCCATGGAACGCATGATTGGCCAGTTTACGCAACTTAAACCATTTCTCCCCTTTGGTTACTATGATTCCATCGCCAAAAATCTTCTTTAGAAAAGATTGAACATGTGGCTTTGGATATTTTCCGTCTTTATTGTTCAGTATCTCTCTAACCAGCTCGGGTTCAGTGACAACTAGCTCAGGTTTGCTTCCTTTCCAGGAGACGTAATTCTTTCCTACAACAATGTGAAAGTAACATCAATATATGGAGGATATAAACAGAAAGATGAGGTAGTCAAAACTTACAGAAGTCTGCAATTTTAACTAGTAGATAAGTACCGTGTAGCTTGGTCCAAAGATAAACATGAGGCAGAATTCTGGGGTATATTTGATGGGATAATTCCATTGGACTACTGAGCATCTTATTTCTCATTACATGGATCTCCTTGATGTTTCCATGCAAGATTTTATACGAAGGGCCTTTTACTCCCTGTGATCTCAGAACTGACTGTACGTGAATTGGCCTCCTCCACACTTTGTCCAAGAACTTAATAAGAGCTACCAAGGAAAATAGGCACAAACAACTTGGAAGGTAGACCTTCAGGATTTCTGCTGCCACCACAGTCATTTCTGCTGAAATTTTTACCTGCAGAGGGACTGGAGAATACTTTGTTATATAACTAGGAGAAGTCTTGGATTATCAGCAAACAGATTGTTTCATTGATATTAACGGATTAAAATCTTAGAAACTTCAGAAATTTGTCATGTTTCTAAGAAAACAACGGTGATGGAGTGGATTTCTACACTCGATTTAGGGATAAACAAAACTTAGACAACATTCAGATCAAATATTTCGTGCAAGATAGGACATAAAAGGAGCTATTACTGTTACCATGTCAATATCAGTGCAGAAGTTGAATAGATAAATGAGAACAAATTCTCTTGTGACCTGATTAATTCTTTATACTGGACGGTCCTAAGAGACAATGAGAATTCATTGCTAACATCATTGCAGGAAGAGATTTTCTAAATGCTATCAGATGAGTTAAGAAGACGTATGACCTCGGAGTTAATGTCTGGACTATATTCAACCCAAAATCCACCGACAGGCTTCTCAGAAATATGCTTTCGGAGAATAAAGAAGATCATGTAATTCAACCCAAAACAACCTATCCCGAGGTCGGAAGATACTTTGTCGCCCGGTCAGAAACAACTTCTGACTAGTGATTGTTTTCTCCTTAATGTCGTTGTACAATGACGGCTGCCTTTTTATTTTCTGCCGATTGGTTTTTTTGCCTGTGTCAGAACTTGTCTGAAAGGGTTTAGATAGAAACAAGATGATGAGTTGTCCAATCATGGATTGATTGCTTGCCTGATAGTTATGTAACCATGTATTTTATTACATGCTTGCATCATCTAGGAGGCTAATTTGTGTAAGCCATTGATGATAACTACATTTACTTTTGGGTTCTGGTGCATAATTTATAAAGTCGGGCTCAGAATGAAAGAAACAACCAAGAATAGGACAATAATAGCTTACAAACTCTGAAATAAAGTAACTACAGTGTGTTAATCCGCATGATGTCCTGCCTGGCAACATATTAATTTTCTCATTTCTCAGTTCAAAATAAAGAGTACAGTAACTTCATGATCTCATGAGCAAGAGACACAAGTTGCATTATGATTGAAAGAGTTGTCAACGTACTTATATATCCTTTTGAGACTTTGGCAACATGTTTTCACAATTTTATGAGATTTAGGATCAAGTCATTAGACCCTTCAACATATAAACACAATGGCATCAATACATTCGTAATAAATATAAAATGTATATATCTGCTTTAAACTCATATAATGTAAAGATTTTTATTTTTAAAATATTTTTAATAATAAAAAAAGTAAAAATAATGGTAATTCGTTGTCATATATTTAAACAGGCAACAAAATAAAAAAATAGTTGCCTTCAAATTTTTTATGTGAAATAACTAAAATTGTTGTTTTTAAAAATAACAATTATATTGTTATTATTTTAAATTATATATAAAACAAAAACAATTTTTAGTAAATTATTTAAGATATTAAGGATATATAATTGATAGAAAACTATACACATTAGAGAAATCTTTAAAAGTTGTTATAATTCTCCTACAATATATATATTAGGCGCCAAGATGTGTTGCCTTTAGAGTTCCCCCTATTTTTCACACAAAACTCCATAGAAATGGAGGCTAAAAGTGAAGTGGGTAGTCACAAGTAAGCATTTGCTGGTTAACTCACAAACTTAGGTTCTATAAAAAAAATCCACTGAACTAGCGTAATTGAACATCTAATCTATCTGTATAACAATTCAAACTATATGGTTTGATTCGAAAGGGATTTTTAGGACTAGACAAACAGCTTCTTTTAGAGACAAGCAGCTTCTTTCAGAAATAATTTATGTAGTAAAGATATGAAAACTGTTTATTTGATTTGAGTTGGAAGGGCCCTTGAAACTTGTTAAGGTAAGGTACCTAATGTAATTTCTTTTAATTTTCAAGAACATGAAAAAAAAAAAAACCAAATTGACCTTTAATGGTTATAGAGGAATTAAACTAATCAAATGATAATTTACCACTTGAAAAAGACTGTTGAATATGTCAAAATTAAACAAGGAATTCACTTCCCTCGTAATTATGCATACTAACAGCAAAGGAACTAGATGCTCTTCCAATCGGCTTACTTGATGGACCTACCACTTAGTTTAAGCTCTCACGGCTTGTTTTCCCCAACGATATTAAGGTTTATTTCTTATCTCTTCCTTTCCATAGAAGGTAACATGAACTCTTTGTATTCCAAATGTAATTTGATTCTTACGTATTATGCCTTAGGAATTGTTAATTGTGAATCATAGCTCACTTTCGATGCCACTTTCCTTCTAATTTGTATTAATGGTTGCTTGAATGGACATGCTTAGCCTTATTGATGACAACTTAGTGAAGATAAAATCATAATCTTATTAGTTATGATTTACTTTTACATTTTACATTTTTTTAAAATGAATTTTTCATTACTATTGACAAAACTAGCTAATACAACATTTCAGTGATTTCTATGCTGCTAGCCTATATACAAGCACTATAGCTGAATATACAAAAAGAGGAGCTACATTACAAGGAACAATTCTAAATCAACGTATTAGCAAAGTTACAATTTCCATCTAGGTAGATATCATGAAGGGGTAAAGGTATGCTACAAATTTTTTACAAAAATTGTTGCTCTAATCCAGTTGACAATTTTGTTAACTAGCTAGTACTTTCCTTCTTTTGATTTGGTAAATCTTTTGTTGTTTCTCTTCTTTCAAAGAGTGTAGATGGTAGTAGTGAAAGTTTCTTTATAAAGTATAACGTTTGATATTCCCTACTTAGAACTTCTAATGACCTATCTTAAAGTGTGTTCCCAATTATACATGTAGTTGTTACCTAGAATCATATGCAAAATCCTGCTCCAAACTACCTTCGAGAATGCACAAAGGAAGAAAAGATGGTCTCTATCTTCCACTTCCATTTTACAAATTCCACAAGTGGAACCCACATTTGCCTGACTCTAAGTCTTGAGTGTATTTTTAATAGCTAGCCAAGTAATCTGGGAGGCTTTAGGATTCAAAAAGTTTCTCCATAAAAGGTTATACCAAAGGGCTTCAGTTAAGCAATTTGTGAAAAGTAGATGACGAGATTTGTTAGAGAACTTACCACTTGGATTGAGAGTTTGTGTGATTAAATCTTCATTCTCTAGATTATGGATAATTAGACAAGAGTCTAGCCAATTATTAAACCAAAACCAAGCCTTGAGAATTTTTGAAGGACAATCCGTCTCAAAGCTTCCTTACTTCAATGGAAACAACTACTCATATTGGAAAGAGAGAATGACCATATATCTCCAATCTATAGATATCGAAGTATGGCAAGCAATTAGAGTTGGAGATGCAATTCCCACTTTTGATAATGTAAAAGTATGGACTGATACTGATAGGAGAAATGTACGACTAAACATTAAAGCAAAGCATCACCTGATATGTGCGTTGTCTCCAGAAGAATATGAAAAGATATCCTACTACTCTGCAATAAAAGAAATGTGAGACAAACTTCAAGTTACATTTGAAGGGATGAATGAGGTAAAAAAAACATAGAATAAGTCTCTTAGTACATCAATATGAAACTATTGGCATGAAATAGGGAGAGATCATAGCCGAATTCTTCACTTTAATAACATCATTACGACCTTAAAGAACTTGGAAAAGATATATCCCAATGATTATCTCCACGCGGGTCGATGCGCGAGTCGCGAGTCGCCCGTACACACAATCGTTCCTGCCTGCTGGAGCGACGTGGCGGGCCTGGATTGGCCCGTGAGCGACACGCGCCGTCTGTACAGGCGCGCCCCAAGCCCTGCAATAGCGTCGGGCACGTGTGGCAATCTTCCACGCCTCCGACACTGGAGGCGATTTTTAGCATCCTAGGAGTTCGTTTTTTGCTCCGTTCGGCTCGTTTTCAACCCGTTTTTCATAGCTAACCTTATGTAAATCACTTTTACGAAATTATATACGAAAAAAAATTGAAAAAAGGAATCAAAAACTAAGGAAAACCAAATGAGATGAAAAACCGAAAAACCTTCGTTTCTGGCAATTCGATCACGTAACCGCTCTGATACCACATGTTAGTACGTAGTGGGAGCCTTATTACATACCCGGATCTACATGAAAGGATTAAAAATGATGGTAATACGGAGTATCTGGATTTCGGTTCCATCTCTGTTTCCGACGCCGATTCCGAGCTCCAAACATCTTCGAATCTCCCAAAACCTTTAGTAGAAAGTGATCACCAACTCATGGGCAAGGCCTTTCTATAGTTTCTTCAAGTTTTGAGCTTCTCTAACGGGTCAAGAATCCTTATGCTCGTAAACGTTCTCTTGAGTAACTACAGGAGATCTTACCTTTATATAGTTTCCATATCGCGTTTCCCCATCACAAGGCCGATACGGACCCGGTACACACTAATTAAGACCCATTTTTCATCAGAACTTCGACCCATTAATCTAGATCATTTATTGGGTCACTTTATTATCTTTATCAGGATCAAATGACGTAACTTAACCGATAATTTATTTAAAAACCAAAATTGTAATTAATATTAATCCAACTTTATGAGACATGGACAAAATGTCTTACATTGGTGAGTTGTGAGGGTTCGATTGCAGCTACTGTCTTTTGTGTTGTGAATTTATCATCTTTTTGTTATGTAAGCAACTCACGAGAGAGGGCCGGGAAGTCCTTGAGAGGGGAGAGCTCCTTGTTTTCCATTGCGGTTGGGAAGTCCTGCGAGGTGCCTTCCATTGAGTCAACAGCCGCCTCCACGATTCTTAACTACCAGACAAGAGTAGCCTAGAATCAGCTCGGGAAAAATCCAAAATGAAAAGAGTTTAGTAAATTAGGTGGGAAATTTAGTATTCTTAGTTCAACATAAATCTAAAGTATCATAAATTTTAGTTTTTCAAATATATTAATTCGTTAACTCCAAATTTTTGCACATGGATCAAAAATATTATTAAAACTGTAAATAAAATACAAAAATAAACAGCCCCTCTCATTGAACATATCTTCCCTTCCTAAGGACCTGTTTGGTTGGATTTTAATTAATGAAATGGAAAGGAACAAAACAGAATGATTTATAATAGAATGGAATGTAATATAGTAAAAAAAAAGTTAGGGGTATTCACGAATTGTTTACTCAGAATTGGACTGTTACACATCGACATATATATCAAGAGAGCAACAAATGTGCCGACTGTCTTGCTACCTACGCTGAACATTTTGATGTAGGAGTAACTTATTTTGATACTACATCCATTGGGTGCTATTTTTTCCTTTTAGAGGATATGTTGGGGATCTATTTCTCTAGACCCGTTTTATAATTTATTTCGTGTGCTTTCTTTTTATAAAAAAAAGGCGTTTGAGAGGAATGAAATGGTTCATAATGTAATACAGTAAAATGTTATTTAGAAAATGGATGAAATGGAATGTAATATACAATAAATGACTTTTATATCCTTTATATTAAAATGGTTATTGCAGGAGATTTATTATTTTATTATTAAGTATATAAAAATATTAGTATTAATTATTTACTATATTTTATTTTATTTTAGGTGATATATATTTAAAAATAATTTATTTATATTTTTATTTATATAAAAACATATATAAACAATTAAAAAATAATTTTTACATATTTTCTATTTTCATTAATAAAAATTATATGAATTTTTTTTATTTTATTATTAATTATATACAATTTATTATTAATTATGTAAAAATATTATTATTAATTATTTAATCTATTTTATTTTATTCTATTCTAGGTGATTTATATATAAAAATAATTTATTTTTATTTTTATTTATATAGAAATATATACAAACAATTAAAGAATAATTTT
>JANTPM010000003.1:22917193-22934501 GCA_025434745.1 Erythroxylum divaricatum
ATCGTCCCTCTCAGATACCTCAATACCCTTTTTATAGCTGTAATATGTTGTCTTCCAGGATTGCTCAAATACCTTGACAACAGACTTACATAATATAATATATCAGGTCTTGTGGTTGTTATGTACATCAGACAGCCGACCATGCTCCTATAGTTCCTACAATCAACTTCATCTCCTTCTTCCTTCTTCATGAATTTTTCCTTCGGGCATACTGGAGTTGAAACAGGTTTACACTTATCCAGTTTGAATTTCTTCAACACATCACCCACATATTTCTTCTGATTTACTTTGATTCTCCCTTCACTTTGCTCAATCTCCATCCCCAGAAAATACTTCATCAACCCTAGATCGGTCATCTCGAAGGCTTTACTAAATTGTTGCTTCAGACCACCTATTTGTTTTTCAGAACTCCCAGTGATCAACAGATCGTCTACGTAAATTGAAATCACCACTTCCTCACCTTCTTCTATACGTACGTATAAGGTCGGTTCACTACTGCTTCTCTTGAATTTTATCTCTAGCAGGAACGCGTCAACCCTTGCATACCAGCATCGAGGGGCCTGTTTAAGCCCGTATAACGCCTTGTTCAATTTATATACATACTCCTCCTTTCCCTTGACAACGAACCCCTCTGGTTGTTGGACGTAGATTTCCTCCTGTAAAATACCATTGAGAAAAGCGGACTTAACGTCCATTTGGTGTACTTTCCACTCCTTCTTTGCTGCGAGCGCTAGCAACAAACGGATTGTTTCTATTCTAGCTACTGGCGCGAATGTTTCTCCGAAATCTACACCTTCTACTTGCGCGTAACCTTTTACAACCAGTCTCGCCTTCAACTTGTTAACCGATCCGTCTGGATTTAGCTTAGTCTTGAAAACCCACTTCAGTCTGATTGCTCTCTTGTTCGAAGGTTTATCTGTCAACGTCCATGTCTGATTTTTGTTGATCATGTTTATTTCTTCTTTCATGGCTTCGAGCCATCTGGGATTTTTCAGAGCCTCCTGAACTTTTGTAGGCTCCAGAAATGCTTCGTTACTCCGTTCATAAATTTCAGTCAGACTTCTCATCCCTCTCACTGGAATATTGAAATCCTCATCGGAGTCTTCTAGAACCTCTTCACCTGGGTTCCCACCATATGGCTCGTATTGGGCCTCTGGATCCACTTCCTCATCTGTAAGTTGTAATTGGTCTGGATCATTGTCATTTCCCAAATCACCTATTAATTGCTGGATGTCCGAGGAGACAGTATCTTCCTTCCTCACTTCCCTGGTTGCCTTCTTCTCTTCCAACCAACTCCAAAACTCATCCTAAAAAAAAAATACGTCTCTACTTCCTTTTACCTTTCTCGATTCCGGATAGTATACTCTATAACCCTTGCTTACTTCCGAATAGCCTACAAAAATTGCCATCTCTGTTTTGCTGTCTAGCTTGTTCCTTCTGACTTGGGGCACGAGAACACTACATGGAGATCCGAAAACCTTCAGATTCTTTAACTTTGGGTTGCTTCCATGCCACATTTCATATGGCATTTTATCATCTAGGGCTCGGGTATGCAGGCGGTTCAACAGAAAAACTGTTGTCATCACTACCTCAGCCCAGAAGTCTTTCGGTAGGTTCTTCTCTTCCATCATACACTTTTCCATTTCCACTACCGTCCGATTTCTTCTCTCCACAACTCCGTTTTGCTGTGGAGTGTACGGGGTGGTGAGTTGATGCTTAATCCCTGCAAGCTTACAGATCTGAACAAACTCGTGAGAAGTGAATTCCGAGCCATTGTCTGTTCTTACAGACTTAATACTTGCCCCGGATTGATTTTCTATAAGAACTTTAAACTAACGAAATGTTTTGGCTACATCACTTTTGGATTTTAAATAGAAAATCCAAGCGTACCTTGTATAATCATCTATGATTAACAGGAAATAGCGACTACCATTTAGAGAGGAGATTGGCAACGGTCCGCATACATCCATGTGTAGTAGTTGAAGTCTCTCCTCTGCTCTCCACTTGGATTTGCCGAACGGCTTACGTGATTGCTTGCCTTTCATGCAGATCTTGCATGCAACTTGATTATGCGATACTGGCGGCAAATCTTCAACCATTTGCTTCTTATGCATTTCCTCCAATCCTTTTACGTGATAGTGACCGAGCCTTCTGTGCCACAAATTGAAATCGCCTGTACCGCTCACCATTGCTTCTTGCTGAATCTCCTCTGGTCTCACCACAAAGCTCTTGTTCTTCATTTTTGTGGTGAAGAGTTCTCTTCCGAGCTTGTCCAGAACCCTGCACTTATTAGTTTCAAAGTACACTGACATACCTTTCTCGATTAATTGGACCACGCTTAGTAGATTATGTTGGATCTTGGGTACCAGCAACACATCAGAGATGGTTTTGACGCCGACCTTGGTTGGTATCTCAACCACTCCCCTTCCTTCTGCACGAATGCATACACCATTCCCTACCTTTACGTTGGCCTTAACTTTGTGATCCAAGATTTTGAACAAGGATTCATCAGGCGTCATGTGGCTTGTGCATCCGCTGTCTATCAGCCATTCGGACGGACGCGCTTCAGCTTGATCACATATGACGACAAATAGTTGCTCGTCTTCTCTGGCAACTTGCGCATTTGTTTCTGGCTGTCCACTTTGCTTTTTGCAAATAGCCTCCATATGTCCTTTCTGGTGGCATCGTCGGCATTCAACATCCGGCCTCTTCCAACACCTGAAAGCCAGATGATTAGAGGACATGGATTAAACTTGTTCGACTTGTCTCCTCCCGTATTCTTGCTTGAATGTTTCTGATGTGACTGAGCATTGTGTGAGCTCGATCCTCCCTTATTTCTTTTCTTCTTCTTGGTTTTCTCCTGACCCTCATTCTTGAGTGAGGTCCTATAAGCTCCTTCAGCTACTTCGGATTTCCTCATCAAGTGCCTTTGTTCTTGAGTCTGGAGTGCGCTTACTATTTCAGCAAATTTGATCTGGCCAATGTCCTTGGAGTTTTTCCAGTGAGACAATGGTAGCTTCGTATTTTTCAGGTACGGAGACAAGAATTTTTTTGGACCAGTCTTTGATCTTTAAAATCAGCTCCTAAAAGCCTGATTTGATCCGCAAGCTGTATCAACTTTTCAGAGTAATTCTTGTCAGATTTATCGTCTTTCATTTGAATTCTTTCAAATTCCCGCAACAAATTCAATATCTTCATGTTCTAGACTTTTTCGTCACCCGCATATTCATTCCTCAAGAATTCCCAGATCTCCTTCGTCGATCCAAGAGTCATTACCCGAGTGAATATGGAGGGCGTGATTGCTTGGTATAAGCAAGATTTCGCCCTAGCTTTCTTGACAACTCTTTCCCTCAACCAACGCAACTGAGCAATCGGGACATCATCCACTGGAACCTCCACTTCGTGATCCTCATCTACCGGTTCCCACAGATCCTGACCTTGCAGGTACGCCTCCATTTTTATCGCCCAGATCTAGTAACTTTCACCATCGAAGACTGCCGACTGCATGTTTGGAGCAGATGACTCAGCCATCTCAAGAGTATGCACTCCTCGTCACCTCTGCGTTATCCGGAAGGAACTTGTTTGTTTAAGACGCGGAATTCCTTGCTTACACCTTCACAGGTCCCTTAAGAAGTCAGCTCTGATACCACTTTGTTGTTTTTATCGGTCAACCATACACAGACAATTGATTAACCAGTAGAAAATGTAGAGAGATAAACTAGTGTAAGAAAAGAAATGAAGACAGAGTCGAGCAGAGTATGTCAAGAACTCAGTGAAAGACTGAGATTTCATTCAATGATTCATACATCTTTCTTTTGTAATCAATTACACATTCATAGCTAAATTCTAACTGTCATCTAACGACTTTTAACTGGCTATTCTTTAATGTCTTGAATTCTTGCATCTTGCGTTCTTTACGTAGTTGCATGATTTGTTAAAAACATCTTCTGTCGGATAATTCCTGAGACATGTAACCTACAATCTCCTCCTTGGATCAGGAATTTAACTTCTGAACTCCCACCATTGTTCTTAATTGCTGAAATCGCGACTCATGAAAACCTTTGGTGAAAAGATCAGCTTTCTGATTCTCCGTGGAGATATACTCCAATTTTAATTCACCTTCTTGTTCTACGTCCCTTAGATAATAATACCTAAGCTTGAAATGTTTTGTTTTACCATCAAATACCGAATTCAATGAAATGGAAATTGCTGCTTGATTATCTACATATACTACGGTAGCTGAAGTTAGATGGATCTGCAAATCTCCAAGCAATTTTCTCACCCAGACTACCTGCTTAGCCGCTGCGGTCGCTGCCACCAGTTCTTTCATATAATAGACCAAATTCAATCGTCCCTCTCAGATACCTCAATACCCTTTTTATAGCCGTAACATGTTGTCTTCCAGGATTGCTCAAATACCTAGACAACATACTTATCGAATATAATATATCAGGTCTTGTGGCTGTTATGTACATCAGGCAGCCGACCATGGTCCTATAATTCCTACAGTCAACTTCATCTCCCTCTTCCTTCTTCATGAATTTTTCCTTATGGCATACTGGAGTTGAGACAGGTTTACACTTATCCAGTTTGAATTTCTTCAACTCATCACCCACATATTTCTTCTGATTTACTTTGATTCTTCCTTCACTTTGCTCAATCTCCATCCCCAGAAAATACTTCATCAACCCTAGATCTGTCATCTCGAAGGCTTTACTAAATTGCTGCTTCAGACTGCCTATCTGCTTCTCAGAACTTCCGGTGATCAACAAATCATCTCCGTAAATTGAAATCACTACTTCATCACCTTCCTGTATTCGCACATACAGGGTTGGTTCACTACTGCTCCTCCTGAATTCTATCTCCAATAGGAATGCATCAATCCTTGCGTACCAACATCAAGGAGACTGTTTAAGCCCGTATAGCGCCTTGTTCAACTTATATACGCACTCCTCCTTTCCCTTGACAACGAATCCCTCTGGTTGTTGGACGTAAATTTCCTCCTGTAAAATAACATTGAGAAAAGCAGACTTAACGTCCATTTGGTGTACTTTCCACCCCTTCTCTGCTGCGAGCGCTAGCAACAATCGGATTGTTTCTATTCTAGATACTGGCTCGAATGTTTCTCCGAAGCCTACACCTTCTACTTGCGTGTAACCTTTTACAACCAATCTCGCCTTCAACTTGTTAACCGATCCGTCTGGATTCAACTTCGTCTTGAAAACCCACTTTAATCCGATTGCTCTCTTGTCCGGAGGTTTATCTGTCAATGTCCATGTCTGATTTTTTGATCATGGTTATTTGTTCTTTCATGGCTTCGAGCCATTTGGGATTTTTTAGAGCCTCCTGAACTTTTGTAAGCTCCAAGAATGCTTCGTTACTTCGTTCGTAAATTTCAGTCAGGCTTCTCGTTCCTCTCACCGGAATGTGATCGAAATCCTCATCGGAGTCTTCTAGAACCTCTTCATCTGAGTTCCCACCATATGGCTCGTATTGGGCCTCTGGATCCACTTCTTCATCCGTAACTTGTATTTGGACCGGATCATTACTAATTCCTAAATCACCAATTAATTGTTGGACACCCGAGGGCAGAGTATTTCCCTCACTAGCTACCTCCGTCTTCTTCTTCTCTTTGGACCAGACCCAGAGCTCATCCTCAAAAAAGATTACATCTCTACTCACCTTTACTTTCCTCAATTCCGGAAAGTATAGTCTGTAACCTTTGCTTACTTCTGAATATCCCACGAAAATTGTCATTTTCGTTTTGCTATCTAGTTTACTCCTTTTGACTTGAGGCACGAGAACACTGCAAGGAGACCCGAAGACTTTCAGATTCTTCAACCTTGGCTTCCCTCCATGCCACATTTCATACGGTGTTTTATCGTCAAGAGCATGAGTATGCAACCGATTCAACAGAAAACATGCAGTGGTCACTGCCTCAGCCCAGAAGTCTTTTGAGAGTTGCTTCTCTTCCATCATACACCTTACCATCTCTACTACTGTCTGGTTTCTTCTCTCCACAACTCCATTTTGCTGTGGAGTGTACGGGGTAGTGAGTTGATGTTTGATACCTACAAGCTTACAGATTTGATCAAATTCGTGTGAAGTAAATTCCGACCCATTATCTGTTCTTACAGATTTAATTCTTGCTCCGGATTGATTCTCAATGAGAGTCTTGAACTCCCGAAATGTCTTGGCCACCTCTCCTTTGGATTTTAAACAATAAATCCAAGAATACCTCGTATAATCATCTATGATTAACAGGAAATAACGGCTACCATTTAGAGAGGCGATAGGCATCGGTCCACATACGTCTATGTGTAGTAGCTGAAGCTTCTCCTCAGCTCTCCACTTCGATTTCTGGAAAGGTTTACGTGTTTGCTTCCCTTTCATGCAGATTTTACATGCAACGTGATCATGTGATACAGGCAGCAAATCTTCAACCATCTGCTTCTTGTGCATTGTCTCCAACCCATTCATGTGATCGTGGCCGAGCCTCCTGTGCCATAGATTTAAATCACCTGTACTAGTCATCATTGCTTCTTGCTGAAACTTCTCTGGTCTCACCACAAAGCTCTTATTTTTCATTCTTGTGTTGAACAACTCTCTCCCGAGCTTGTCCAGTACCCTACACTTATCAGTTTCAAAATACACGGTCATACCTTCCTCGATCGGTTGTGCCACGCTTAGTAGATTGTGTTGTATTTTGGGTACGAACAATACATCGGAGATGGTTTTGACGCCAAAGTTGGTCGAAATCTCAACTACCCCTCTACCTTCTGCTCGTATGCATACACCATTTCCTACCCTCACGTTGGTTTCACATTGTGATCTAGGATTTTGAATAAAGATGCATCGGGTGTCATGTGACTCGTACATCTACTGTCAATCATCCATTCAGACGGATGTGCTTCAGTCCGATCGCAGATGACCACAAAGAGTTGTTCTTCCTCTTCGGAAACCTGTGCAGCATTTGCTTCTGGCTGTTCACCTTGCATCTTGCAAATAGCTTCCATATGTCCCTTCTGATGGCATCTTCGACATTCCACATCCGGCCTCTTCCAACACCTGAACGCAAGATGGTTAGACTTACCATAGTGAGGACATGGATTGTATTTATTCGACTTATCTCCTGTAGTATTCTTGCTTGATTGTTTCTGGTGAGCGTTGTGCGAGCTTGGTCCTCCTTTATTCTTCTTCTTCTTCTTGAATCTCTCCTGACCCACGTTCTTGACTACGGCCTTATAAGCTCCTTCAGCTACTTCGGGCCTTCTCATCAAGTGTCTCTGTTCTTGAGCCTGGAGCGCACTTACCACTTCAGCAAGTTTAATTTGTCCAATATCTTTGGAATTTTCCAAAGAGACGATGGTTGCTTCAAATCTTTTGGGTACCGAGACCAGAAGCTTTTGTACAAGCCTTTGATCTTTAAAATCTGCTCCCAAGATCCTAATTTGATCTGCAAGTTGTCTCAATCTTTTGGTATAATTCTTGATAGATTCGTCATCCTTCATTTGAATTCTTTCGAATTCCCGCAACAAATTCAATATTTTCATATTCTTCACTTTTTCGTCACCCGCATATTCACTCTTCAGAAATTCCCAAATGTCCTTTGCTGATCCTAGAGACATTACCCGAGTGAATATGGAAGGCGCGATTGCTTGATATAAGCAAGATTTCGCCCTTGCTTTCTTGGCAATTCTTTCTCTCATCCAACGCAACTGAGCAATTGGAGCATCATCAGCGGGAACCTCTACTTCGTAGTCCTCATCAATCGGTTCCCACAGATCCTGTCCTTGCAGGTATGCCTCCATTTTTATTGCCCAGATCTGGTAACCTTCACCATCGAAGATTGTTGGCCGCATGCTTGGAGAGGATAGCTCAACCATCTCAGAGTATGCACACTACACTGCCTTTGCGTAATCGGAAAGAAATTTTTATTGCTCAAGATGCGAACCTCTTGCTTACACCCTTACAGGTCCCTTAAGAAATCAGCTTTGATACCACTTTGTAGTTTATCAATCAACCATGCACTGACAATTAACTAGTAAACAGAAAAAATAGAGAGAGAAAGTTAGTGTGAGAAAGTTTTCGAAACAGGGGCAAACAGAGCATCTAAAGAACTAAGTGAAAACTGAGATTTTACTCAATAATTCGTCTATTACAATTTTTGTAATCAACTCTATATTTATAGTAAATTGGTAACTGTAATCTAACTGATCTTATTCAACTAATCTTGATTGTCTTGAATTCTTGTATCTTGGATTCTTTACGTAGTTGCATGGTTTGACGCCTTCATACTGTCCGAGAAATTCCTGAGACATATCACCTACAATATCTCATCTGTTTGACAAACACGTTCATGCTTTCAAGTTTCCGACCATTAACATTTACTTGGTTTACCATGTCAAGTCCAAATCACGACAAGAAAAATAGAGTTTAGCAACGAAAATTACCGATGAAATTTATACATATTTCGTCGATAAGCTTATTTAACGAAGGAATTTATTGACGAAAAAAAGCGTCGGAGATATGGCCGTAGGTAAATTTACCGACGGAAATTTTTCGTTGGTAAATTTATTGACGAAAATTTATCCGTCGATAAATTTACCGATGATTTTTTTGTTCGGTCAGTAAATTTATTGGAGGAGAAGATTTTTTGTCAAAAAATTACCAACGAATTTGGTTATTCCGTCGGTAATTACCTACGAAATTTTCTTCTGTCGGAACCAATATATTTTACCAATTGAATTATTTTTCCGTCCGTAAATTTGCTGAAAATTATTTTTTAAAATATACTTGCAAAGTGTTTAGTTTCTCTAGAAGCCACTATGGAGAGAACTTCATTATTTCAAGTAAAAGAATTGAAATATTGAAATTCATACTAAAATAGAATTGAAAATAAAGAACTAAAATCATTTTTTCAAATAACAAACATTTCATCAAACATCTTACATGCATCAGAAATTTATCTCAACATCATAACTAAAATCACATCTTGTCTCTTCTATTACTAACATTTATACCTTAAAGTTATTTTTCAATAATAAAATACACAAATAAACGAAAGTAATAAATATCCAAATTAACTTTCATCTAATATATGAAAAAACATATGACAGTTGTTGCAAAAATACCTCCACCAAAGGACACGATGACGGTATTTTTTTTCGGTAATTTTTCATCGTTAACTTGTAGTGATTACCTATGGCCATATTTTTTCGTTGCTAACTTTCGTTGCTAATTTTGCCGCGACGAATTCCCTTCAAATTTAGCAACGAGTATTAGTACCGTCGCTAAATTACGCAATTTTAGCGACGGAAATATGCTGTTTGTTGTTAATTTTTAACGGTATATTTTTCGTCGGTAATTTGTTATCGTTAACTTGTTGTGATTACCAACGGCTATATTTTCTGTCGCTAAATTTCGTCGCTAATTTTGTCGCGACGAATTCTCTTCAAATTTAGTGATGAGTATTAGTACCATCGCTAAATTACTCAATTTTAGCGACGGAAAGCATATTTTCATCGCTAATTTCTAATGTTAATTTTTCCGTCGCTAAATTTCCGTCACTAATCCACATTTTTCTTTGTAGTGAATGTTTGATTTCAATTTTTTTAATTACTTGACAATCTGTGATTATGGTTATTCTTGTGTAGTAATGAAAATGATGCTACTAGCTACTTAGTAATCTAAAAACTTCTGCCCAAAATGTTGAAATATAGAGCCTAATAATCAACTTTGGACTTTACATCAAGCCTACGATCGCGGATCCAACTATGTTATGCTTTTTGTATTTTTCTGAGCGTATAAATATGTTGTATTCTCCTAGTGTACTGATATTGAAAACAATTCATAATGAATTAAAAAAACTCTAAATGTCCATAGAAGTAGCCATATTTAAGTGAACCACGTATATTTATGTGTTCATTTATTTTTTCGCATTATTCTTTAATTATTGTGATCGATCGTCTCTTAACTAGTCATGTACCATCCCTTGAATTAAGACAGGTAAAATAATGTTTCTACTTTTCTTTATTGAATTGAAATTTTAGTAAGCCTTTGAACTAGCTGTTCGAAATTGTTTCTCTTTAAACAACTTTTATCTTTACGTAAAAAATTAGATACTCGTTCAACGTCTCAAAATCGTTTGAAATATGATTGCCTTACCTTTCTCTGATGTTCCGAAATTGACTCGTGCATCAGTTGGTTCTGCACAAGAGAGAACGTGCATTTAATACTAAAATCAAAAGCAACTCAGATTTCAATAAGACACACTGCAGTCAGCCATACTTTTCTAGAGCGGATTTGTTTAAGAGCGACATCAAGCTGTTGGTCCAAGTTTTGAAGCTCTTTCAGACTAAGTGAGTCTAGATCTTCTCCCAAATAATGCCTATGGAAGTTTGATACAAAAACAACCCACCTAGTTTAAAAGTTGCACAATAATGGGGACTTGAAAAGCCTTTAAAACTATAGTATTATCCAGGACGGTACCTGCAGCTTCTCTGTAGGAGCTCAACCTTTGCCTTGAGCCTGTTATACTCCAGCATCCAATTTCCCTGCAAAATGAGACCAATGGTTGGAAATTACAGGCTAATCACAGGTTAATTGTATGTAAATTATAAAATGAGATATGTTTGGTAATCAATCATAAGCGCAATGAAGTTGCAATGACATAAGTACCTGTGAATCCAGATCAGCAACAAGTTGCCTCTCAGCATATGAGTACCTCTCATACCGTTCAAGTATCATTTCCATGCTGTTGAACCATAAAATTATCGCTTACAATTGTTTCTACTAAATCCCGTCTAAGAAATGGAATCGAAAACATCAATTTTGATTCCAGGAAACACCTAAGCAAGACTCCAATTCATCCATATCTGGGAAATGTGTTCTTTAACAAATGACGTCAACAATTTGGGTAAGACTCGAGTATTCATGTCACAAGAGAAGTAGATACTAAAACCGCCAACACTAGCGATATCCAACACTGTAAAGTTCCTGATAATCAATAATTGAAATTGTTAAGCAAGGAACATTTCCTTGCATAGTAATATGCCGTCACTTAGACACACCATGTAATTTAGTTGCAACTATGTTTTGTTCACTGCCTCAGATTTTGAGAAAACTTAGAAACAACAACAAAAACTGCTTATTGCTTATAGTTTCCTTTCTATTGTTGCTAAATGGTACCAAGGCTTCAAAGTCCTAGGGTTGAGAGTTACAAATGTTGCCCTTGAGACTAAGTCTTCCCTTCCTTAATTTGCAGTTTATCAGGAATACTTTTATGTTACTTACGTTACAAAAATTTATTTCATAAACCAAAAAAGAAGCATGAACAAAACAAAGTACACCAGCTTTCTGGTGTCACCTCTTTTACGAGGAATAATATTTTGCGTACGTAGGGCGCTATTGTTTTTGTTTTTCTCTTTTTAAGCTTTAGATATCTTCAATACAGTGCCAAGAAAGTGACGACATAAAGACACAATTCTAAGCTATAAACATATCTCATCCTCTGAATGTTGAAAGGCTCATAAAAATATTTAATTAGTAATATGATAATATATTTGAAATTGAAGCATATTATTGTTTTCTTCCTTAACTCTTTGATATAAATGTGTAATACTTTTCAAAGACACTTTAACTAATGCACATGCAATACATATACAATGATATCACCAATACAATGATATCACCAATGTATTCAGAAGATTAAGGTCTTTTTTTTTCCCCTAAATCTCATAAATGTTAAACTATGAGCTGGGATCCTGCGTCGCAAATAATTTGGGTTTGTAGCATCTCTTAACTTGAGTTATGATACTTGATTGTTCAAGAAAAATTATGGGATAATATCACTAGATAATACCAGCTTGGAATAATATCACTAGCTAATTCTTTATTAATTGACACAATATAACTCCGTTAATAAATATGAACATTGATAATACGAATTGTTGATTCATGGTTATTGAAATCTCCGATCAAAATTTTGGAATTTGTGACGTTACTAGTTTACTTGCACAAACTTGGACATACTAACTAACATGATGAATTATGTAGGAAATGAAGGCAAAACAGTCTTCCGTAAATTTCAAGGTGACAAACAGAATGTTTCATCTTGCCTAGATATAAATAAAAACGATTAGGGATGTCCAAGGATCATAAAAGAAAATAAATGAGTTAAAAGTATTATGAAGACATGAATGAGTGTAGAGTGCATACTTCCCCCAACTAGAATGCACCCATTGATGTGAAAAAGAAAAGAGCAAAAGGCGACAAAGCTTACTCTAGCTGACAACAATTAATCACACTCCATAATGTATTTCGGTGAAAAACAATTTCATAAGCCCTATGTCGAGTACAAGTGTATAACTAACTACAAGCACACAACATTCATTCTAATTAATCAAAAAAGTGCTCTATAAATACTAAGCATCAGACGAGATAAAACAAATATCGACGGTCATACGTGCAGGTCAATCTAGAATACCCTTTTGGTTCTTCTTCAAGAGGAGCTTTTCTAAATTCAGGTTCCTATATCAAGTTTGATCTACATTTTATAGGATCATAGGCAACTACTCCTCTGACGAAGAAATCAAGATGGGAAGATGCGGAGGAAAATAAAACAGAAATAAGTGGATTTAAGCACTAGTAACCTCCATGACCAAAAGCCACGAACGTTTTGCAGCCACGTTTCTCCCTAGTAAACAGCTAAGGCGAATTATCCTAGAAAGTTGCACCAGCGAGTGTACTGAAGGTCAAGAGATCGTCATTTAAGTCAGATTTTCGGCGGGGCCAACACTCTAATTAAACAAATCTATACCCGCAGGAAGCAACGTCAGTGCAGATAAGACTACGAAACATGAACTTAATAGTTCTTTTTCCGCAGTTACCGCTGTCCTTTTGTAAATGATGTACGTTTGCAGCAGCTAACTCTGCATGAAATCGTTAAAAAGGGCAGATAAAAAAGCCCTCTGCCAAACCCCTTATTTATGTCCTTGAGATCGTTGGTTTAGGTAAAATACAATGTCTTGTTGCACAAAGATCTATATCTGTACGGATCAGAAATAGGGTGTTGACGAAACATATGGACCATATCTTTCTGAGAAGGAACGGAAACAAACAACAGAAAATTTGAGATTTAATAAGCTCTACATGTGCCAAATTATGGATATCAATTAAAAGAATGAAATATAGACCTATGAGATTTAAAAAAAAAAAAAAGGAATTCTAATATTACCATGAATCAGTGGAGTACTCGAAGAGCTTCCCTTTGTGAGAGAAGACAATCAAAGCAACCTCAGCATCACACAAGATAGAGATCTCTTGAGCTTTCTTCATCAACCCAGCTCTCCGTTTGGAGAATGTAACCTGACGGTTGATCTTGTTCTCTATCCTCTTCAACTGAACTCGACCTCTTCCCATACCTCTATCTGTTCGCACACCGCACACGACACCCCACACACTTGCACACAATCTTTCTTTCCTCTAAAAAACCCAACAACCAAAACCCAATAGAAACCAAAAAAGAAACATCAAACCCGAACCCAAAATAGAGGAGAGTGAGGAGAGTATTATAGCATTAAAAATAAAAAGGGTTTTCCTGCTGCTTGCCAAACGTGAAGCTTTCCCAAGGAAGCATGCAGCATATAAAGAGAAAGGAAGTAAGGGGAGAGAAGATGGTGAATAGTGGGTTTAATAGGGTAGTGTCAGGTTTTGGGTAAAACCAGGGTAGTTTTTGAGGATTTGCTGTCGAGCTCCTATTAGCCCAAGGTTGTACTGCTACTCATTTGTGTCTACAGTTTCTGAGTGCAATGACCACAATTAATTCTTTTGCGTTTGCAGTTTATAATTTATATTATAATATCTCACTGAGGAAATTTTTGCACTTTAAAATTATATCCAATTTTCATTTAATTTCAAAAATTCAAACATAATTTAAATTATAAATATTTTTAGATTTTTAATTCTTATAATTATAATTACAATTATTCAAATTCGAATGCCGATTAGTAAAGACACTTTGACTAACTAATTCTTCAATAAGTTCGTTTTTATTTTCCTAATAAATACTTTTTATTTATTTTTCATGTTGACACTATGTGTCGGGTGTGTACTGACCGATCACAAGCATTGGATGGTTTCTGCCACTTGAGATATTGTTAGGTATTCAACCCTAATTGTTTGACAAGTGTCTTTTCGTGTCCATTCTTTTTTTTTTTTTGGTTGGATAAAAGAAATAGATCTTCCAGTCTCTGTAGCTTACTTCAACAAATGAAAATCTGGGGAGGGGAGGCGAACCAAAGGTATTATTTTTTTGGTAGCTTACTTCCAGTCACGGATTGTATTATTTTCTTGTAGTGTACCTATAGTCGAAAATAGTACGAAAATAGCTCTCTTAGTATCCGTTGTCGATACTGGTAATTTCATATGATACCAACAATATTTAAAATATTGGTTAAATACTGACCGTTGTCGTAAATTTTAAAAAGTTTAAGGATCATTTTGCAAAAAAAAAAGAAGAAAAACCCTATCCCCGCAACTCTCTCTTCTCACATTTTTCATTTCTCTCACCCCTTCTCTCAGGTCTCCTCTCTGTTGACCCTCCACCACGCACTCGGTACTACACCACATCCCCACCATCGTCTCTTCCTCACGGTCACGACTCACGCATGCATAGCACACATCATCTCTTCCTCAGTCATGTCTCCTATGCGCACCACCGACCACCCACTGCCCATCCGCTCTCTAGCCACTACTTCAATTTCCAACCTTCCACTGCCAGTGTAGAGTGTATAATTTTTAGAAGAATTTCAAATTTCTAAATCCTGATCTGATTGACCTGACCCAAACCAAATCGACCTGACTGTTAATTGCATTTTTTGAATTTTTTGTTGTGCTTTTTATTTTGATTGCAATTGGATTATATTTGGTTGTGTATGTGTATTATGTGATGGTTAGAATTGTTTGCGTGAGTTAGAAAATTTGGGTTTGTAAGTTGGAATTGTTTGTGTTAATTGGATCAATTTCAATGTAATTTAGACATTATCAATTTATGAAGAAAATTCATGTATTGCAAAATTTGGGTAAGAAACTAATGATGTTGATGAAAATTGGTGAAAGAAAGATTGTTAAATTAAAGTTGAGACCTAGGATTTTAGTAAAAATGTTGATTGAAATTAGTTAAAAAAAACAAAATAATTATAAGAATATAAATTGAATTGTATAAGTAAACAATCTATATTAGTTTATAGTTGAATTATGAGATTACAAAAAATAAGTTGTTAACTTATAGTTGTGACTTATTGTTGAAGTTGAATATATTATAATTGTGAGTGTATATCTTTAGTTTATGATTGAATGATGTAATCATATAAAATGAGTTATATTATATAAGATGTATAAGTTTATTGTGTAACTGTGTATGTTGAATACTTGAATTGTTGGTTTTTAATTTATTTGTGAATTGTGTTGAATGAGATTGAATTATGTATGATATAATCATACAAATGAGTTATATTATATAAGATGTATAAATGTATTATATAAGTGTATTAGTTTGAATTTTTGAGTTAACAATACATATTTTGTGATAGTAGTTGATAATGAAATTATGTGTTATTTATTTTGCTATATGTCTTCATTTATTTTTACAGAAAAAAGAAAGGAAGTTTAAGTACTCTTGATAATCCAACCATTTTAAGAAGATACATTGATTCAGCTTGGACTCATACTGCATTAGTCCTCAGTATGAAGAAACATATCATTTGTTTGTAATATAATAAGTATTTGAAAGTGAAGGAATCACCAGATTAAAGAAACATTTAGACGAGGTTAAAAGAGATGTGAAACCTTATAAAAAAATGAGCCATGATGTGAAATGACAAATGAAAACTTTGCTTGAAGAGTATCAGCATGAAAAAGATAGAAGGGAGAGATTAAATTATAAAATTGGTTGAGGAAGTTCATTTATTGGTGTTTAGGATGTGATAGCGCGTTGTAATGCTAGTAAAAATAAATTAGATTTACTACTATAGCAGTGGTGAGTCTAGGTCAATCCCATAAAGAGTGTGTGTAAAGTTATTCAAATGATAGTGCTATAGAATAATTTCATAATCAATTAAGCACTTATTAGGATGATAGTGGAAATATTGAAGGTTATATTATTCCTACCTAACAAAAAGTGAATAATGAATTTGGATCTAATGTTAGGAAAAGAATAGTTGAATTTTTTGAATCACGAACAATTCATGGAGCTTATCGTTTAGTTAGTAGTGTCCTACAATTAAGAGAAGTGTCTCACAATGTGGATATGACAATGGCTATATGGTTTCAGGTATAGCATTCAATGCTTCCCAGTCTTACTATATCAGTCTATGGTAGATGTTATAGCTTTTTACGATCTAAGACATAAAGCTCCTTTAATTAATGACTATAGAGGTAAACTTTGGAGTGGTTCTATTTATGAAATTAAAAGTTATTTGAATGAAAGAAGAATGGTTCAGGAAACATACGGATATTTAATAATGTGTGATGGTTGGACAAATGAGAGACATGAGCCTATTATTATTTTTTTGGTGTATTCTGCAAAGGACTCAATGTTTTTGAAGCCTAATGATGCATCTAGCCTTATTAAAAATGCTGATACTTTATTTAAAATATTTGATGAATTTATGTTGGGCCCCACTTCTGGAGCCCAACGTTCGGAGTTATTAAACTGAAACAGTACTTGTCCTCAATCACATGGAACCTATTTCAGGAAAAATTAGCATAACTTTCTCTATAGAAGTTAGATTAAGGTCATCTTAGGATGGTTTTGAAGAAACTTTGAGATATACAACTTTTGTGAAGCCCTTGAAGATAAATTCTATCATCTAGAGGGTCAAAATTGGACTTGACAATGTAAGAAGAACAGTGCCTAGAAGAAGTTTCAGTCTAAGATCTATTTTAGAACAATTAGCATAACTTTCTCTAGCGATATCAGATCAAGGTCATTCTTACATGGTTTGAAATAAGATTTCAAAATCTAAAACTTTTATGAAGACCTTAAAGATAGATTCTATAATAAAGAGAGTCAAAATTGGACCAGACAATATAAGATGAACTGTTGGACCCCACCTCCCCACACCTGGTCTAACATTTCCCACCCAGCGTGTGTTTGCGGGTTATACCACGGCGAGTGTTTGCGGGTTATACCGCGACATGCAACTTAATCAGTATTGTCCTCTTTGGTTAAGGGTGAGCCACGGCTCGAACCCATGACCTCAAGGTTTTGTTCCACTTTATGTGGACGCCTCTCACCATTGAGCCA
>JANTPM010000003.1:23014230-23024575 GCA_025434745.1 Erythroxylum divaricatum
ATGGAGTCATTCCTATATAAAAAGTATTGACCTGCTGACATGTAGAGCACCTATGACTAGGACACTGTGTCAACATATCCCGAAATCACTCTCACGCTTCATATAGATTTTCATTTTCATATTGGGTGAAGGAAGTGATCTCATTCTTTATCTTTAAAAATTTAGCAGGAAGGAAAAATTTAGCCAAAAATAATCTGATCATCTCATCCCATACAGTAATTGATCCCAACTGCAAACTAGCTAACCATGCTCTGGCCTTATCCCTTAAAGAAAATGAGAATAACCTTAATCTCACCGCATCTTCTAATACTCCATTCTGCTTGAACAAATCACAAATATCCAAAAATGTCTCTAAATGGGTGTGCGGATCCTCCAAAGGCAATCCTCCAAATTGAGATGCTCTCACTATGGATGTAATGTTGTGAGGAATCTCAAAACTTGCAGTTGTGATTGTCGGCCTTATAATGGGAGGCATGGGTCTATTGTTGTACCCCATAGTCAAATCCATCATAGTCAACTGCCTTCTCTCTTCAGTATGTGGCATCAGCCTCTCTTCATGCTGTTCCATCTCTACAAACTGTTCTTTTCTAATCATTTCTTATGTGTTACTATTCCGAGCCAATCTAGTTTCCTGGGCAACTTACGAGCAATTTTTTCAATCTTAGTATCTAGTAGCGAATTCTCGAGCTTTTGACTACGAGTGATCATAAACAAAATGGAATAAATAAAAAATAACGACAGAGCTAAGAATGGAAAATAAAACACACCGAAGGAAAGCAATCAAGCAAACAACTAAAATACTAAAATAAAAAAACGAAGCAAGATTTAAATATGAGATAATTAACACCGTCTAATCTAATGATTCACAATAAGGAATTTTTGCAGTAATGGCACCAAAAATTTGTTACAGTCTAAATAAAAAAATATAAATTAAATTCTGTCTAGACCAATTAGAGTCAAGCGCATCCCATCGACAAGTAATCTAAAACGGTAAGAACCTGATATCGTACCCAAGAGAATTTCAACACGCAAGACAATTAAATTAAATGATGAAAAATTACTCGAACGATCAAGAATTGATTGATTTGAAAATAAAGTAAAATAAAGTAAACAAATCAAGGAAATATGAAAATGCAAGGTATGAATTAAAAATGATTAGATTTAATCAAATGACAGAAATCAGCTAAGGTATTGGATTTCAATTGAATCAGACACTAAAAATTATAACGGCGGATTGATTAAGAAATTACTTCACTTAAGCGAGTCGAACCCAATATTCATGGGGATTCCCTTCTCATCTAAATCTGAGTCACCCACTTGATTCATAAATAATTCGGAATAAAATGCATTCAATACAAGAAGCCTAAAACTAAATTTGTTAATCCTAAGTATCCTTACACAAGATCCTAAGGTTGGTCTACACTTTAGTCTCAAGTATGTCGCTTGATTAATTTTTCGACAAATTAAATCTCATTGTTTGTGGCATTTAATCATCTAAAGTCTTAATCTAGGTGATCAAGCTAAATTAAGACTAAATATGCGTTTAATCAAGCGAAAATCAATACCACAAAAATTATCCAAATCCAATATCAATCTTAACCTTAAACCGAAAAGAAAAACTTACTCACACATATTAATCAATGTAACATAAATCATGGTCTTAAAATATGTCTGCATTGAATAAATTCCAACAACCAAAATAAGTAAGGAATTAAATAAAGAAAATTAGAAACACCCCTTTGCGATAGCTGGAACATTGTGTGTGGAGTGAGAGTCTTTTGTGATGTTGTTATGTGACTGAGTGAATAATTTTGAGTGGGGACTGCCTCCTTCCTTCACTTTATCTCCACAAGCTAACGTGTCACTAGCTAACTTTGACCCCAGGTATTGCGTGAATCACTCAAGTTTCCAACCCCACCAAGCTTTAACGTGTTTTCTTGTCTCCATTTGCTAACCTTTTCTCTCCACAGTTGTCTCCCTCTTATATGTTGCCACCAGCTGCTGTTTCAAGTGGGTTTGTGCGTTAGTGATAAATTGGAGCTTCCTCCACCAGCAGGTGCGTCATCTCCCTTCAACAATGCCAAGGTCACGTTGTTCAACTCTCCCAGCTGTCTTCACGCAACTGCTTCTCCTTGCTTTGTTCTACACTCACGCCCCAGCAGCTGCTTCAACCTTCACCACCAGCTACAGCAACGTTGTTCCTCCTCCATCAGCTAACGTGTTGACTATCCCAGCTATAATATTGTTCTACTCCACTCGTGATCTGCTGAAGTTGTTCCTCCTCACTAGCAACTCACGTTTTTTTTCCTCTTGGTTAACAGCTCACGTTTTTTTAGCTGCTAACGTTGTGCTTCCACCGTTCCACCAGCTCTTCGTTTTTCCTCTATTTCTCCCTTAATTCTCCAGCTTCTCCTTGTGTGTCGAGAATGTATGTGAGGGCTCTCTCTCTCTCTGTAAAAATCTTCAACATCCCAAGCCTCTTTAACTCACGCAGCTACTTCTTCAACGTGAATGGAGAGTGTTTTCAAGTGGGCTTGTGCGTTTTTTTTTTCCACCTGGAACTACTTCATCGTCCCCTTTTAATTTTTTCCCCCGCCAACGTTTTTGATGTTGCTCTTCCTATTCAATATCCATGCCCCTCTTTCATGCCTAAATTCACGCATATAAACATGATTTTTTTCTCCTTTTGCTGCTAGCTTTCTATGTGAGTTTAAGACATTTTTTCACCTTTTGTCTTCTATCCACGCCAGCCCATCTAAATCACGCCTAACATCCTATTTTTCAACTCTCATTCACGCCTAACATCAACATCGCCAGCTTCTTCATTCCTTTGTCTCTTATGTATTGAGAGTCCACCATCTCATGCTCTCCTTGATTTGTTGCCGCCACTGCCTTGTTTCCACTCCATTTGTTAAACCGTTTTGTCTCCTTCAAACTCACGTCCCTCACTTTCCTGCGCCTCCATTGCTTCCTTGGTTTCTTATTTCCTCTCCTAAACATTTTCAGCTCACGCCTTTCTCAAATAAACTCCATCTCCCTTGGTCCACTCTTAATTCACATTTTTAAACGTCTCCCTTACGCACAAGCTCTCATTTTCCTTGGAAAAAAAATGCAGTAGCTCTCATTTTAGAGCTTTCCTTGCTTTATGCTTTTTAAAATTCCAAATCCAATATGTGCCTAAAATTCAAACAAATAACATTTAATTAGTGCAATGTAAACATTAAATGGACAAGAGTTTAATAAATTATGTATTAAAAATTAATACAAAAATGTCCATTAACATTGAACAACCTCTAGGTTATGTTAAGAAGGAGGAAGAAGACAAGGTTTATAGGTTGAATAAGGTCTTATATGGATTTAAAAAAGGCCTATGGCATGGTATACTCACATTGATTCTTATTTTGTTAATCATAGCTTTTAGAGGTGTCCTTATGAGCATACTTTGCATATTAATTCTAATCTGCAAGGTGATCTTATCATTGCATGCTTGTATATGGATGATTTAATTTTCACTGGCAATAATCCAACATTGATGGTGAGTTTCAGGGAGGCTATGATTTCTCAATTTAGGATGATCGATATGGGCTTGATATCTTACTTCTTTACTATTGAGGTGAATCAAATAGATGCATGGACTTTTATTTCCCATAAAAAGTATGCAGGTGATATTTTGACGAAATTCAGGACGGAGTTGTGCAACCCTATTTTGACTCTTGCTAAAGACAGGATATAGCTTGTGAAATATGGTAGTGATGAATTAGTTAATGCAACTAATTGTAAGCAAAGAGTTGGGAGTTTGCAATACTTGACTGCTACAAGGTCAGATATCATATATGGTGTTGGGATAATTAGCATATTTGTGGAGAGTCTTCGTCAATCTCATTTGTGAGTTGCTAAGTGTATCTTGAGATACATTAAAGCTATACTTAGTGAAGGTATTTTCTATTCTTATAGTAATGATGTAAAGTTTGTTGGATATACAGACAATAATTAGTTAGGTGATGTTGAGATGAGGAGGAGTACTTCTGGTTTTATTTTTCATCTTGGCACTAGAGTGTTTTTGTGGTCGTCTAAAAAGCAATAGGTAGTTGCTCTCTGTACAGTAGAACTAGAGTATGTTACAGCAACAAGTTGTGTTACTCAAACAATCTGATTGTAAAGAATGCTTAGTGAATTGAAGCATCAACAAGTAAAGTCTACAAAGATTTTGGTGACAACAATTGGATGATTGCAATGACAAAGAATCTTGTGTTCCATGGTTATTGACATCAAGGATCACTACATTCAGGACTTGGTGAAAGATAATAAGATTGTGGTCGAGTTTTTCTCATCTAAGGAGTAAGTTGCAGATATATTTACAAAGCCATTAAAGATAGATGTGTTTTTGAAGCTTGAAGACTTGGTTTAAGGGAGGCTATGTTAGGAATTAAACCAAGTAGGTTAGGTGCGATCTGTTTATTGATGTTAGTATTATAGAGACAATTAACTCTTTATTTAACCTAGGTATATATATGTTAAGTTGTATAGACAGAAGAGAAGAGTGAATACAAAGAAAAAAAAGAAAACGAATAAGAGAGATAAGTAGGGATGCCAATTCTTAGCCTATGAGCCTAAATTTAGTTGTTTTCAATGGGCTGACCTATGGGTCAAGTCCAGACTCATACTGACTCGAAACTCAATTATTTTAAGCAAAACAACATTGTTTTTATCTAAAAGAATTGAATCTCAAGTAAGTGAGCAGCCCAGACTTGAATCTAGTTAAAAAAAAGTTATTTTTTATTTTTTATTTTTAAAAAATTAATGGGCTAGGCCACTCATTGCCATCCCTAGAGATAAGTGGGTGTTGTGTTCTATATAGCCGAGATACGGTTTTGTTACTTTTAGTTTGATAAATCAAAACTGAGATTGCTGGTTATTTACTTTCTTTTCTACATGTTTTGTTGATTAAAATGTAGTCCTATATAAATATACAAAATTTTAAGCAAACAATGAAAAGAATAACTAATGTAAATCAGTTTAAGCAACTCTTTGAGTATTGATTGCAGTAGTTGTTGAATCCATCATTTTCCCAAAGATTGAAATTTCAACAACCTTAATTCTACATAACTAAGATTCTCAAACATGTTCACCAAACAAGCTTAAATCACACGAAATAACACACGAAACTTGGCAGCAAAGATAGTACAGTTTGTGATATGAAGCCAAATGCGGTTCCCTACTTCCCTCGCTTAACGAACACCTCATCATCCAGTACTCTCACGAACTTTGCTCCAGCCCTGCAAACTGTAGCCCCTAAAAGAAAACCAGTTCCGACAACTTTAACCAGCAGGTTATATAATGTCTTACGTAATATCTCACTGTTCTTTGTTTTACCCATGGAAACATCACAGTTGACAGTTCCGTTCATTTTTCTTTTTAACTATACCTATAATAAGGCGTCTGAACAGTAAATCTTTTACAACTTTGGTGGATATCTTTAAACTCTCTCAGCTTTTTAGTTAGTGAACACACATTCACACACACACACACACACATATATATGAACGTATACACAATGCACCTATTCTGCTTATCGAGAGTGCCTATGTCGTAGGACTTCTTACTAATATTGTAAAAGTTGTAAAATCTTTTTACTACTGAACTTCAAGGCTTACTAGTATGATACATTATTTCTTCAATATGCGTCAAACAAATTTAGTGTGTGATTGACTTAATAATGTTTTCAGACAATTAGAGGACACAAAGGATAACGCTTAATTACATTGTTAGTGCTTCCAGAAACTGGTCCAGCAGTTGAGTTTGGAATGTACCTTGCCCACTGTACACCGCAAGTTATTATAGGAGAAGGAATCAAAAACCAGATTTAAGAAACAAAACTAAGCAAAAGCACTGTGAAGAGAAGTGATAAGTTACATTTTTAGCTGCTGTACTAAAGGCTTCCCTATGGGGTATCTCAGGATTGGCTGCTTTGATGCGCTGAATCTCCTCCCTAACCACCATGGACAAACATGTTATAATAGAAGTACAAGTCGTACAAGTTAATCAGGAATAGCAGTGAAGGAGGGTTATAAATGCGTATATATATAAATCTTCCTCTTACTTCATGAATCGATTGTACGCAGATGGAAGTCGGTGCTTTTTCTCAGGTGCTGCATAGCAGATTCTAGTATATTATATAACTCGGGAAGCCTGCTAGTAATTAAGAAGTGAAATATAAACGGAATAATAGAGTTTCATACGCTTCACTACAAAGGGTGCTTTGGGTGATAATGGCTCAGAAGTTGTAGCTGAGCATGTTGAAGAAGATTGTCCACGCTTAAAATCACCGCAATGCTCTTGCTTCTCCTTTTAAGACATTCACCTTTCGTTAGTAATACATATCCTTTTGATCGTGACAGAATAATATATTTTCTCTAATTAGAAAGAGTGAATTTTATATTATTCATCTATATGCATGCCTTTTCATTTGCATAATGAGTGCCAGCATAATACATAACTAAGATTTTGGATTTTTTTTAAAAAAAAAACCAATCTACAGGGTCTCTTCGTGTTCGTGTGTGCATGCTGTGTGAGAGAGTGTCTTATGGGTGTGTTTTTAGGCATGGAGACAAACCTGAACCAGCTGGTGATCAAGACATTGACCTTGGAGTGGAGGTCTTGTACTAAGAAAAGACAGATTACTGCAATGGCCACATTTCACGGTCACAGTGTCCAACAGCCGCTTGTATGGAATCCCAACCTAGAACCATCCAAGTCAATGCACATGAAAATGACAAAGAATGACCACAACAACATATTATGGCTGAAGATAATGCGCCAAAAAGTCATTCTTCTGCATCACACACAGAAAGCAATGTTTCGAACATTCAATATAGCTATATATGCTAAGGAGAAAGAAATCTTTCACAGCCCTTTGTCCGCAATAGGGTTTGACATGTGCCATATGATAGCTAGGGCTAGATAACAGACAAACAACGAGTTGAATTATATGCTGTTGTTCCCTACTACTTGGATTTTGACCTACGCAGTTCAGAAATATGAGTGTGTCTATAATGGTTAAGATCAAAGTTTTAGCATAAATCAAAGGAAAAGAAAATGTTACTAAGCTAATATGTGTGTTCTTGGTTAATATCCAAAGCGAATATTTTGTTGTTTTCAGTCATTTATTCTATGTGAGAATTAAGAAACAAAAGCTCATGAAAGTTAGAAAAGAAAAGACATAAGATTCTTAAGGGGTGAATAATAACATTTAAATTACCGCAAGAACAGTGTTGCAGAAGTTGCAGCGAACATAGCACAGATGTTCAGAAGGTGGGATCAAGTCCATGGTGACTTTCTCTTCTAAGTTCATTTCTCGAAGAAGAAGAAGAAGAAGAAGAAGGAAAAGGAACAGACGAGCAAGAGAAGGATAGGACGCCAGAGAAATTGTAGCTTAAGATTTGTGATTGAAAACTGGGATGTTGATTAACAATATAGAGGAGGCTAAGCTTCAAAAAGGGGATCTGAGGTTACTGATAGTAGACGTAGCTACTAGCCAGCATTGCGCTGCATTTAACAGGACCTGAACTTTCCATGGGTCCTTTGAGGTTTGAAGAAATAATTATTGTTGGAAACTCCCAAAAAACTTATAATGTGTTGATTTTTGAACTATACTGATGATTTTGCCAGTTAGTAGAGGTACTTTACATCTTTATCATTTTGCTATGGTTGTATTCTATCATTTTGCGACAAAACAAAGAATATGAAGCATTAAATAAGATCTTAGAAGAGACGAGACATTTTGATAATCTGGAGATTTTGGCTTTTTTTGCAGCGTCCTTTCAAAAAACTTATTTTATACAAATTCTATACGATAAGAATTTAAAAAGGCGTTTACTTAAGCTTAAATACAAATAAAATGATTTTGTTTTGAGAATTTCAATTCCTATCAAAACCTGAGACAAGAAATGAATTAACATGAGCAAAGGTTATTAAAAAGTAGCAGCAGCAATTATATATCCCACACCAACAATTACTATTATGATCTTATGCTAAGAAATTAGAAGAGAGATTTTGAGATGCATATATGCTTATTATCCCAAAAAAATGGAGACTCTTAAATGGTAAGTTTATGGTTGGAGTAAAATTTAGGATACCCGTGTGACAAGATAGTTGGAGAGAAGCGTGGAGTTGGGCAGGCATGAAAAGATAGTGATGGGAGAAGAAGCTCAGCATGCATTCCATCTTTTGTGGGTGCAATGCTAAACGAGGAAAGCTGAAATAGACAGGAGCTACAATAGCAAGTCACTGTCACAATACGCTGGTGAATACAGGATTTCATTTTTATCAAGGAAGTGGTCGGGTGAGAAATCTGTCTCGTCGTGATGGGACGATTCGTCAGTTTCCATACTTGGTAACAATGTCATAGAAGTGCTTGCTTTTCTCACCTTTCTCTGCTCGTATAAACTTCTTCTTTCCCTAGGCCTTTCTACTGCTCTTCTTGATCCATTGTCCGATACTCTTTATAGTTGTTGCTTAATATTTCTCCGTTATGTACTTCTGTCTGATACGTGTCTAATATTTTTATTTTCTCCAAGTGATGTTAGGAAAAATTTAGGTATATATTTGGATCTTTTGTCTTTGGCATCTTGGTTAACAGGCTCAAGATTCATAATGAATTAAAGTAAAAATCTAAAAAGAACAAGTTGCCAACAGCGTTAAACTTCTTAACTACCAAGGTATGAAAATCTTTGACTTGAATCATGGGACCTTTTCTTCTATTAACCATCTGATTACAGGTTTACTTTGCTAGGCTTGAACATTAGCTTGGAGTAGTGACAGTAGCTATATATGGTGAGTCGTGATGGATCGATCTTAGCCCAAGTCGGATCTAACCGCTGTGTTTCTTGTTTTTTCTTGTTCAAACTCAGTTTCCTTGTGCCAATCGAGACTTAATACTGACTTCTAGCTATAGATTATAGGATTTGGTGGTGAGAACATTGACTACACCAATCCTCAGCCTTCGGTTAACTCTTTAGGTACGTAAATTCTCTCTCTTTTTAATTTTGTGCTTAACTTCCTTAAGATTGATTTGTTAATCTTCATCTAATTGGTTTGCATGCATGTATCTTCTATGTCATATCTGCTTTTTGTTGATTGTCAAATTGAGTAGGGCTTATTGGGCACCGTTTCCGGAGCCCAACTTTGGATCATGAAATGTGAGCTTAATCCAACAAAATTCCCTTAACTATCATTGGTTCATCTTCTTTCTCTGATACTAAACATGTTGGACCCCGCTTCTGGAGCCCAACATTCGGAGTCAAAAATGTGATCTTCGTAATGAGCGGACGTATTACCTTGAAGGGTTATTTCCATGAACTCGTGTCAGCCATATCCCACAAGAGTGATGTGTGCCCACACCAGTCAAACACCAAAATCATAATTGACTTCTTCAAAACAATTGTAGCTCCAAGTTTCTAGTTTAATGTGAAGCAAGAACTATCTCAATTGGAACCCTATAGAAGAAGTTATACTTAAAAAACCAAAGTATATTCATACCCCAGCCATGCTCTCCCAACTAACCCCTCACTTTCATTCCATCAAACTTTCTCAAATCAACTCTAAAAGATCCCAATTTTTATGGAGAGATAGATACATGTGTTAGGAAGTTATTTCTTCAAGAATCACTACATTTGGAGATTCGGACGATGAAGTTATGGCCAAACGATTCAAACATATTTATATCCTCAATCATATTGTACCTATCTAGGGAGAATTGACATAACTTTCTCTATGAAGCTTGGATTGAGGCCATTCTTAGACCATTTGAAAGAAAACTTCTAGATCTACAACTTTAATAGACTACAAAGTGAGATTCTACCTCTAAAATAACCAAAATCGCGATTTACTATAATTGTCCCGTGAATGTCCATTTAACGGACACAAACTGGCTTGGGAATCATTTTTCACCCGAGAAGGTCCGTTTAATGGACCTAAAGTCTGTTAAACGGATATTGGCGAGGCTGAGGGTCCTTTCTGACTCGAGAAAGTCTGTCTAACAGACGTAGGGGTTCCCCAAATCCCTCCAAAGCCTCTCCAATGCTTCCGACATCCAATATAACCTCATTTTCACTCATAAACTTCCCAAATACAACTCTTCTAGTGCAAACTCACTTCATATCAACTCAAACACCAAATTTATCTCATTAAGCTCTCAATTCTCAACACATTTGATTCATCAAAACCACAATTTCCCATAATTCTCCATAGCTGTCTTATAACAGCATCACATCTTGTAATGATCATAACTTACCACTCCGATATCCAAAGATTACCAACTTTATGTCGTTGGAAAACTAGAAAGATC
>JANTPM010000003.1:23045642-23058146 GCA_025434745.1 Erythroxylum divaricatum
TGTCAAGCTCACCCCCTTTCTGTCCCCTCTTTAGGTGATAGTTAAGAGATCAAGTGATCAAGAGCCTAAGGGAACTTCCGCAAATTTGTTATTTGTATTTTGTAATAAGCCAATGTTGTGGCTTTTGATATGTAAATAAAGTTTTTCAAACTCTATTGTTTTATAAATAAAATGATAGATTGAAGTAGTTCAGTTATGTATGTTCATTTTGACTTCCTCGTTATATGGTTGAGTTAGAGTAGTAAGTTTGTTTTGATGTTTGATGGTCATGGGGCATGCCACCCTTGTGGGATGATACCTAATAAGGGTTCATGGAAATAATTACGCTCACGCTTCATGATTTCACAAGAGTTAGATTCTAACAACGGTGACCAACATGGATCTAGCATGCAAATGCCTCAAAGTCATAAATAAAAAAGCACACTTGCAACCATATCTGGTGAGTCTTGAGCCTCCTGTCTGGTCATAGCATAGACCTAAGCCTGGGACTGTGGTCAGCTGCCCCGCCTCTCAGTTCTCATGGAAGAACTCCTAGAGCTCACACTGCCTCTACCTTGACCTCTCTGTCCAGGTCCACTTCCTCTGCTTTGCTAGACCATAGCATCACTTCCAGATTGCCTACTCACACCAGACTGAGCTCCCAAGGTACTAGGACAATCACTGATCTGGTGGTCTAAGGAGCCGCACTTCAGGTAAGCTCCAGTTAGTCTCCAACACTCGCCACCATGCCTCCTCTCATTGTGCTCACATACTGGAAACTGACTATGTATTGCACCCCTTCCACTGCCAATTTGTGATGATCTAATCATCTGCCCAGATCCTAACTGCCTGGATCCACCTGGTGGTCTGAAGGCCCTATTCTGGAGCTTACTGAATCTTCTACCAAAATTTTCCTAACTCTCACTAGCTCTCTTCCCTCTAGACCCTTGCCCAGTCTCTCCTTGTCTCTGTCTTAGTAGCTACTCAATTATAATTGAAGCAGCTCTCAACTTAGTGAAAGTACCCAGATCTAAAAGTTCCAACCTTGTTCTGATCTCCATATTGAGTCCATTCTCAAACCTCCTACACTTCTCTTCTTCTATAGGGATCAAAGTAGTAGCATAACCCATCAACTCATTAAATCGGACCTCATATTCTGCTACTGACATCCTACCCTACTTCAATTCCAAGAACTCCTACATTTTCATATCCAATTGGGCATGTAATTATCTCTTAAGACTCTCAAAAAGTCTTCCCACTTCAATTGGTAACGTCTGGTGGTATTGCCTGGGACAGTCTTCCACCATTGATAAGTTGGGCCCTACAATAAAGACATTGCATAATCAAACCTCTCATTAGGCTCGTAATCGATCTGATCAAATATCCTTTTTGTCCTCTCTAACCATCCCTCGACCTTACTGGGAGTTGTGCTACCATAGAAGTCCACAGCTCCATGCTTTCGTAGCCTATCATACCTCCTCTCCTTTCTCTCGGAACTCTAGGAGGCATCTCCTCTAATCGAGGTACTGAGGCCTCTGCACTAGCTCCTGCCGATCCTTGATCAACTGGTTGATCAATCTGATCACCTAGAGCGGATGACCTACAATAAACAATAACTTCAATTATTATCTGCATTTCTCATGATGCTTTATGCTTAATATTCCTATATGTCCCAAGATGTCAAACTATGCTCTGATACTACCTAAATGTAACGTCCCATTATCGCAGGGTATAGACTTTGATGTCCGGAGGTCATTCCAGTACATTTCCTACAATAAGGACGAGCTACATTCGATCACTACATTCACTTCACATAGCGTCATATCATTATTCACTTATAAAGCATCATAAGAAAATCACAATATTTTAAAACCAATTTTTTCCTCATTTCACTTCACAAAACTGAAAGTCTACATTGTATCTTTCAAAACTTACAAAATGTACATCATCAAAACCTAGTACAAAAGTACTACATAAAAGAGGAAAATATACAAAGTCTATCAAATCTGTTCCCAAAATCCAGCTGACCGACCTTTAAGCCATGACTTCTCTTGCCAGACCATAATCTACACAACTGGCAGAGCCTCCCAATAGCTAGAGTCATCTCTCAATCTTAAAAAGACAACGTTGTAATTTTGGTGAGTTTTGAGAACTCAATGAGGTAACCATCATCAATGGTTCACTCAATTCATGCAACACACCATTTCACATAACATGTAATTCACAATTTTGTATAATAGGTCATGTAACACATTTTCACTCAAGCATAGGCCATTACTCATTTCAATCAATCAAACGTACTTATCAAAATGCATATGGAATGCTTATGAGACACTTTTTTAATTGTTACTTTGTTATGACCGAGTGCCTAAACTATCCTGTATCTATTTTAAATACCGGGCTCATTACTAACTGTCCCTTATCCGAGGAGAATACAGGGCTCATTATACATAGTGAGCCTTAGGCTCTTAATCACTGTCTAAGCTCGAGGCTCTTTTCACTCGTTGAGCTTTAAGCTCTGATCGGTGGCTACTCTAGTCACAACTATCATTATCTCATGAAATGCATGTACCACAATCACTCACATTATAAAGCACTTAGGTCTTCACATTCACATTCAAGTAGCACTTCAATATCTCAATCCACATTCACATTCATCGGACCTTCTGTCAGAAATTCATAATTAAACACATTCAATTATCATTTAAAACATAAATTAAGCAAACAAGTAATTAAGTGAGACCATCTAGGTTACTCACAAGTTTCTCCCAAAACTAATTCCTAGAAGTTCCAACAACATCTAGGAGTTGACATTCTAGTTGCTCCTTTATATCAGACAACATACACATATATCACAATTTGTACAATCATAAGTGTTTAATGATGCACATGTATGAAATAAAATATGTACAATGCATGTTTATGACAATATCAGGTATTTATACATCAATTCCTTCACAAAGTCCTTCTCGTATCAAAACTAATCTAAATATAATTTATACTTAGGTTTACACCTCATTAAAATCATAAAAAATCACATTTCATTCTCTTTGAATCACTTCAGTTTTTTTCCAAGACACCCCTTTTGGGTCTACTGATCATGTTCAATCAAAAGGTGAAACTGATATAATTTGTTCAAACTCTATTCTAAAAAAGTGTTCCCCTATGTCTTATCTTTTCATTGACACTTAAATCACTCAATTTGGTTCAGTAATTTGAAATATATGCCTCAAATATTATCGGGTTATCCATATTCAAAAAACAATGTACTATACCCAACTTCCATCCAGAAATTCAACATCTTCGAGACTGAATCACAATTTGACTTTTTCATATAATTTGTATCCTTATGTCTCTAGTGTACTTCAAATCAACAATCATCTCATTTGGAAACCTATAGATCTAGATATAATTAAAATACTAAAGGGTGCTCAGTAAGAAAATCCTATTTCATTGTTCCAAAAGATTTCACATTTTGATTCGATCAATATTTCTCAATTTAATTCATAAAGCTACAAAATTTTATGGAGGGATAGAAAAATGTGTTATAAATCCATTGGTTTAAGAATCAAGTCATTTGGATGTTTAGAGAAGAAGTTATGGTCAAAAGAAATAAGGCTATTTAGGGTTAGTTAACCCTTTGGTGAAACTAGCAAAGCACGACGTTGTTTTCCAACCAATTTCAGCAATACACGAGGGTGACTTCCTAACCTACCAAGCAATGTCACCATCGTGCTTAATTTCCTAGCATGATGGTGCAACTCTAGTTCATCTTCTCCATCGACATCTCAACTTCAAACCTCCTTAACTTTTGATCCAGAATTCCAAAATTTACAAACTTTATATCAATGGAAAGCTTAAAGAAATATCTACAACTTTCATGAAGACAACTTTGTCAAAATCTCTCTATATCAGTGGAAAAACTCATGAAAGTTTCATACCAAAAATTCAGCTCTCTAACCATCTATTCTCAAAAAATTTCCAGATGACTTTCATTTTCCAAAATCTAACACTTAAAAAAAAATTAAGTCTTTCCCACTCCATTTCATTAAACTCATTTACCATAATTTCATACCACTCCAAAATATACAAGTTTAATCAAAAACCATCAAAAGCTAAAAATTCTTATCATCCTATTTGTACTCTGTTACTTTTTTGCATTTTCAACTTTCATTCTCAATCACTATTCTTCCTCTCAACTTCCATTTAAACTCATTCCCATCTCAAACCATCATTTTATAATTGCTTTTCTACTTAAAAACTAGTTCCTTGGTCATCTCTAAGTTTTCATCAACTCACATACAACACAAATATATATACATATATATATATAAAAACATGCACAGTGAAGAACAGAGCACATATCACCTTTATTCACTACTTACTTGTTGAAAACTCCAAAAGCTTCAACTATCTTCAAGCCCTAGCTCCATGTAAAACTCACGTATTTACTGTGCAAAATGACCAGCTTCTGGTTTTTTTAGGGTGAAAAATACATAGCAATGGTGGTAGAGTTGTGGGATGAGGAAAAATAAAAAAATCCCTCTAAAGGATTTTCATGAAAAACTTTGTGTGTGGAAAGAAAATTTGAAGAAAGAGGCTAGAAAAAGTCACTTAGGCTTAGCACTTATCTTATTAACTCTCATATTCATATAATTTACTCTTACAAGGTTATAAAAGCAACTTTCTAAATTAATGACACTTGTCACTTTCTTTACGCCTAAGCCTAAACTAAATTTGTTCTTGACTAATTCCTTTAGTCTCATCTCTACAATCTAACTTTCTCCAATCATCATTAATTCCTTTTTTTATAATACTTTATAATTTCCAAAACTAAATCCTAAAATCACCTAAATTAAAAAATATTAGAATTTCACTAACCTATAAAATTTTCAATGTAAAAACACTCATAATTCTCAAAAGTACATAAATAAATCAATTTATGTTCGGCATTATTCATGAATGCATGTACAATTATTTTCATGTACAGAAAGATTCACTATTCATATATATGTGTATGACATATTATGCATGAGCATAAAAATGCATTTCTAAATCTCTCATAAATCACTCATATTTACCATTTTAACTTCCCCACAAATAATGGGATGTTACAAGTGTAATACACAAAGCTAGTGTACGACTGCCTTATATTTCTGAGGGCATATGGAGTCGTTGGCAGGAGTACTGGACATCACCTAAGACAATGTTCATATTAGGCCATAACTCGACCAACAGACGTGGAGGCCCATGGGGAGACAGTCTTCCCGTTCATATGGGAGGATCAATCACCTACTACAAGTGTGCAGAAAGACTTGTAAGTATCTAATTATTACACTTATATTCTAATTTTTTTACTTTGCCGTTTTTTAATTTAAATTGATGTGTGAATTTTGTGATGATGGATAATGATCATGGTATAAATGTCTAGTGCCATATATGACTGTTGTGAGTTATTTTTTTCGTTCAATAGGGGGTAATATTATAAAAATAGAGGAGACTCTACTGAAATTTTTATAAATTCTAGTTTAACATAGAACATTTTATTGTTATGCAGGAAAAGTCTATAGGCATAAGGCCTACACCCCATCAATTGTTTTTGCATACTCACACTAAGAAGCATGAAGGTGTGACATTCGTCAACAACCATATAAAGAACTAAATGTATGTGAAATTCATGCATTAATATTCATTCTTAATAATTATGACTTACTAATTATAATATAAGCATTGCCTCTTAATTGGACCAAATACAAGAAACAATTCAGTGATAGTCTTAGGGAGAACAAGTTGTTGATGTGGGCCAGGTATATTTTGATGTAGTGGATGGTAGGGATAGTCATGGAAGGATCTTCGGGCTAGGCTTATTTGGGAACACTTGTTATTCGCACTCGTCTACATCCAGTATAGCAGCATCAAGTACACGACCAACAATGGAACGTATCTATCAACTTGAGAATACAGTGGAGACTTTGACAAGTCAGTCGCAATAGACAATGGAGTATATAACTAAGTTCCAAAATGAAATGGAGCAGTTAAAAGGGAGGGCTACAGATTTAGACCATCCGCACTCACCAGGACAATAGGATTGTTGTAGTCATTTGGAATGAATTTATGAACAATTTTATGTTTTTATTATCAATGAAGAAATTTTTTCCTTTATATAATTAATTAATTTTTGTTTAAACAAATTATATATATAAACAAATCAAATAATTATGCACAAATAATTTATAGCTGTTGAAATTATCCAAATCAATTTAAATTTCGAGATTTTAAAAAAGAAAATACTTACGAAAAAAATTATAGTAAATTGATGAGAATGTATATTGTCGTTACCAACGGAATTTAAGTCTTCGTCGGTAAGTTAAGTCATATTTACCAACGGTTTGCAATAAACCGTTATTACATGTTTAGGGTTTTTACGGATAGAAGTTCAGTTTCCATCCATAATTTGAGCGATATTTGTTGACGGTTATTGACAAACCATTAGCATATGTTCACATTTTTATTGTACATTCACCGACAGTTTATCAAAAATCATCGGTATATATACTGACTGAAATGTTTCTTTCCATCAGTAAATTTACCAACGGTTGTAACATTTCGTCCAGTAAATTTTCAATTAGAAATGATATTTCGTCGGCAAAGTTACCGACAATGCATTTCTCGACGCAATTTTTCGTCAGGGAAAACCATCGTAAATTTCAATTGTCAATAGAAAGTTAATGTTTACCATCGGTAATTTCCGTCAGCAAATACCATTTTCCTGTAGTGTCAAAACTTTGGAATAAATTATCAACAAAACTTTTATTCAATGAAAGAGGAGCTACTCTTTTGACTTTTAAGCTAAGCTTTCCTTAAGTACTATTATACTATGTAAAGTCAAGAAATATAATGGAGTATAGTAAAAGTAAAGCTCACCTATCTCTTTCAATCTAAGATGTCCTCTCACTCTCTCTCATAATCAAATATTTATTTTCTCTCTTGAACAAATCATTGAACATATGCTTTCTTATATATATGCTTATACATATATGCAATTTCATTCCTTCATAGCGTTCAGATTCTGAAATCCACTTTAGTGCATCACCATATCAAAATATCATATAGAAGAAGAAGAGAGAAGAAAGGAAAAAAGAGCCCAAATGTGAGACCATCAATACCACATGGTTTCCACTTGGCATTAGTGGGTTCTATAAAAGGTGAAAATTTGATTATAAAAACCATTTTATGATTTGTAGATCCCATAAAAGGTAAAATTTTAATAAAAATTTCATGTCAATGATGACATGGCAGTTAATAGGTTTAAGGGTTCCATTAGTTAAAGGTCTAATGAAGATAATTTTAAAATGATTTATTGTTCAAAGCTTCCAAATATTAGGGTCTAAAAATAATTTAGTGCAAACAATACAGATTAAAACATACCCTCAACCCTTTTAGCAAACATGCTAAAAATTCTTTCATCATGTTTTATTCAACGCAATTCATATTGGTGTATTACTATGCTTAATTTGCTCTGTTTAACTTAATTTATGCCCTCATATACGAGTTTTATGTGTTCCAAATTTTATAAGTTATTTCATATAAAGATACTTTGTTAAATTTATTTCTTTTTCATGTACAAAATAAGATATGACATCATTATCATTCAAGGAAATAAGTTTCTTATCTTGATTATCTCATTTTTCCTTTAATTTGAGAAATTTTCTATCATTTATGATTTTATCCATTAGAAATAATTTTTCACAAGTCAATCCTTTTAGCCATTAAAAAGAGCTTCATTATAGTTTTCCAATAATAATAATCACTTCTATCAAAAAATGGAGCTCTACTAATATTTTGGCCCTTTTGGCTAGATGAAGATGTTGATACATTTAGATACGTCATGAATATCTTGTCTTAAAATGTAATTAGAATTTAATAATAGGGACCCACTTTGATACTATTTGATAGTCCCCAATGGTCCAAGAAGAGAGTGAATTAGGTTTTGGTGAATTTAAAAATCATTTTTAAACTTAAAAATGCAACTTGATCAAGTTTAAATTGAGTAATGTTATGAAATAAAAATTTAATTTAGTTTATTCAAGCAAAAAATAATAATGTAAAGAGTGTAGATAAGAGAAATTGCACATTGATTTTGTAATGGTTTGCCAAATAATCCTTACTGTTTCCACTATACAAGACTCACTTAGAATTCCACTAAAATCTTATTTTTTAACTAGGTAAGTAGAAAGCACATTATAATAATCGTTGTATGTCTCAAGTAAAGAGTAACTCTTTTATAATTTTTCTACAAGGCAAAGAGTAACAATAAGCCTTCTTGAAAAAACCAAAGATCATAAAATATCCCCTAAATGAACTTTACAACTTAAAAAATCATTATTTTCTTACTTCAATATTGTAACGCTCATAATTACTTTGAAATGAGATTTTGATAATTAAGAATTTTAAAATTATTAAAACTCTTTCATATATTCTTATAATACATGAATGACATAAAAACATCCAACAACTAAATACCTAAGTATTTATAGCCATAGTAGCTCAAAAATGTTTTTAGATAGAAAATTCATTATATTGGTCAACCATTCTACCATATTAGTTGGTCAATGTATCGACCGATGTTAATGCAAATTTATGGTACATAAAATTGTTGATAGAAAAACTTGTTATTACATTGGTCAACCATTATATCATACTAGTTGGTCAATATATTGATTGATGATGATGCAAATTCATGGTGTAGAAAATTGCTACCTTTTAAACTATATTGGTCTACCACTAAGAGATGTTAGTCAATCAATGTGATACATGGTCGATCAATATATTGTATTGACTCACATATCAACCAATGCAACATAACAAACTCATCATATATGACAATATATGTCTCAATTCACATTGGTCAACTACACTCTACGCACACATAAGAACCAACAAGTAACAACATAATTTTGTTAGCTAGTGTACCTAAAAATATATTTACAAAGGTTTTTCAAGTTTTTCAAAAATTATCAAACTTATTATATTAATATATTTTGTTTTCTTAAACACTTCTCAAACTATTTTCCAAAGAAATTTTAAAGATCAAGAATTTTTTCTTTGAAACAAAAACCTTAATTCCTCTTACTAATTAGACATATTTATGCATTAATTTGAAAATATGATATGTTTTTACATCAAAAGCCCATAAAGCGTTGAAGTAGTTTAAAGCATTAAAGTAGTCAAGTTGGAGATAAAATAAATTTGAATTTTGCATTTGTATATTTTTTATGCCTTGATCTTTCTTGTTGTTGGTTTTATCTATCACTTTAATGGATTTGACTTTTATAAAGCTTTGATTTCCAACTTTTCTTTATGGTCTCCATAAGGCATCGCTTGACTTCATTAGTGCATGGGTTTTAATAGTCTTCATATCTATATCTTTTGAGGAATAAAAAAATTAATGATTAGTTGTAATTATGTTTTATTATTATCAAAATATGGATTAGAAACTCCCTTATTTTAACAAAATAGTTATAAAAATAAGAAGAAAAATAAGCATGTATTATCTAGAACATGTTAGTAACCATCATGTTTAGAAGCACTTTTAACTATTCTATATTGTCATTTTGTTCTTGTTTTAAACCTTCTAATTACTACGTATATTTAGCTTTTGAACATATTAAATGCTTTCAATGTCCTAGATTATAGAGATTTTATTAGGGTAACAAATTAGGGTCGATATTTTGTTCATATGCATAGTTTAGCTCATCAATATGCTCAATTTAAGGACTATGGAGGACCTTAGACATCCAATGGATGTTTTTTTTTTTCATCTTCATTATATAGCTCTTAAAGAGGCTCCAAAGGAGTAGTGAAGAAGGCTCACAACAATGAAAGATTATTTGTGTTTGAAATTGGGACTAAGGAAATTAATACCTTCTTAAGATGTTGTGATTGTTAGTAATCAACTCAAAGAGTTGGTATTACAATTGTTAAACAATTATCTAAGGTTACATAATGAAGTGAAATCATTTGGCACTCAAAGAAAATGAACAAAAAAGAAAAAGCCAAAATATGAAATTAACACATCCAGACATTATCTGGATTTGAAAAAAGATCGATAAAATAATAAGTAACCTAAAGCTAAAGGGTAGAAAAAATGGCACAACATGAACTCGACGGCCAAGCTCGAGTTGACAAGGCTTCAAACGAAGATTGTTTTATCTTTTAAAAAATTCAACTCAAGCTCAACCTTTGAGTTTTTAGTACGATGCAGTCGTACATGTTTTCTTCAAGGACAAGGCAAAATCATTTTATTCCTTAATGATGGGTAAAAATTATAAATAAATAAATGCAAATGTTGCCATCTCCACCTCTACTCAGGCATTTTGTTTCCCTAAACTCATTTGTCATCTCTCCACCACTCACCTAACCACTGATTTTCACTAGCCTACTCGTTAGTTCTCTTCCCTGTTTCTCTTCTTAATTAGGCTCCAACCTCCAGGTAATCGCCTCCAAGTTATCATCCTCATCTTTTTTTTTTACTAGAATTTCTATTTCTAAGCCAACTTAGATGGTGCATATGAATGTTGTTATCCTTTTTATATGCTAATTATGAATAAAATGTTAGTCCACAGGTTTGGTATTTGCTATTTTATTTTTACATCAACTGTCGCTTGTAGTTTCTTAGCTTTGATAAGTAAATAGCAATTCTACAAATACATCTTTTTGCTTATGTATATATACATTTATGTAATTGTTCTCTATCCATATGTATCTATCTTGTGAGAAAAAATCAAATAATTTCTAAAAGTTTAATAACATGTTTGACTCATTTCTTGATAATTATGCATCTTTAAATTTTATGTTTACTCAGATTATGATAAATGGGACAAATTTCACAAGTATAAATATTAGCCTTTTCGAGTTTGGCCTTGCTCGGTCTGATCAAGTTTGTTTTAAATTATCAAAACTTAATTATGCAGTAGATTATATCAGACTTAAGCTCAGGCCGAAAAGCTCAACCCATAAAGAGCCTAGGCTTGATCCAATCTGTAAGCATCTCTACCTTAAGCAATTGTTAGCACCTCCTCTAATCTACCCTTCCCTGCATTCCTAGTTGCTGCTATCGTGGTATGCTGCATTGCCTGCATAGCCAGCCCTCACTGTCGCCATCAATACCCGCTAGGCTGACCAAGTGTTTCTTTTTCTAGCTATTTAATCGGTTTACGCCTACGCGGCCTCTCCAAACACAATAACTATTTTATATAATCAAATTTTTATGGTATTTCTTTTCAAAAATAAAAAAACTTTTGTTTTCTAACTATTAAATTAGAGTATGAAACTTATTTGAAATATAAAAACTGATAATAAAATAAATATATTATACTTATTTATTTTTATCGGCATAAATATTCAAGATAATATTAAATATTAATAAATAATAAGTAATTGATATTTAAATATCAATTAAATAAGTTTTGATAAAAATTTTAATGACTTCTATTCAAAAAATTTAGATGATTTACATGTTTTGTTTACTAGAAAGTTAATTTTAATATTAAAAAATAATAACTAAATACGAAAAATTCTAAAATATCAATATGTGATGAAAATGCACCAAGTCTACTGAATTTATGATTATTTAAAAAAAAGTTAAAATTAATGGATAAATGGATATCAAAAGGAGTGTAAATGACTAAGAAGAAAAGTAATATCAATTCTATATTGAATCTAAATAACATACACATCCTTAATGATGGAAAAGCTAAGTAAACAATTTGGTCTTTGTTCAATACAATTTAAAGTTTTACGAAAGTATGATATTAATAAAATAAGTAGTTTTATGAATCTAAATTGTTTTGATCATATCAATCTTTTAGTAAATTGATTTTAAGAGAAACCAATATTGATAAATAAGAATGACTCAAAAAAAAATTGACATATCATTTGCTACAATAAATTTAAATGATAACAGTAATAAGAATTTTGTACAAAATAAAAATTGAGATTAATGCGATTTAAGAAAATATTTGATTGAATAATATTTTATATTTTTATTTATTCTCTTTTCTTTTAATTTCATTTGTGTTTGATGCACATTTTTAATTTTTTATATGCAATATAAATATAAATTTTTTAATTGTAAATACTTTTATTTTAAATTTCACTTTCTATGTCATTGTATATCTCGATACGAACTTTTTTTATAATACTTATAAAGTCATAATGCTTTATTATTTTTATTATTTGATATTTTGACTTAATTATTCTTTATTATATGATATAAAATATAATATTTTAAGCACTTTGCTTATTTATAGTTATATATATATATATATATGATGAATAAATAATATTTTTTATATTAATTATGGTTATTATGTATATGTAAAAAATATTAATATTAATATTAATATTAATAAAGAGATAGTTATTATTTCAAATTTATATTATTATAATTTTTGAAGATAAAGTTGGTATAAAATTTAAAAATTATATAGCACACAATATATTGAAAGATTATTTTATAATTTT
>JANTPM010000003.1:23075131-23085418 GCA_025434745.1 Erythroxylum divaricatum
GACGATCAAGTAAGTCTTTTGGTAAAGGTGGGGACGATCAAATCAGAGAGAAAACTAGGTTGTGAGTCTCGTACCTGAATTATGAGAGAAAATACCTTATATATGATTTTGCAGTTAGGTTTAGGTTTTTTACGTATTTGCATGGGAGACATTCTCTTACTATTGGGCCATGGATGTGTGGATCAGGCCCGAATTAACCAATAAGTATAAGACACATCGATCGGCCTGTGGGTTGTTATGATTGGGCTCGGGCCCAGTAAAGCCGACCCAACCATAATGAAATATTATTTAAAAAAACAGTTCGTAATGTTATACATAAAAATGTTGTTTATGACTTTACATTCTATCTTAATATCACCAAATCAGAAGTAACTTATTTTTACTATTTAGATTAGAATGAGATGTAATGTGAAAATATTTTCTTCTATTTTATTCTATTATAAACTTTCCGTTTAAATAATAAAATATTACATTTTATTCCATTCCATTAATAACCAACCAAACAAATATATTCGGTCATCACATTTGATTTTTCCGTACAAATACAATGGAAAGTCTCTCGTCTCATATGTTTCGGAGCTTTTCAATTATAATTAGTTGAAGCATTCATGTCTCCTTGTTTCTTGTACTTTCCTAATTAGTATATAGATTTATGATATATGTAAATTCTAAAATATGAAATTTTAACATTTTCAAAATATTTCATACCATAAATTTATTTTTATGTTTAAATAAAAGATCATTTTTAAGTCGCGCATATCTTTTTTCTGTCTAATTTTCCGGGCCTCTTTTCTACTTGTTATGCTCATATCTACTAACTAACAATATTGTTCTTGTTCTTATTCAAGCTTAAGTTAATTATTAATTGGAAATAGAGATTATTTTGCATAAATGCATATACAATCTTTCTAACTCTCTCTCTCCTTTTGTGTTAAATCTACACAATTTTATACAGGAAAACTAACAGGATACTTGCGGAAACAATTTGTGGATACCTCGTTTAAGATTAAAACAAACACCAGAGGCTTGAGTTTCGTTTGAGGCTTTTTTTATTTATTTTATGCGTTAAGGTTGAGATAAAAGAAGTTTTATTCCTTTTATGTAATGGAAGCTTTGTTCAGTGAGTCCTTTGTAAGCAGAAAAGGTGAAATAAAAAACATAGTTTTCCTATATATACTACGGTTGCAGATTCAATCCTGAAAGTGTATTTACTAAGAAAGTGAAAGAATAAGGATACGAACTGTAGAGACGAGAGATTGTCGGCAGGCTGCCGGCCAAATCCTTTGTCACCGACACTCTTGAATGTTTTTAGGGAAATGAGACGCACCACGACCACGAGTTCTTACTCTTATCGCAATTTGCTCTAGAATTCAGACAACGTTATTTTCTTTTCCCCAATTTTGTCGGAAATGGAAAGTACGGATATTAAACCAGAGTTAATTTCCAAAAACAAATTTTGATTTACTGCAGTAAATTTCGTGGGCAGAAAATATTACATTCCTAAACTGTTGGGTAAAACGAGTGTGGGAAAGGTGTTTTAGGAATTCTCACAACAAATTTCGGCTTTTTGTACTATATTGCGATTCGGCTAGACATCATTTTGGCATATGTTGGGAAGTAAGAATAATACAATTTTTTTTAAAAAAAGTTAAGATTACTACTCACATGTCTAACTTGAATAAATTATTTTTTTTCTCTTTAACCTTTTTCGTATGTAACTCAATAAGTTCTTAAATATAAATTATAACTTTAAATTGTACTTAAGATTAGATAAATTAGGCTTTTTAATTTATTTTTAATCTTTAATTAAATAATTTATATACATAGATCAAGATTGATATCTAGTAACACATTATTACTACTCAAATATTAAGAATGTCAAAATAATTTTGACTAATCTTTTTATACATTATTTTTTATAAATTCAGTTATTTCATCGTATAAAATTCTGATTAGACATAAAGTATAAATTAATATATACTCTAATTGAATTCAATCATAATAGTTTTCTGACATTAGTAATTGATTTTATTAATAACCTTTAAAAACTATTTTCAAAGTGTCATTCCATCATGACTAAAGATTTCTTAAATCAATATTAATTGAAAATAATAGAGCATTCTCTTTAATCTCCTTAGCATAATGAATCTTATATTGATCATTCAATTATCTCTATATAGTTCATACTATATTTAAGGTCATTCATGACATTTTACAGGCTCTGGACAAAGTAAAAAAAAGACCCCAAAATGGGGGTTCTTTTGTTGTTCTCCACTCTTGACCCTCGTCAAAAACAAAATGAAGCAAAATAGGAACCTTGACTAGGGTATGTTATAACTAGTATTGGAAAATATAGATTCTTATATGAAATACTTTGAAGATCTCAAACCAAAGGATTACTTATACAATCATTATCCATAAGAATACAAGTAATATTACAAATGAAATTCTTATGTTGGGTTAGTTCAATGAATTGTTTTTTAATAAACATCTATATGTTTGTTTGAATATCCTCCTACAAAATTAGGAACAATTTGAGGATAATATATAAATATAATATGAATATCATAATTATGATCTCATTATAATTTCATTTAGAGTCAATTTATCTCATAATCTTTATCTTATACATAGGTTAAATAAACGAATATATATAAGATTAAAATATCTTTAAATAATTATGTAAGATTAAAATATCTTTAAATAATTACATCATGAAATTATAATCAATCGATTGGCAGTAGGATATAGACCAATAATATACTCTAGGTAGACGAAAACAAGTTTTAAACAAAAAAGGAAAAAAGCAATAGAAGATTTAAATATATAAGTACATACAAAATGAAGTTTGGTCATAGAACAATGTGGAAAGCCAACATAGTAGAATTATGTTATATAAACAATAATAAATGAAGTAAATTTAATTTATATGTGAAGGGTCTAACTAATTAATAACATAAGTTTACTATTTATTGTAATTTCTTAATTTCCTAATTTGTTTGAGAGTAAGAGATGATAAATAATATCTTTGTTGAGAAAATATATAGCATAATACAAATAATAGGATAAAATAACAAAATACAAGAAGTTTTTAATGAGATTCGATGATTTGGATGTCCTTACAACCTTAAGAGTTAAGAGCAATTAATTCATTATTGAATAATTATGATGATAGTTACTTATATTAGGTTTATAATACATACATACATACATACATACATACAACTATCATCATAATTATTCAATAATACATGTATGTACATATGTATGTTATAACTATCATCATAATTATTCAATAATGCATGCATGTATGTATGTATGTATGTATGTAGACCCTAACTAGTACAATTATATTTAAATAGTTTCTTATCAAACCAGTCTTATTTTAAACAGAACTCTAATAGATTTAAAATTTTTTATGAGTTTAAAATATACTAAATAAGGTTGTTGATGGGGGCCAATGGTGCACTGGGCCTCCTAAAATTTAAAAAAAATTAAATATTGTATGTATATACATATATGAAGATGAAGTTATTTGAAGGGCTAGTAGTGTATTGGGCCCATCAAAATTTAAAAAATTAAATATTTAGACTCTCTTATTATAAATTTCTGGCTCCGTCACTTAGTACGAGCTAAGATATTAGTTTTCCTCATACATTGGCATGAGCTTAGTCATGCTTGTGTCCCAAAATATGCATCCTTCTATTTCTTTGTACCTAAACTGTGATCGTGTTTCAAGTAATGAATCTCTTCATTTTTCACACTTTTGGATACGACATATGACACGACTATTTCCTAGAATGTATCTACCACAAATAGATCTCCATCATACCAACATACCAATTTCTTCAACCCTACATTCACATTTGATTTCTAAATAGGAATATGCCCTGGGACATGCCCATGTTCTAGGTCCTATTCACTCAAAGACTTTCAAGAAATGCCCATTTTCTTTTTCCAAACACTCCAAACTACACATATGTATATGAGCCATACACAACAATCTTCATCTTGGTGAATATACTCTATATATGTTGGGTTGATTCTATGTCTAATATCAGGGACATTAATCAAGTCTAAGAAAATTTTGAACTTATTTATATTAACTAGTTTTATCAACAAGTCAGTTGCATTTTTCATAGTGTGAACCTTTCCCCATAAGACATGTCTAGATGCAATTGGCTGTCTATTGAAACCTCACTTTTACCAACTTAATCCTTCAATGATGCAATTGATTATTTACCAAATAAATGGAACCTTAACTATCACAATGTATTCAAATTCCACCTTAATCGATTCCCACCTCCTTCGTTACCCTTAGTCATAATGCTTCTTTAGTAATCTCATCCACTGTCATATGCTCTACTTCAATATAATTGTTTGACAATGCTACCATATGTCGTAAAATTTAATTCCAATAGATAAATCCTCTTACATGAGTAAAAACATACTCTATGGAAGGCTCATGTTATCTAAATCTCCAGCATATATAGTCTTAATTCATATATTTGAAAACCAAAAGATCACCTTGTTAACTGATAAACATAATTCCATGGCTTGACGACATACCCCTCAAACACCTAAATATCTATTTGGCTATTTTCTAGTAACGTTTTCAACTTTTGATATGTACTTACTGACCTGATTAACAACATGCCCTAAATTTTTCTTGGTACAAACCATTACACTCATTAAACCTCCAACAAGTTTATCATATGGTACCTTAGATATATCATCAACTTTTATATCTATTTTTCTAGCACTAATCTAGGAAAATCCAAAAGTAATTTGCTATTGGAGTAATCAAGTGTTTAGTCTTGCTCATTCCAAATATGCCCAATACCATCTCAATGTAGTTGGATTAAGATAACCACAATTTCCAAAAGCTTTTTTTCTATTTAGATCTCCACTTAATTATAGCAGCAACAATTTCCTAAAGCTTTTATCAAATTAGTTCTCCACTCATGATATGTTTTTAGCAGAACCAAATTCCTTTATCTCAAATTCCTTTTGTAACAAGGTCTTTAGTTAGTCATATCATGAATACTCTTTACAATAATCAATAAATCATCCACATATAATAGTATAAAAAATAAATAATCCATCATCAAGTCTCTTAACATATTCATAACAATCGTCAGATCCCTCGTAACTAATTTGAATTATTTAGGAATTAAACGTTTTATACTAATATCATAGAGTTAAACCTTTTATGTCAGCCAAACATTTTAAAATATAATATATGATTTATAATATGATTAAGTTAATATAAATTTTAGGCAATGTTTAAAATTATAGATTACTTTGGTTAGGGAACGTGAGGTTTGGGAGGGAAAGATACGACTTGATTCATAATTGCACGTAGTTTTCATGTACACCCCTTACTATTAATGAATTATAGCATTTGAATGATGTCTTTGACAACTCTTAAACGTGAAAAGCTTCACATGCCACACGCCCTGCTTCACTTCGTATTTCCATCTTATGATATGATGATTTGTGCCCTTTAAAATATGTGTCGTCCCTTCCACATGAGTTTGGACGCTAAACATCACTTTCTTACATGAAAAATGTGACTTCAGCATGCATCTGATGTTGAACCGCATTCAAATCTCAGGTCTTGAATTTAGTATGTTGTCATTATAATTTCCCTTTTGGTTTATAAAGTAGAGTGTGAACTGCACAACATTCCTGCTAGTTTATGAACGCACGTTAATTTCTCTAATTACTTAAAAAACTGTCATTAGATATTGATGATTTTGACGTTTTATCTAGTTATTTATGTGCTCAACCTAAATCTTTACACTAAAGGTCACTTGATAGTAATGAAATTTTCAAAACGTTTTTGAGCATATTGGCTAAAATTGTAAAATACAAACTGCTATGATAATAGTCTGCTATTATCATACCAAACTGAGTCTTAAATTGAACAATGTATTGTAGTAGATCAGCAAAGGTTTTCCAAAGAGCCAGACGGAAGTTTAGAAGAATTAAACGCAGCAATTGAGGCTGTACTGGGTCCATAGCGAGTTCATGGGCTTTGATCGTTATTACATGGAAAGGATGCATAAAAAACAGGTGTTTTGGAGAATGAGACCCAAAAGTTGTGTTTGCCTCGGGTCCAATAGATAGGAAAAAGTTGCAAGAAACCAAATTTATGCTCCTTGTGGCTTAAAACAGTTCCTATTGTAGCATAATCATTAATCGGACATACTTCTATGAAGACACTTCAGCAATTGGGTTATCTGGGAGATGAAATCAATAGCAACTGCTTGCCAAATCGTCTGTTTATTCATAAATTGGTAATTTCTTAAAGATCTATGGCGTCATGAAACCAAAATGTGGACATTGGTCAAAGAAGAAGATGACATAGCTCTTAAAAGTTATCACTGATGGCATTAATTCAGGAATTTAGACACTTTTATATGCAGTCCTTTTGGAGCTTCAACTCTAGGGAACTTCAGAATTTCTTCTCCTCCAACTTCCTCCCAACTGCCAATTTTGAAAAAGTATGATTCACAAATAGTACAAAAGAGAGAAGAATACTTGTGTAGCTAACCTGTATTTCGTCAGAAAATAATGAAGAAAAATGGCAATCTTGACTATGCCCAATTCCTTTCCAGGACACAGCCTGGTTCCTCCCCCGAACAGGAAGCAATAGTCGTGAGACTCCAATTTTTTATCCTGTCGTCATACCATATATATTTCAGCTTTAAGTCTGATAAGCATGTACAAGAGAACTAACCATTCGACCTAGTGGCTCAGGATGAGGGCATATCAAAAATATGTTTTTAATTTATTGTTGATAGTTCTTTTGATTAACCCAACAAAAAAAAAAACCCCGAAAACTAGATCTACAAGTCACGTACCTCCAACCATCTCCATGGATTAAAGGTGAAAGGGTCTGGATAGAGGAAGAGGTCATAGTTAATCTCCCTTGTATAAACATATATTCTCCATCCTTTTGGAATGATAAATCCTGAAAAAATCAATCCAAGTCTCAGTTTTTTGCTACAACGCTCAAACTTGATTTGTTAATAGCAGCAAGAAATATGTTAACGTACCGTCCAAATCAATATCTTCCATTGTTTTCCTCAGTACTCCATTAACAACTGTAGCCAATCTTGAAGTTTCAAAGATCACCTGCATGCACCATTGCAATCATTAACATGTTTAGATATTACCAATATTTCTTAAACGGAAATGCTTCAAAACCATGTGCTGATCCTATTTAAACTTACAGCGCGCGTAATCCTCATGGACTTGTAGTCATCCCAGTCAATCGGTTCATATTCATTTTTTCTTTTTCGGATGGCATGATGCTCTTTCTGGTTGTATTCAGAAAAGTCGTTAGCGTTCTCGAGCAGGTACGACGACGATACAGTTTGTGAAACTTGAAGGTCAGTAAATATGACTCACTCTGATTTCTAAAAGTGCTCTAGGATGGTCATATAGATACTTCAGGGCCATCATTGTTGTAGTTGACACTGTTTCATATCCTGAGTACAAGATTGTAACGACTTGCTCGTATATTTGGAGATCGGTCAACCGGTATTTACCATCCTGATTCATGAGATCGCCAAGAATGTCACTTCGAACTTTTGCAGAAGCTCTTCTTGAATCAACAAGTTGTTTCAAGAACTTCATTACTTCTTTTCTTCCCTGTAAAGGAAGTCAGCTCCACATGAAGTTTTCTGAAATTTGTTTTATTTAAACGAAAAAGATGGCGAATGTTCTGTCAGGATTAGAGATTAAGTTTTCAATGAAAAACCTGTAAGCCCTTGTAGTAGATTGTGCCTGGAATGTTGATTGGCAGAGACAATACACCTGCCACCAGTTTATCAAACGACCTTTTGAAGTTCTTTTTAACCAAATTTGATTGATCTTGTCCGAGAATCTGGTCGAGAGCCACTACAAATGCCATCTGGGAGTGAACATAAAATAGAAGAAAATGGAAGGGTTCAAAATAAAAAGATTGAAAAACCCTGTAAATTTAGAGCATATGTTTTCTTTTTGCACTTGTTCATCTTTATTTGTTTAAACGTCACTGTCATTGGGCCATTGATGAAATCTAGTGCACATCAAATGTGTGACCTAGAGCTACCTATCATCTCTTTGGATCGTTGCACTTCTTCCACGGTAGGTGATTCCTGCTGGCATTGGCCATGAAAATTAGTTGTGACTCATACTAGAGACAACAGAGATCCACAAGGCATAGTTTTATGTATGTTTTTCCTTTCAAATTGTTTTCTGCTCTTTTGTCCTGATTGCAGCTATGAAGATAGAACATATGATAGAGACATCAAAACAGTGAAATAGATTGTTTTGCATTCCCATGAGGACTAGGACTTGTAAACTACAGGAGACAGGAACACAGACTGAGACATCTAAACTTGAGTTTTGGAATCAATACCTCTTCAGTTTTTCCCTGGATATCAATGGTTTTCTCTTCCCAGTTTGCAGTAAATGATCTCATAGACTTGTCTAACTTCATCAACAGATCGTCTTTGATTACTGAAGAGCCAACAAGAGATAAGAGTGACCCTCGAAGGTACTTGTGCGCAGAACCATGAACTGCTGCAATATTGGTTGCGCCTAGTACATCCAAGGTAGACTGTGGATAGCCAGGAACAAGTCCTTTCGATTCATTCATAAGAATAAATCTGTTGAGCTTCGGATCCATGGAAATAACTGTAGGAGAGCCCAATATGTGTGTCTGGAAGAAACTTCCATACCTGTCAGGAACAGGCAATCGTATAACAATTATCACGTACTCTCTACCATTTAAGTTTTACCTATAATTAGAACTATACCGCTTAAAACAAACACGCAAGCAAGATGAATGTTAAGACTAAGAGATAGGCATGGTGCATTTTTAAGTTGTCTCATAGGAGACTTCTATTACTGTCGAACCTGATAGAATTGTGATTTCCCTGTAAAATGTGTAGTCTGCTTTTCCAATGGAACTGCTGTTTTTTTTCCAAATGTAATAAGTACTTGGTAGGCTCCAAAAGGAATTTCCTTTGCTACAGAGTCAACTTTTCTGTTTATAAAAGAAAATTCATTTTATACCTCAACTAGTCATCATACGGTATAAAGAACTGACAGAAGCTGAAGTGCTCTCTTCTTCTTTTCTCGGCTACTTTAATTTAATGGCGATGGTAATTCGAAAGCACTTGTTTTAGTGAACAAGAAACCATTTTTGCATGTCAATCAACTCTAATGTAAAGAGTTGGGAAGTAGCAAACGCTAAATAGAGAAACCATATCCACCATGAAAGAGCTGGAAACTTGAAGGGTGAAAGTAAGAAGATAACGTTCTAACAAGAGAGAACAAGTAAAAGGAAAACAATACACCAAAGAAAAGTATCCATACCTCGCTCTCCGTCTCTTCATGAAATCGGGTCCATACCTGAGAAATTCTATTGTCTCGCCAAAAACTGGCCACCCCATTGTTCCTGGAGGCAGCCCTTTTCTTCTATACCTCATGTCGTTCCATTTCAAGATCAGAGCAAAGAAGATACAGAGACCTGAAACCAGGCCACAAGCCAACAATCCGAATGAAGCCATTGAGAAGCTGGCTCACTTTCAGGGAATTGCAGTGGTTTCTTCAGTGCTTTGTTAGACTTTATAGGCCTGCTAGGGGTCATGTATTGAGGAAGTGGAGAGGCAGACAAATGCTAATTAAATAGGCGAGACCATGCGCCAAACTGGAGAGCTATTGCTGTCAAATTTTAGCAACAAATAATCTGAATGATATTTCAATTTGTTTTTTCGATATTGTTTAATTTGACTGAAGAACTGAGAGTCTAATTAAGCGTCTTATTTTTGTAAGCTGTTGTGCAATTTCATGTGATGAAATGTAATTTATGATTTTGGTCTCGTCTCTGGATACTTATCCTTGGGAAAATGTGATTCGAGTTACTAAACATGACAGAATTGTAGATTTTATGACAATTATCAATTAGATGAATTCTGTTAGGAGGCTTATTTCCTTCAATGATTATCTAGACATTACTCATTCTCCTTGAACCGGTTAAAACATCAGGTTTCTAGATAAATATAATGCATTATCCTTAAAACACTAATTTTTAGGGTATGATCAATAGCATACCGCAATTTATTCTCTTTTATATACGCTAACATATTTTCCAAGCTTTGATGGTACAGTAAAACCTCGATAAATGAATATTCGATAAATTAATAGCTTTGATTAAATAATAATTTTCTCCGGTCCCGACTTGGGCCAATGGGATAAAATAATAACCTCGCTAAATGCATAAGATAA
>JANTPM010000003.1:23130176-23156351 GCA_025434745.1 Erythroxylum divaricatum
CAATTACGGACGTCTCGCTTCTAGCGGCAATGTAGGAGTTGGAGCTACCTGGGGGTTGATAGGAACCTGATACTGAGCAGGGCTAATGATCAATCATCAGTTGAACAATTAAGTATGCGAAGACTCTTTGTGCACCGAAGTGTATAGTCTATATAAAAACCTGAGAGATCTTGGGGTTCCAGGTTTACAACCTTTAGGACTTTTGAGGTGGGATCTTAGGGGCTTAGAATTAGTCCAACTAAGCTGGAATATCTAATGTAATAAAAAAAACAATCGACTATTGTAGAGATGATGGAAAGATGATCAAAAATGACTGATAGATGGGCGAAGACGATGGATGAGACAAGGGAGAGACAAAAGGGAAGGCGATAAAAGGGCCCACATCGTAAATTAGATACCTAATTGACATATTGAGACTAACATGTAATGTTGTAATATGTTAGATATAACTCTAGAGCGTAGGTGAGTTAGTAAGAGGTTTTCTTAATTTAAGCGGGATTATAAATTCAATTTTTTATATATATAAAGTCGTTTAAAATTTGAAACCAGAAATTAACAAGAGAGCTCGTTAATGAGGATAAATGCTTTTGCTCTTTTGGTAATTAAATTCAAACTATTTACACCGCGGGCCATCGAATATGCTAAATAGCTCGGCACGCAACACTGAACCAACCCTTGCATTTGAAGTCCAGAATTTGGCGTACAGTTCGAATTGGACCGGGTCTCCGATATTATGGTCCATTAAAACGGAGGCGTCTCCTCCAAGAAAAATTTGGAAGATTGAGGCAGAGGGACACTAGAGATTGGAGCAAATTCTCTCACTCAAAACCTTCCCAAAACTCAATTGGAAACTGTGAGAGAGCGTTTATTGACCCACAGATATTATGCCTACTCTCACGAAGCTCTACACCATGCAAGAGGCCTCCCAACACAACACCAAGGACGATTGCTGGATCGTCATCGATGGCATGGTAGCGCCTTTATCTGTTTCTTCCCTTGCTTTCCGAGATTTTTAGTTTTTGGTTGCTGTGATCGTCGCGTTGTCTTTTTTATGCTTCATCTAACTGATTCGTTTTTGGGTTTTGTTTATGATTCTGAATTCTTGCTGGGATAGTGACTTAATGTGTTCTCTACGCATTTTTGCGTGCGAATTGCATTGATCCATAGTAGCATTATCTTGCTCTTGCTTCTTTGTTCCAGGTGTATTACTAAGTTAATAAAGCACCATGGTTTACTTTGTCTACGATATGAAAATTGGATTGAGCTCTTAGTTGACAACTGGTATAAAATGTTGGTTCAATTGTTTTCTAAAATATAGTGGATTTTTGGTCTTAACCTGAGAACTTTGACTTCAGAATACGAATTAAAGTCCCCCTTTTTAATTGATTATATCTATTCCTGATCTCACGTATGCATCTAAGAAACTGGTGCTGTGAACTACGTTACGTGTAGCTTGGATATATTGTGGATTAACATGATATTTGAGAGTTCTGAAGTGCTTGAATGACTCTTTATCTCTTGGATGCTGATTCCTTTGTCATTTTATGAACTTCTGATGGTTTTGGTGGTTGAAAGTTGGAATTGTTATTAACTATTTTTAGTTGACTTGTTAAGGATTTCAAGTACTATTCTTTTGACACACTACTTACTGATATTTACGTGCATTTTGACATATGACTTGACGTGTCTCAATTCCTTAACTTTCAAAGAAGGTTTCTGGAGAATAAATGAGAAGCAAGTTCAGAACTTTCTACACACATGGAACATTCATTAACAGGAAGAAGCACTTGAAAAATTGAATGTAGAACAATAGAATGTATAATGTACAACATCTTAAATCAAAACTCCCGTAAAAGCTGTCCTGAGGAAAATCACTTTTGTCATATCATAGGGTGAACTTTTGGTGTTTTCTGGTTCATAATTAATGCCAAAAAGAAAAAAGCCTTTCCACAGAAGTAATTAACTGAATAATTGTCTAGTCTAAAAGTTATTCTGCAGAACAGCTCTTGTCAGTTGCCATGGCTGCTTGCTGTAAGAAATTTCTACACATCTAGCAATGTCTCTTGGTAGCTGCTCTAAATTTTTGTTCAACTCCATTGATTGCAATATCTTATACACGTGAAGGTTCTTATGCCATAATTTGGCCGATGCATATGGGTGCCTTTATCTCTACTAACTGCATTAAATCTTTTAGAAAGTTGAACATGCCGAAGAATCCATGAGCTAGATGCTCTCCGATTACTTTGTCTGCTTTATCCATTTAGCTTTGTTCAATGAGACTCCCTGTTTAGTGGTAGAACAGATAATTCTATATAAATTCCTCAAGGTTTTCTGAATCTCCTTTCTATCTTGAACCCGAAGTTGTTTGCTTAATCATGCCTTTGTATTATTGACAAGTCTTGACTACTCTTTTGCTAAGGTCTCTGTCTGTACCATCTAGTGCTTGCTTATGAGGAACCAATTAGTATTTCTAAATTCTTCAACCAGTGAAAAGAACATGAACACATATCTTTTTCCTTGCGTTTGCTGATAATGTCTCTTTGTCAATGTTAGGTATATGATGTAAGTTCATATTTGGATGAGCACCCTGGTGGGGACGATGTTGTACTGGCTGCCACTGGTATTTTCTTCATCTTTGTTGGAACAATTATCGTGTAAAATATAACAAAATTCTCAGTCATCATCTATTATAATCTTAATGTTCCTTCACCGTTACTGTTATCTAAGGTAAGGATGCGACTGACGAATTTGAGGATGCTGGGCACAGCAAAAGTGCAAGGGAGCTCTTGGAAACATTTTGCATTGGCGAGCTCGACCGGTCCACCCCAGTTATTCCAAAACTTGAAATTTCCTCAAAAAAGCAAACTGAAGTATATGCTCAAAAGTTGGAGGACCTGACAAAGAAGTATTGGGCTTTTTCTGTAGCTGTTGTAGGCATCTCTGTAGTTGTTGGTGTTCTATACCTTCACAAAAAGAAGTAATGGCTGGTTAATACAAATGTGGAAGGGATTTTTGTCGTCGCAGAAAGTAATAGTTGAGATGAGCATTTATTGGAAGTGATGCCATTGTAATCCTTTTGAATAATTCAGAGTTATTTGGGGGCAGCTGCGTCTGAAACTTAGGATTTGATTTCTCCCATGACAATTATCTGTTTCTCTTGCCGGGCTCCATCAGGGAATCGAATATATTCTTTGTATTGATTGCTCTTTTGCTATTACTGTTCGTTGTATTTATATATATAAGAATTGAAACCTGATTATAAATTTAGAGCAGTCAAATCTTTTTTTATTGTTTTTCGGGGACAAACCGGAGGAGAATGACTCAAATTCTGTAATTGTAATGGGCCAATTAGGTTCTGGGTAAGCCCAACTTCTGGTTATCTTAGGGTTAGTATGCATACCTTAACACCTTTTCCCCCCTCGTTCTGATAATATCTGTGTTCAATCGTGATTGCCCTCTGCCTCAACTGTTATTTCCCAAAGTAAACAAAACCCTAAATATCAGCACCGTGTCAGCTGTGATGGCGCAGCAATTAGGGGTGCAGAAGAACACGCTTTACGTGGGAGGACTAGCGGAGGAAGTGAACGAATCGATACTTCATTCAGCTTTCATACCATTCGGAGAGATTAAGGACGTGAAGACCCCATTGGATCAGGCCACCCAGAAGCACCGCTCTTTCGGCTTCGTCACTTTTCTGGAGAAAGAGGACGCCGCCGCCGCTATGGACAATATGGACGGCTCCGAGCTTTATGGTCGCGTTCTTACCGTCAATTACGCACTGCCAGAGCGCATTAAGGGTGGTCAACAGGGCTGGGCGGCTCACCCTAGTATGTTTTGTATTTTTTGCATTAAATTAATTGAATCGAATGAGGACTATCTATGGATGGTTTATTGTAACATATGAGGATGGATTGATACTAGAAAGCTTGTATGTTAATGAGTAGATATATATTGCATAATGATTTGAGTGAGAATTGGCAGTTTGGGCGGACGCGGACACATGGTTCGAGCGTCAGCAGCAAGAAGAGGAAATGCAGCGGATTCAGGCGGAGAACAAGGCTGCAATGCAAGCAGCAGAGGAGTTGCATAGAAAGAAAATGGCACAGGAACGAGAAGGAGAAAAGGAGGATGAGACAGATGACCCCATGGCTAGGATTGAAGCTGAAGCTACGGTTTAGATTTTGAAAAAACTTCTTTTAGCTACCCTACCAAACAAAAAACAATGCCTTTACTACTGCTACTTGTATAGCAATTTGACCGCATCACTGTGTTAAATAATATGCTTCTCTTCTCTAATCTTCTTCATATCTCGTAATTATTGGGAATGTTGTTATAAAACTGGTTATTTCCCCGGCAAGGTCGTCGCTGGCTCCGATCTCGGTCAATTCTAACACCACCCATGGCCGTGGGTTGTTTCTTTTGCACTTTTTTTGTTTTAAAAAAATAAAGATACACATATCAAAGATTTCCATCATCAAGCCAGATGATTAAAAAGCCTGTTAGGCCCAAACTATCTTAATGAGAATCTGGGCTGTCCGATAGCTCAAAACTACGTCATATCATATGAACTAGGCTTGGCTTGGCTTATCCTCTGCAAGTGACCGTTTGGTTTGCTGTTTCGGTGTCTAGACCAAAGCGAACAGTTACCAGAGCTTAAAGTTTCTACTTGCGAACAGTCTTCTTCCTCTTCAGATGACCTAGAATCTAAGATTTGCCAAAAGCCAACATTCCCAATGGCCTCTCTCTTCTTCACTCATTACCTTTCGCTTCCAAGGTTTGTTAATTCTTTGCTCCTATTCAGCCCGTTACGTGTTTGAAAAAATGTCTTTAGAATGTGAAAACTTTTATGTGCTTTCTTATACTGGAGTTTTTTCAGGTCATTAACTGAGTATACTGTTAAGAATCTGACCCTTGTTTATTCAATTTTCAACTTGGTTTATATATTTTGATGCTTTAAATTATTAGGTGTTATTCAACTTGGCCAGCATATCCATCTTTGGATTTAACTCTCCTTCAGGGTTTTGCATTACAACACAAATGGGGTATTGCAGCAATGTCTAGGAAAAGAGTTGCTGAGAATCTAGCTGATGAAGGAAACTTTGAGAATGGGTTGGTTATGAAAAAGAAGATTAACAGGGCTATCAAACGCACCACTTCAGGAAGGCGGAAGAAAGAAACGGTCCATTCTCCAGAAAAGGATTCTGAAATTGGAATAGCCAATGACATCAACGTGGGTGAAAGTATTACGTCAATATCAAGTGAAAGTTTGAAGAAAAGCCCTCGGAGGACTCGCCGGAAAAGTGGACCTCTCTATACTTTCGTTTACTATTTATGTTGGCATTGGTTACAAGTTCTCAACTTACGGGATTATTTTAAATTTAATGTCTTCTACAGCTTCATCAGCTTCTAGTAATTTGGAGGAAGAGAAGAATGAAAAGAATATCCCGAGGAGAAGGAGGACAAAGAAGACAGAAGACATCATAGTGGAGGACCAAGGTATTGAATCTGAAATTAGTGACCAGGAAAGCTCCCTGGTTGCTACTGATGTGGAGGATGAGAGTGAGATTGAATTAGAACTAGATGGAGATAACGATATTAGCTATACATATGGTTGGCCTCCCCTTGTTTGTTGCTTTGGATCTGCACAACATGCTTTTGTGCCATCAGGCAGACCTGCAAACAGGCTTATAGATTATGAGATTCATGAAAGATTGAAGGATGCAATATGGGAACCAGAAAAATTTGTAAGGGCGCCTGGAGGATCTGCTGGTAGTGTTGCCGTTGCTCTTGCAGCCTTGGGTGGAAAAGTAGCTTTCATGGGGAAGTTGGGAGACGATGAATATGGACAGTCAATGTTATACTATATGAATGTAAACAATGTTCAAACACGATCAGTTCGCATTGATAGCAAGAGAGGAACAGCAGTATCACAGATGAAAATTTCCAAGAGAGCTCGCTTGAGAATGAGTTGTGTTAAACCATGCGCGGAGGATTCTCTTTCAAAATCAGATTTAAACATGGATGTGCTGAAGGAGGTAATGGATTTCAGTCTTCTGGTAGAGATAAGTCAATAGTTCTTTTTCTTTTGACTACTTCCTCTTCTGCCTATCTAGGTATGATGTACGACGAATAGAAGACTGTCTACTAATTGATAGAGTACTTACAAACAGAAAGTATTGGCTTTTGGAACTTTTAATTTTGAGTTGAAAATTTTAAGAAAATTGAAATGAAGAATAGATCTAGTCATCACTCTTAAGCTTTGTATCAAAAACTAAGAATCACACTTATAAATTGAACAAACAAAACTATTTGAATCAAGATAATAGTTTGTAGAAATCACTTATATAATCTAGGGATCACTCATAATTGTCCAACAATGACTATTAGAAAAGAATTCTGGTGGAGACTCTTGACTATGATCTACTTATGAGAGACTGTTTTTAAATTTTTTCTACCTTGTCTGGCCCCTAAGTATGATCTAGTTAAGAGACCTTGCAATCTGAAAATCAAAAACTCAGCTTGTATTATGTGTTTTTTAGTTGTGTGCCCCCTTTTCGTTGCCAAGGTTTTACCCTGCTTACTCATCTCGGAAATCAACATATAAGAACTTGTTAGAGAGAATTCTTTGATCTCAAAACTGAAAATTTATATCTCAAATAATTCTTGCTTTATTTATGATCAGAACTCCCTACCACTACTTTTTTTTTTTCTGAATAAAAACTTCCATGTCTGCCGTTTGAATTTCCTTTCTGTTTCCGTAGCAAAATTAGTACCTTGTTCGTCATAGATAGAGATGGAAAACAGGTTTGACCCTGAGCCGGAGTCAACGAACTTAGTCCAGATTTTGCTTTGGACTTGTACTTTTTGTTTTTGATTTTTGGGCTTTGGGTAGGACTCTAACTTGGCCTTCAAGGCCCAGTCTGACCAATCCGAAACCCGACATATATATTAAATTAATCCTAATTTTCATTTTCTCTTCTAGTCTTTGTCACTACCATTCTTTTCACCTTTCTTCCTCATCTTCTTCCACAATCCTACTCTTTTTCCATATCTTTTATCCTTCCTCTTCTTGATTCTTGTATTTCATGATTAATGGGGCTTGTTTTTGAATGTTCATGAATCTGTCCCAATTTGGCTCTGTGCCAAAAAATTGAGGCAACATAAAAGAAATTGAGTTATATGTGGTTGTGAGAGTTGGGTTTTTGCTTTTCAATTTCTGCTTATTTCTGTTTCTCCGCTTGGGATTTAAAATAATGTTAAACTTGATACGATGCTTTGTATGTTGAACTTTTTGGAGTGTAACAAGCAGTTTATCTATGATGTCACAATAAAGGGTCAGTGCATAGTAGCTCTGATCTTTCTTTCTTTGCCTTTCCTCTATTCTTTACCTTATCAGAATCAGTATCAGTTGATTCCTTTGTTACCTTTAAAGCTTCAGTCTTTGAAGCTACTTCTTCTTGATATCTGGTGTTTTCTTGTTCTTTATGGGTTGGATTCTGGATCTTTAGCAACAAAAATGTTAGGAAGTGTTTGAATCATTGATTGGTCACGTTGCATTGGGCAGTTTGGGATTTTGATCACCAAGGCCCTATCGGACGCGGGCAACATGAGTCAGACCTTTATCGGGTCTCTGTTCAGGCTTGAGCCACCTGTAAGGGACTTCGGGCAAGTCCGGGTAGCCTAAGACCTGGACCGACCTGGCTCATTGCCAGCACTAGTACTCATAGATAACATTAAGTGTATCTTGCATATGCAAATTTCTCTAACAGTTCTACAAGTTTTCTGGTCCATAACCTTATGGATATTGACTTGGTTCTAATAATTCATCTTATCAAATTTATCAATACAGACTACACCTTTATTAGCTAGAGAAATTGCTCTAACTTGCTCAGAAATCTTATTACTTGTTGGTTGATCTCTTTTGCTTCTTGTTTTGTTGTTTCAGTATGCTAGTCAAGTGTTCCTGTTTGTTGTTTAGTTGTTTCAATTTTCTTTAAACAACTCCAATCTTTAGTCGTTGGTTGTTTTGATATTTATCTACTTTACAATAAGAAGTCTGTTGTTGCTTTGCTGTATGTCTTAGAGAAGTTGTGACACATTCATTGATGTCTAACCTCTTCAAAACTGTTATAATCAACTCGTCTCTCTTTTGGTTTTGGTTGTTGAATAATCTTTTGTATGCCCTTTTGTTTTTTATAGTCATCGTCAAACCAAAGATTTGATACCAAACTGATAAAGGATGAATAGATGAATATCGCATATAAAATGAAAAATATGAGTTGTTGGAACTTTGAATTTAGAGCTGATAATTTTCAAACATAAGGAATTGAAACAAAGGATAGGTCTAAGAATCACTCTAAAGATTTGTTTCAAAAACTAAGAATCACACTTAAGAATTGAGACAAACAAAACTATTGGAATCATGGTCACTTTTAGGATTTAGTAATAGCTTGTAATTATTTAAAATTTTGAAACCCTAATCCTAAGGAATAGGAATTCCTACTAAACTTCCAAAATAAAAACAGGATCCAATTTAATAAAGATTCGTATTATTTCTTAGTAGACTTAAACTTTAAACTAATAAGGAAATTAAAATTAAAATTAATTTTTTTTATTAAGGCAAAATTAAAAATGATTTTTTATTCTGCATCAATGTTAGTTAGTTTTAATTGGTAAACTAAAATTTTCTTTTCAAAATCCTTTCCATCCTAAAAATGAGAAATTATTGTTTCCAAGAACATTGGGTAAAAGGTTTATCATTTAGAGAGCCATAAGCTATGAGACCTAAGTCGAGAAACTTTTTGTTATGGTCCCGACTATAAGATCGAGTTATGTGTCTCTGGAGTGTAAATTCAGAATTAAATTGTTGGAAAGAATCTTTTGTGGAGTACCTTCCGTTTCTATTTTTCGGCATGAATGTGAGAGCTCATTGGATTGAGAGAACTCTCCGATCTCAGACTTAAATTGCCTGAAGAGAAGAAGGCTTAACTCCTTCCCATGCATGCAATCAATTAAATAGGAAATAATAACCGTTTACATCAAACAACTGTCATTACATTATAATAAAATATAAAATATTGACTGCTTCAGTGGGATGGGGAAGTTACTGGTTCCTTGGCTTTGAATTTGCCATGTGTAAACCGTTTATAAACTTGCGGTCCTGTAACTCTTATCTTTCAAAGAATTATACCTTTCAAGTTATTCAGAAATTTTATCTTCAATCTGTTTTTGGAATGTTATGGGTTATAGGTAGCTGGCAAGTTAGTTTTTGAGAAGATCAATGTTAAATCTGTATTTTGAATGTTATAAGTAGTTTACTAGCGATATTTGCATAAGTTTCTGGATGTCTGATCAGATTGATAGCCCTTTCTCGTAAAAAATATAATCTTTTTTGGGCACTTGTTTACGCAGGCAAAGATGTTCTATTTCAACACACATTCCCTTCTTGAGCAAGGAATGCGATCAGTTGCACTGCGGGCAATCAAAATCTCAAAAAAGCTGGGAGGAAAAATTTTCTATGACGTGAACCTTCCGCTACCACTGTGGCAGTCTAGTGATGAAGCCAAGTCATATGTAAGACAGGTTTGGAGTCTAGCAAATATTGTTGAGGTTACCAAGCAAGAGCTTGAATTTTTATGTGGGATCAAGCCCACTGAGGAATTTGACACTAAAAACAATTCCAGTTCAAAGTTTTTTCATTATGGACCAGAGTTGGTTCAACCACTTTGGCATGAAAATCTTGAAGTTCTCTTTGTGACAAATGGGACTTCTAAGATACATTACTACACCAAGGAGCATAATGGTGCAGTGCATGGCATGGAGGATCCACCCATAACCCCTTTCACCAGTGATATGTCAGCATCTGGAGATGGCATTGTCGCTGGTACCATGTCATACCTCTAATATCTGTGATCTGTTCTTATATCATTTATACAGCTACATATGTGTTCTATTTTACTTTGTTGCTACGCATGTTCTTTGTCGGACTTTTGAAGATGTTGAGCTTTGAATTGGTGTAGAAACTTCACCTTAATACTGCCAATCTTGACAATCAAGAGAATGTTGGTGCTGCCAATCCTGGCAATGTTACGGTTTGAAGCAATGAGAAAATCTTGTCACCAAAAACAATTCGTGGGTTATTCGATGAGCGTCAGTCCTTCTAGGGAACCCAAGTTTCTATGTCCTAGCTTGTTTTTCAGAACTGTGAAATGATTTGCTTAAGAACTTGAATTGCAGATAAAGCAGTGTGAGTTAAATCATAAATGTGTATGGCATGCTCTGAGAAAAAGCTCCTTTCTTTTCTTTTCTCTTTCTCATGAGGTCCCTCATATTATGAAAGGATTTGCTAAGGAAAAAGGGAAGTTTTCTTAGAAATGTAGTTCTTTTGAGTGTTTTAATACCTACAGTAGATTGTTAAATTTTTCTCCTTGGAAAACCGCTCTTGCTGAATTTTGTGTTCTTTTTTGTTCTCAGCTCTCATGAGAATGTTGACAGTTCAGTCGCACCTCATTACTGATAAATGGTACTTGGAACGCACCATCAAGTATGCCATTGATTGTGGTGTCATAGACCAATGGTTGCTTGGTCGGGAACGTGGCTATCCCCCTAGGGACGACATGGAAGAAGTGGAACCTGATCATAATGGCATAAGATCAATAACCGAGAAGGAATACCGCACAATAGCGCCTTCAAGTTGATTTGTCAGTCGGGCAGACTCACATAGCTTGTGTCATGTGCCCCCAATTCATCTGACACAATTGTTCCTTGTAAAGTAAAATAGTGTTTTTTTTTTTAAGTGAAAGGGGCTCCACATGCAGCGCCAAATTGATGACAACAATTTCGTGTTATTCCGATAGCATTTGATGATCATTAAGTTAGCCAGCATCCTTATACTTTTTGGTCTTTTTTTATTTCTTAATTCTGGATTTGCCAAATTCAATCTGTCCTTTCTTAAGCGTGGCAACAACTGGATACTTTCACTTTGTCCGCTTTGGCCCTTCCATCAAGTTTTTGCTTGTCTTTTTCCTGTCTCAGCGAGCTTTCGTTCGGTTGTTCAATAGTTTAAAAAACAGGCATACTGATTGCGAAGATTCCGAAGTCTGAGCTAGTGCATCAGAATATATCCTGTTTATTCTGCACGAATGGCTTATGTTGCAACAGTACGTGATACAATTACTTTTACAATAATTGGGGTCAGGTAAAGAAGCTGTGTTGATTTTGTCAAGATTGGCAGGATGCCAGGATAAGGATTTTTGTGAACTTTAAAATAATTTTACCATTTTCCTGTGAGTAATAGGGATAATAATATTAATAGTAGTATTTACTGACGATTTGATTATTAGCAGTAATAGTTACCTCTGGTGGATTATATCTTGAAAATCAAATTCGAGAATGATTTCTCTAAAACCACCCGACTCTCTTAAACATCTCAACTTGATGATTGAACATGTACCTATTAAATACTTCTATACAAATTTTTAATATACCGCCGACTGCTGCATTACTGCACCTAAGCTCAGTCACATAGCACCATCAATATCAGTTTGCTCTTAAAGATGGAGCTATTGTAGTCAAGACAACCTTTAAGGCGAGACATGCAGGGGCTCCAGCCTCACAGCTTCCAAGGCATAGCAACAAAACATGGAGAAAGTATGCTGTTTAAGACCCAATGTAGGGACTGCAGAGAATAGAGTGGCATGGAGACTTACTTGAAACATAAAGGTGGAGTTGTCGCAGTTCAAACATCCTTCAGGCCAGTCTGTTGGTGTTGTTCCAAAACATTGATATTATTATGCAACGTCCATCGCTTCTTTTGTCATTACCCTGTAATAAACATTAATAGAGTTCATTACATTCATGTTTTTAATTTGTAATACATAATATAGATCTTATTACGTACCCCAAATCTACATGAAAAGATAAAAAACGAAGTTAATGTGGAATACCTGATTTTGTATCCATCTCTAACTTTGATGTTGATTCCGAGCTCGAAACGATTACGAACCTCCCAGGACCTTTACGAAAATGTTCATCGAGACACAGGCTAGGGCTTTCTACAATTTTCTCAATGCGTAAGCACCTTTAATGGGTAAGGGATTCCTTATGCTTACAATTGATATGAACAACTACAGAAGACTTTAGCCTTTATATAGTTTCCATATCGAGTTTCGCCATCACAAGGTTGATATGGGTCCGGTCCATACTAATTAGGCCTCATTTTTACCCGAACTTTGACCCATTAATCTAGATCATTTATTAGATCACTTTGTTATCTTTGTTTATATCAAATTATGTAATTTAACCGATAATATATTTATAAACCAAAAAATACAATTAATAGTTGTCCAACTAATGAGAATGACAAAATTGTCTAACAATCTCCCATTTGGACAAGCATTAATTGCAGTTTTGACTCTAGTTTAAAAATAATTTATAAACTCAGTTAAGCCACGCTGTTGTATTAGTCGACTAAGTTTTAAAAACAAAACATTAGATCCAAAGATAATGAAAGTTCATCATTCTGTCCTGCTCATTCTGTCTCGATTTCTCCAACTTTATGCTAAATCACATATGCTAAACTACAATAGAAAATTTTTGTTTTCTCTCACCAAATTTTAAACAACATTGGAAAAAACTTATTTCCTCTCACCAAATGCTAAATAGCATTAAAGAAAACTTTTATGTTCTCCAACTAAATGCTAAATTGCATTAGAGAACCTTAATGGGATTAAAAACTTATATCCCCTTATGTCATGTCAAACTTCATAGACATCTATAAAAGAACTGTATACGTCTAAATGACACAGACACAAGGTCAATTTGTATATATGCCTATTGACATTTAAATGCTTAAGATTAACAGAAATCTTAAGACTTTTATATGTATTATGACAATGTATGACAACACGTATTACTGATGATAAACGATGATCATCTTTATTAATGAACCATCATACTGTCATAATGCAACAAAATGTACAAATGTACATAGAGGAAACATAATAATCCCCAAACTAACAATGTCTAAAGACATCTAAACACCCTTACTTTATATTTGTGTCATAAACATAACTGGGTGAAGTCCCTTAGTCAAAGGATCAACTTACATTTCCTCAGTCTTTAAATACTCCAAACCTTAATGTCACCTTTTCGTATCAACAATTTTATATCCAAATAATTGATCTTTAATTGCTAAGACCTACAGTACAACCAAATGAGTCTAGCTACTGAATTAACTATAGACAACTCAGAATTCAAGTTTTTGAGCTAAACTGTCTATGATGTAGTCCCATAACATGCACTCTGCATGCATATTCGATGAAGTTATCTATGTCTACTTAACACACTTTTACAACATTGTACCATCTGCAGACTTAAAACTTTAAACTTAAGCAGACTTTCAATTGTCCAGACACAGAGCTAACATTTTCATCTAAATTTCCTACAAGGTTTAGTCTTTTAAATTTTCTTTATATCAACATGCAATCCTTGATTTCCTTTAGTATCTCATCACTCGCTAGACTGTATTCTAATGGTCTACAATTGGATTAACCAGATATTGACAAAACAATCAAACAGTGAATGTAATGTCCTACTTAATACATAGCCTACCTTACATCAGGCTATCCTCCATACTTGAATACGAAACATTCCTCATAACCCCTCTCTTTACTTTATTCTTTGGATATTGGACTAAAGATTATCTCTAACTATGAGAGACAGGTATTATGATAGGTTTACTATTAATCGATGCTACGACAGGTTTATTGTTAACCGTATTAAACCTTTGTAACACATACTTAATGTATGCATTCTTTAAGAGATATGATGAGTATTAAAATCTTTCTTGGTGAATCTGGATACTTAGGACAGAAGATGTTACACCACGGTCCTTTATGTCAAAGTTCTTGACCAAAAGTTACTTAACCTCATACAACATGGTCAAGTAATTTGACGTGAGCAATATATCATCCGCATGCAGTAACAGGAAGATAATTTTGCTCCCCTTAACCTCATAGTGTAAGCATCTCTTTAACTTTATTTTTTATGAAGCCGAAAGAGGTCATAACCTCATCAAATATAAGGTATCACTTTCGGAAGGTTTGATGTAAACCATATATTGATCTGCATAATTCACAAAACATGTCAGTTCCTTATAGATCATGGGATCCTTTTGATAGTACTATATAGACCGCTTCATAAAGACCTTTATTCATGATAGCAGTTTTGATAGCTATCTAATGAAACTCTGTATCATCATAAGCTACAATTGCCTTAATCACTCAAAATATATCCTACGAGGATATTAGAGAAAAGATAACATAAAGTCAACTTTTCTCTCTGAGTGAATCATTAGGCAACTAAGCGAGCCCACAAACCGTTGAGCTTTATCCTGAAATCCTTTATGTCTTAAACTTTATTTACTATTGACAAGTTTGTAGTTCCAACACAAATCAACTAACTCCCAGACCTTACTTTGCTTCATGGCTTGCATCTCGTCATTCATTGCATCCCACTGCGCATCTATATTGAGTCCAGAAATAACTTTTGTAAAAATAATTGGATCCGTAACATGTCTAATATCGTTGTCCAATACACCTGATAGGCTTTGTAATCAGATGGGATAGTAGATCATCTCACTCCAGTGGATTTACTTAATTGTATTAGATCTTGTAGCCCCAAGAACCTTTGTGTCTATAGATATGGGTGTTTTTGTACAGACAAGGTACAAAGACCTAAATCCACCGGATCTAACTGTATGAGTAGCGGTTACATGATAATTGTAGTATTTGCCCTGCTATCATTAGAAGGGTTAAAGGGTCCACCATCATAATAGACATCGTATTCTAAAAACTTAGTTGTTTGTGATTCTACTTTTAGGTGACATTCAACTCAACTTTAAACACAACCTAAGCAACAGGAAACAATTAATTGTTTCCATCTCTTCCCACAACACATAGAAGTTCATCCTTAGTTATGTACTTAAATTCTCCTTGATATGTACTTAAATTCTCCTCAGCCTTGGGATTGATTTCTAGCCCTTGGGATTGATTTCTAGTCCTTCAAACATATATCCCTCTTATCTCTTCTCTTTTCTTATCTTTTTTATTACAAAACCCTGGAAATTTAGTCAGACACATGTCAAATATGACCTAGTGTTGATCCCCATATTATTTTAAACTATATTTTTTTTCTATAAAAATTACTACCAATATAAATTTAACATAGTCTTGTATTAGTCCTATACTGCTCTAGCCAAAAATGGAAAGAAATATAATAAAATAACATTGGACACCTTGGTCCTTATATTGCCCCCTTGTTCAATAATATGGTACCATGTTGCACTAATGTTCCCCCTATATTTGGCTATATGATTCCATGTTGAACATGTGGCCTACATTCGATAACATGATACCATTTGGTGCCATGTTTTGATCCTTTCTATATCCCAAAATCACTCTAAATCTACTTAAACTTGCACAAATATATTTATTATTCACTAAAGAGATAAATAGAGCTTGCAAAAATATAAGCTCAATTAAGCACCAAGCCGCATATAAATAATTAAAATACAAGTTAAATGCTCTCTAAATCATGCTGGAAATATAGTATAATTAGCACTTGTTATATTACTAAAAAAGTGCTTTTGGTTATTAATCAAGATTCCTAAATCCTGAAATTCAGCTAACAAAATACAAAATCAAGAAAGAATGTTCCAAAATAAATTTTAATTAGATTAACAAAAGTAACATGTTTCTAATATCTTAGTCCCTAACAATAGCTTTAAAATTTTGATATATGCTTTTTGAACAATAATAAAGATTAACTAGGCAAGTGCACTTATCACTTGTAATATAGTTTAGTGAATATGAATATTGTTCTCATAATGAATATAAGTATTAGTAATAAGAATCATTTTATTATCTACTATAACAAATAAAATGAATGATTTAAAAGAAATAATGACCTGAACTTAAATTAATAATCTAAAATAGCAAACCAAAGTAATCAACAAGATTGAAGCAACCAACTGATAAATAAGACCTAGATGTAGAATCCCTTACAATTTTTTTATGCTTAAACTTATCTTGTTTCAATTATTAACCCTAGTTTCTTGAACTGATAAAAATTTCAAAGTTATATCATATTCTTTATCAAGAGATACAACTTTTATCCTTAAGTTAATTAATTGAAAGTCTCTTTTTAATTAAAATACCTAAGAATGCATTAATGTGTTATATGAATTTTGTTATTGGATTTGATTCTGAGCAAAAGATTTATGAGGTCCCATATTTAAGATTACATGTAATTCTTGTTATTTTATGTCATGATTTATTTATACATATGATTTCTCATTACCTATATACGAAATCTAAAACTAAATCAAAACGCTAGCACTAATAAGAAATAGTCATGAATAATTCATAAGGAAACCAAAGTGTTTAACCAAAGAATATATTCAAAGACATGATTTTGGGTTTTATCTTATCTTAGATATATTCAATTTTGTTCACAACAACTAAGAAATAACACAAAATAGAAGAACTCGTTCTTATGGATCTTTAAATCTTGATTTTTTTCACTTAAATCTTGATGAAAATCCCTTTCTTTCTTTCTAAAGTTACTCCATTTCGGTCTAAAGATATTGTAGCATATGACTATAATGACATGCAGTCATTCATCCCTTAATAAAAACTCTCTTTTATATAAGAAAATCCTAAAAATTCCATACACCATGACTAATACAGGTCCAACATGAACTAATGTTGGTCCTTTGTTACTCTTTCTGATAGAAAACTAGAATTTTTATAAAATGTGGATTTATATTACACCTTTGTTGTTTGACATCTAACGCGACGCGACGGATGGTGTTATGTTGGTGACCCATATTTCAAACCCTTCCTTTGAATCATGCTAGGACATCTCTATTTTGGCTCCAACTTGCTCGAATTCATGTCTTTATTTGGAGGCTAGACAAAATATATAATTCATATTGAATGCCAAATCCTACAGAAATCATCCAAATCCAAACAAGATCATGTTAAAGATATAACCTTATTCGTATTTATCAATAATGAAACATGAACTTGTAGTCAATTTCATACTAAATTAATTCTCCAACCAGGGACGGAGCTATGTTGTTAGGGAGGGGGGCCATGGCCCCTCCTTTTAAATATATTTTTTTTAAAAAATTACTTATATAATTAAAATTTTTAAAATTACAAATATAAGTCGCCCCCTAAAAAAAATCCCTATTAAATGTTGACTCCTGGCCCTCCCTTAAAGTTGAATCTGGCTTTGTCCCTGCTCCAACAATATAAAACACGAAAATGTAATAAAAATTGAAATAAATTAATCCTACAGCTATCCTAAACTATTTCTTCTCCCTAACCAACATCTAACACTTTTTTAACATTATTAAAATTAGAACTACTAGATTTGCAAATTTCATAGGCCACGATACAAAAGAAGTGTTTCAAAAACAAAATAAGCGATGGCTATTATTCTCAAATAATACACTGCAAAATAGAAAATCAATGCAACCAAAACTACTTTTACTCATTGCGACGCTAGAAATTTTGGTAACATAACAACCAATGGTCATGGTTTTGCAAATTCCATACGACAAAGTCGTCATGAAAATGGCAGTAAAAGAGAGCAACACTCAAGCACAAGAAAAACATTGAGGTCGGGATTTTAGGAAAAACAATTACAATTGAATACCATGAAAGATGAGATAGACACCACATTTGAGAAATTAGGAACCAAAAAGGAGACAGACACCATGTGTGAAAAATTAGGAGCTTAAAAAGTCTTCTGCAAACCAACGACGACGAAAGGAGTGCTCTGAAAGTGGAAATTGTTCGAGAAATTAAGGATGAATCCCTAATTTTCCAACAAAGGCAGATGTGAGCAGGAGGAACAAAGTTTGTGGCTTCCCTTACCAACTGTTCTTCAATTTAGAGGTTTAATTAAACATTGAGTTCGAAACACTTGAATTTAGGTTACAAGTTAGTATAAATTAGAACATTCAAACTGATCCTTTTTCCACACATAGTCTCATGGTGATTAATTGTCTTTTCACTCACTTCTTGTAATTGTAAAATAGATAGCCCAGTTGAACACATTGTTGTTAGACACATCTAATTCACCCAATTAAAATACCTGGGACTAACAAATATAAAACAAGATTCCAGTCCACATTATAGCTCCTCAAATTTAGTTTGCAGGAATCCAGTAGAATAATTACCAGGATCCTTTTAAGACCAGCTTGACAGAGACTATGCTTTCAAAATACTTGATGCTCCTGAGATGTATAATCTGATAAAAGTAAGGGAGGGAAAGAACCTAACGAGTTTCAAGAAGCTGTGGCCTTACTGAACAAAAGTGCCATGTTACACATCCCATGATTTTGCTATCTGACTTGGTGAACAAAGAAAAAAGAGCTGGAAAAAGCATTTGGCACTCACTCCCCACTTTATTCTTACTAGGACATTTGAGACATCTCCAACTCCTCCAGCTTAGAGGATAAAAAGGCAAAAAATGGAGAATATAACCCCAGGCAAAAGGGAGAAATAGAAAAATCAATGGAGAAAAAAAAAACAACAGTAAAGGTGTTGACGTTGGAATCCTCTTCTACATACATTGTCCACCATCGGAAAAAAAGGCAAACTCTACACAGCAAACTGAGGACTATCAAGTTTTGCAGCAGCCTGTTTATCAAGAAACCAAACCACCTTCCCTTTTGTTGGCTGGACCATTCGCGCAGGCAGTTTTGAGCACTCGGGTCCTACGTCGTCCATGGCCATATGAACTGCTTCTGCTTTGCTCTCACCAGTCACAACTATCGCTACATTGGATGCTGAGTTGATGACAGGCAGAGTGAACGTGATCCTCTCTGGTGGGGGTTTCGGTGAATTGGTAACAAATGTTACCCATTCATCTTTCTCATTGAGCACAGAGTGATTAGGGAATAGTGAGGCAATATGACCATCGGGACCCATCCCTAGAAGTATGAGATCAAATTTGGGGCAGTCATTAATCTCAGAGACACTAATTGTGCGTGTTTTCACTAATTGTCGAACAACAAATTCATACTCGCGTGCAGCTTCCTCTGCAGATACGGAATCATTGATAGAATGCACATGGCTGGAGACAATAGGCACCTGCCACCACAACCATTGCGTATGCCATAAAATTATAGAGCAGCATAAAGTGACTAAAACAAAGAAAAGAAACCTGATATACTTCCTTTTACGTATTTACATTATGACCAAACTTGAATTTTTTTTTTTCTGTTTGAAACTATGGGAACAGAGATAAAAGCGTCAAAATTAAGAAGATGTAATCTCCTAAAGTCTCATCTACAGCATCATTACAAAGCCCAGAAGGCACCACAAATCACCTATAAGATTAAAAATGGTAAATTCAACTCAAGATGAAGTTCATGATTATGAAGTAGAATTAGCTGTCATCAAACAAGAAATGCATCATTCATTCTTGGGTTCTCTCCATTGTTATAAAGGGTAGAAACAGATTTTTTTCCTGGGTCAAATGAAATTATTTAAGTTCCAATGATTTCGTAGTCTAACATATATCCACTTTTCAGTTCATCATAACTTTGTTTAATAGAATCTTTAATAAAACCTCCTTACGAAGGTATCAATATCAACAGGTGCCCTTATGTTCTACATCTCTTGAAAACAATTCAATCAAACTAGCACGGTGTATAAAACAAAGATGCCAAGAGTATTTCATTGTCAAAAATTATTTACCAGAACAACAAACAATGCCACAAATAATTCCAAGAGAAGTCAGAACTCTCTCAATCACAGAGATTGTCTTTAATCACTGCAAAAGTTTTGTAAGTATCAATTACAATATAACAGAGAAAACTCTCCATTGTGCAAACTTAATTTAGCAAATCCAGATAAGCTGATGATAAACCAATATAAGGTTCTCAGAGTAAAGCAACTCTTAATACAGAGATTTTTCTGTACAAATATAAGGTTCAACCATAAGATGGGGTGGAAAACGTCCGTCATACTGGATAACTGTATTTATCCCTTAAATTGGTGTGCTGTTTACGTAACTTCTCATCTTTTTACCATAAGCATATAGCAAGACATCCAACACCCAATGAGGACAAGATGAAAGTAATCATCCATCCATCGAGAATCATGTCAATGAAAGCAACATACCAACAAATCAATTAAATTTGAAATCATATAGAAACTATGAGAAACACCAAAAATGGTAAAAATAGATGGATTGAAATGGTTTGAGAATTTGCATATTCAATCCTCAAATATTGAAACTTAAGGCTGTGACGATGAATAGAATAGAAATGTCTCAAAGATTACAAGAGAAAAAGTTAAAAGAATAAATGAAAGCCAACAGGGAAGAGATAACTCCAAGTTAACAAACTAAGCTGGAGGGTTTCTTTTACACTATTAAGTGACGATCTCTGTCCCATTACCAAGTTAATTCACACTCTTTATTATATAGAATGGCCACCACTTTAAAAGTTGAACAGAAGTAAGGAGATAATCAAATTTGACACTACTCTAACTTAGTGGAAACCAAATTCTTTCATATACATACTTTTCATCTGCAAAATTTTAGTGAAAGGATGCTGACACTCAAAATTGGCAGACTGTAAAAGCATCCTAAAAAGGAAGTGGGCATTTCAGCAAAATAGAGACACTAAATTCTGACTGTGCTAAGATTAACATACTGAAAATGCAATTCACTGAATAAAATAAAGAGGCTAAATTTTCTCCAAATCCATATAACTTTTCTAACAGTCATTGATAGCAAAAATAGATCCAATCTTTAGAAGATCCAAATTACATATCTTGCTGCCGTTTAAATCGGGAAACTATTTATTTTGGAAGCAACTTGCGTCCACTATAGATGCAAAATAGCCACAAAAGGAAAAGTTCAACATTCAATAGGATCAAGGCAGATTTGAATATTGGAAAATTAAATCTCTGTACCAGTGTACTTAGTAAGCAATGACAGTAGAAAGGTGTCGCAGGTTGAGTAGGAGAAAAAAAGCAAGAAGAAAGTCCCAGATGCTTGAAACGTCAGCCATTTCTCCCACTCTCTATTCTTTTTGGTTATTGATCACAATCAACATCATAAAAAATGAAACTATAAAACAACAAAGGAAAGAATAAAAGGGCAAACCTTGGACAGAAGGGCATCTTTTGTGAGCTTATAGTTACTATCGGCATGGCTTTTTGCCACCACACGTTCATCCGCCCAAAATATGTACCATTTAGCCCAGTCTACAGTCTTGATATAAGGAGCTTCACAGAGCTTCCTGCGAGGACCAAGAAATGTGAAAAAAAAAGGTCCAATATCATAAAAGGGGAGAAGGGAAGAGAAGCCACTGATACCCCATCAAGCTAATGAGAGAACCACCAGATAAGGCAATGGCAAAGAAACCCCTTTCCTTCACTGATGCCTCGGACAATTCAGCAATATAGTCTGCCAAATCAGTACGAAGCTCATCCAAACTCTCATGAATCCTTAACTCTCCTCTATCTTTATGAATCCCCGAATGAGCCATCCTTTGACAGAGTTTAAAGAGCAACATTGTTTAATGCATATAACAAAGGCAAGAAACCAACAGAATAGTAGTCAAAAAGGCAACTATTGCACATTATTTGACAGAGGCAGTGCACCAGGGAGGAAACTAGTGAAGAGAAGATAAGGGAACAGAACATCAAACAACCAAAGGTAGTTCGTTAACGTTGAAGGAAGGAAGAGGATTTTTAAAATTTAAGAATATTTTCCCTTTAGAACGTGCATGCCTCAAAAAATGCATCAATATAAGGATCCAATATAACTGTCAATAGCAAACATGAGAAACAAGTTCACTGGCATAAACAGCAAGGAATTCAATATATGCATTGACTTCAAATCAGAACAAAGCCGACCCAGATAAAGGGGTGTGATCATTACATCAAAAAAGATCGGTGCCCAAAAGGAACAGAAATTCCAACAGAGACGTCTTAAACGGATTAATTTCATGAGAAGGATCAGAAAACCGTCTAAATCCCATCAAAACAGAAGTTCAGAGAAACACAAATATACAGGAAAAGCAAAACAAAAAATCTAGCACAGGAATAGCAGTATATAAAACATATAGGAAAAAAGGGAGTGAATGCTTACAGAGAAGAAGAGGAAAAAGAAACAAGGAGAAGAAGAGAGCTTGTTTGACAAGAAGAAGAAGAAGAAGAAAAGGGACGAAAATGGAAGATGGGTATTGAAACAAACACGAAACTACGACCCAATACGGCATCTATAAATGCACATGTGTGTAGAGATACATAAACTTTTAACATAGGAAGATTGTATACTTGGGCTAATTCCAATTTACTGGTTCTAATCAATTAAAAAAAGGAAAAACTTGTTGTGTACAGAAGTGGAGAAGAATTTACCGTCTTCGCTTCCACGCGCATCCAATGATCGTGACAATACACACACGAACAAAAAGACACTGTCTTTCTCACCTGTCGATAGTAAACTGATCAAACTTAGATAGATAAAGTTAGTATGGAGAGAAAGATTGGAACTTCTGTATCTGGGTACTCGGAAAAACAGAGAAAGTTGAGAGTTCGGGTGCTAGATCCTCTGCTGTGCTGCAACTTTTTTTTGTCCTTTTATCTCCGCGTCTATACAACCAAAGAAATAATGTAAACGAATGCTATACTTGCAGCTTTTCATTTTTTGTCAAATAATTAAATAACAAGGTGCGTGTATATGTATGTATTTTGTGACTTAATTAATTGTTCAATTTCTATTAAAAAAAATAGAGATATTGAAATTGGGAAAAGCTAGACGAGGACAACATAGGAAACCAAACACTTGTTGAAATCAAACGTTGACAATTGTACCAATCGGGTGTTTTTAATTGGGAGAGGGAAATAAGTACCATCTGCTTTGTCCTTCGTCGACTCTGGTGTCTGGTGGGTTTTCCTTCTTTAGGTGATTTTCTAACTGTTGTCTCGTACTTTCAAAACTCTAAATTGTCTTCAGTGTTATTCAAGTAATTTTCAATGTTGTGTGTGGAATTATTCTTTGCCAACTCAACTTTCCCTTTTAGTGAAAGCCTGGAGCAGTCGGAGTTTTTTCTGTAGATGGAGAACTAGTTGGGCCTTCAATGATGAGGTGCGTCCACTTAGCCCACCTACGAGATTTCTTCGAATTCCAAAAAAAAAATCTCCCTAAAACCAGCTAATTAGCACCTGTTTTATCTATTCCATACATCACATTCTTTGAATGTTGATACGGATTGAACTTGTAAATGGCTGTCAAAAATTGGGAATAGAATGCAGTGTACTTGTAATTGAAGGCCACTGATGATTTTAATATCAGCCTGCAATGATTTTTTTCCTCTCGATTTGTTCTAATACGATTTTCAATAATCATAAATAAGATAGGCTCATGTGATGTGTCAGCCACAACATCTCCTTTAATGATGAAGTTTGGAATTTAAGGGCATCAATATCAGGCAACAGTTGGGAAAGTGAGAGGTGAGAATGAGAGACAGAGAGGGGTTAAAGTTGAAGTCCCCGCATCACTTCACTTGAGGTTAAGGAGGGTTGGGTTTGGGTAGGGTAGTCCTTGTTTCACAAGTATCAAAGACCTTACAATTACATTTTGGGTCAGCTCGTAACTCTGTTTAGTATATCGACATCTACGACCCAACTTTAGCCCTTATCTTACTGTTTTTTTTTTTTACTAAATGAAATTAAAACAACTGACGTCTGGAATCAGCACATTAAGGAATAACATGCCAACAGCGAACTTATTGCCTCCCAACATGTCTTTAAAAGTTAAAACCACTGGTTCATAAGTTGCATCCCAAAACATCAAAGTAACACTTGTCCATCCAATCATTTATTAGGTGCATGCACATGTTTTTGTGGCCCTTTCCACATCTAAAACCGTGATTTGTGCCATTAGCCTTTCTCAATTAATCACTGCATATATATAATATATTCATTTCTCATTGTTACATAATTTCTTCATCATCGTCACCTCTACTCTTTTAGCTATCCAGCATCTTTTTTTTGTATATATATATAATTAATTCATTCATTCATTCGTTAAAAAATACAACTTGATTGTGGTAAAATGCCCAGTAAGTATATCTGGTTTGCTAATATGGGAAAGCAGATCAAATAGCTTCTCAAATATAGGAGGAATGAAAAGTTTTAAGGAGGGTAGTACATAAGAGAGAGTTTAAGAGGTGAAAGTAACTTGTGATCCAATTATGCAATATAAATAGTAGCACATGCCACATTTCTTGGTCTTGGTGTGCCATGGTTGGTTATTGCTGTTATTCATCCTACTAGTTTCTAATGTTAAGAGTATATTTGAGGAGAGTAACCTTCGAATACTTCAGAACAAAAACTGCCTTTTTCTAACACAGCTAATTTTACTTGTTGGAATACTATTTTGCTCTTCAGAAACAACTGAAAACTTTCATTTTCAAGGTGGCATAACCTTAGACCTCACTTTCACCTATTGCAATCAAATCAAATAGGGCTAGATTATGAAGATTAAGAACCTTAGGGTAGTTCTGTAGTGGCATACACATGACTCCATCTCCATCTCAAATTTTTGCTCAGGAGCTCCCCCTTGATCCATGCCCGTCTAAGAGGACAAGACCCCAGATAAACCACCGGATTTTTCTCCTCATTAGCATTTTGCAATGCCTATTATGGGCTTATGAAGGGACAAAGTTTTGAATAGTGAAAAAGTAAAAAAAAAAAAAGCGTATATGGCTCAAGATAGAACTTCGGTAGATCTCATTGCAAGTGGAATTGTCGAGAAAGACTTCAAAGACAGTAACCGACTTTTTCCTATGTTTAATGTTGATCGGGATTACATGGCCAGGCTTGAGAGCCCGTGGAGACAAGCAGTCGTGGTTAAACTTCTTAGTAGAAATATTACTTTTAAAGTTCTTTACACGAAGATTGAATTGCTATGGAAGCCGATTGGTGGGTTTGATGTTTTGTACTTAGGTCATGATTATTTTTAGTGAAATTTGAATATAAGAACGATTTTGATAATGTGCTCAATGGTGGTCCATGGTTGATGTTGGACCCCAAACTTTTCTTGAATTTTTGAAGTAGAAATTGACATAAAATGAGAAATTTGTGGTGAATTATTCATGTGCAAAAAAAAATAAAATTCAAGAATGTGAATTGTTATATGAGATTAAGATATGCGGAATGTGTGTTTGCTTTTGTTATTGATATTTATGATTAATTATGGCCTAAAATGGTGTTTTGAGTTTAAATAGAATTGATAGTGAATGAATTGTTTTAAATGGAATTGAAAAGCAGGAAATGAATAGTGAAAGTGTGAAATTTTTGGAGAATTCAAAATCTAAAATTTTGAGGATGAATAGTAGCAAAAAGTTGACCTTTCGATATGAAATCTTTGTGAATTTTTCTAGGTTGATTTAGGCAAAATTTGGTAAAATAATCTTCATGAAAGTTGTAGTTTCTGTTGATAGCTTTCTATTTCTAGTAAGAATGATATTTTTCGATATCGGGATTGAAATTTATGGTCTTTCGAATTTAAGTTATTTTGCTTTATTTTTTAAAATGTTATTAAGGGTAAGTTTGTGTGTATTGTGCTTTGAAGCAAATTTTGTACTGATGTGGTTTGAATGGGATCAAGTAGCCTTGTTGAAAGTTGTATAGGAAATTTATAGCTTTACACTGATGTATAATATGTTATTTTTGATTTTGGAAATTGGAAGATATTAAATTTTGAAGTTTGGATGTAGTATAGGATGACCAATTTTCTGGCAGAAAATTTGACTAAAAAATTGACCTAGTTAGAGGTTGAAATTGCTTTTAAGTTCTTCATGAATATTTTAGATTGTATTTTGATATTTACATTGATGTAAAGTATGGAAATTGTAGACCATGGAATAGGAAGTTATGATTTTTAGAAGTTTCTGTTAGAAGTTTCTGTTACTGTTTGGGATAATCATTAGTGGACAGAAACTTTGAAGGGTTTTTGACTCCCTTAGAGGCCAAATTGATTTTTCTGTCCTTCATGAAAATTGTAGGTTGCATTTTGATCTTTTCATTGATATAAAGTATGACATTTTTGGACCTTGGAGTTGAAAGATAGAAATTT
>JANTPM010000003.1:23205241-23217772 GCA_025434745.1 Erythroxylum divaricatum
GCTCTATTTCTATATATACATGTAACATTGTACTGATGAAAATAAGAAAAGAAATACAGCTGTTCAGTATTTCCGCAGTTACATAGAGTGAGCATGATCTAACTAACTGACTTGGTGGCCAGATGTTACATAGAGTGAGTATGATCTAACTAATTGACTCGGTATCATAAAAGTTCATTCAATTCATATAACATTCCTGAATCATGACAAAATTGACTTTAGGTTTCTCAAAGCTTCTATTACATACATAAAAGAAACTGGTTCTGATTTGATCCAAGTTGTAGAATTGCAAGATTTCAGATAACTCACCTTCGCCCACAAATTCTACATCTGCTGAAGAGCCAGGCACTTCATTTGCCGGTATTTTCCTTGATGGAACAGTATCTCCATAGTGCATATTCAGTTTTGGACCATCTGTTGGCTGTTTAAAATCCAGACGAGCAAGAACGTAAATACATGATTGTATGAAGAGGATAGAGAGAAATTTCAATCCTGGAAGGAAGAGGAATTTTATACTAACATCTGATTCATCTGAACTAAGGTTTTCTGCTTGCAGAGCCATTGTAGCCCTAATTTGTTTCGCCTTTTCAATCTTTGGCAACATTGAAGAAGCTCCAACTTTATATTTCTCAATAAATTTGTGCTATGCTCCAATTTAAGAAAAAAATTCAATGTCAGGCTCCAGATTTCATTACTATCCTAAAGGCGTTACAAGCAAGATATGAGCAACAACCAATCAAATAAGCTTCAAGACAAGAAGCTTGTGCATCTTTCAACTTCCAACATCATGCACATCATTCTTGATTATTTTGCAACTTATTTTTGGAGAACTGTTCCGCCAGATGAATGATACATAGTTAGTAGGGATCAGTTGAGAAAAGATATGATAGCACATCCCACCTCCCCAAAAAAAAAAAGGAAGAAGACTCTGTTGAGCATTATCATTTTAGAACAACAAAACTCTTCTTCATACACCCCTCTTCCCACCAGGGCACCACAACCCTTTTTGAAGTTGAGATCTCTACCAAACTCCATTAATGACCAAAGACCAAAACCAATGCAAACATACTACATCCAATGAGGAATAAATTGTTTTGTTTATTAAAATTTATTCTTAGAGAAGGAATTGAAATATTCTAGTATTTCCTTATTAATTTAGAAGTTAAGTCTATTAGGAAAAAAATATAATCCTTGTTAGAATAGGGTTCTATATCTGTTCTGAAATTTTTATTATATTGGGGTTTCAGAAATTTTATTATATATGTTTACATGTTTAAATGCCTTAAGAAATAAGACGGACTGATGTTCAAGTGCAAAATACTTGCTTCCCCTAAGAGTGATTCTTAGATACTTAAAAGGGATTCCTAACCCCTAGAAGTGATTATAGAAACCTATTGATGTGTCCCAATAGTTTTATTTGTTTCAAATCCTAAATGAGATACTTAGTTTTTGAAACAAACCCTAGGAGAAATTCCTAGAGCTTTTCGTTTATTTTAATTCATTTATAAATTCCATTCTTAATTCTTGAATCCAGTATTGTCATTTCTATGTGTTTCATCAAATTATTGGCATGTCCTTTGTTCGTTCTACATCAAGATCACCCTGCTCTAAGATTGATATTCAAGTGAGCAACATCCTACAATTTTACAGACACGCAATCAAAAAATTCACTACTACTTTTCTCTGAATTTACACCATTGAGGACTAAAAAGTGCATATGTACTATGTAAAAAAAAAAAAAGGTGTTAGATACGAAAGAATCATCAATAAAAGAAAAAGAGCATCCACATAAAAGGGGAGATGAAAGTCAGCATTGAAAGTTCAAATTATTTTGAATCTGATATCCTCTTTCAAAAGTATAAATACAATGTGCATATACGAACAATAAATGAACAGAGTTCCTCAAAATGCATTATAATATAAACCTTAAGCATCTCAGATGCAGTTGGACGTAAACGTGGGTCCTTTGTTAGGCACCTTGCCACAAAATCATGGAACACAAGGGACCTGCCCATGCGACAATCTAACATTAAGAAAAAACATCTTCCTGATACAACAAATAAACTATGTAGCTCAACATTGAAAACAGCTATAAAAGAATTTTGGGTGCTGCATAAAAACCAAATACAAACCATTTTTCTTTGTCCTCAAGCATTGGAGCTGGCTCAATGGATATCATGAACAGAACCTATCACAGATAACATTAAAATATAGAAAACAAACAGATAACATTAAAGTATAGAAACCAAGTAATTTGTAGATCAACATAAAGTAAATTGGGCAGAAGATCCATTGGATATTACATAAGAGGATAAACACATCTCATCAACAATGTAGTTCATTAGCTTCATAGAAGTACTTGTACATCATATTCAAACTGAGACTAATAAATTCAATGGCCAATTACATATCACCTTTTGGAAGATTTCTTCATTATATCCCTTCAAACATTTAACACATCGACTAGTACAAAATGAGCACCTAGCTCAGAATCATGGACCAGAAGACATGACTTAGCAGCATGAATTCAAATGCCATTAACTTGACTTTTAGGCAGTCTACAAAGAAACCTTGTAATACCTATGCTAACAATTCAAGCTCAGGAGACCGCACATGTGTAAAAATACTCAGCCAATGAAATCTAGCTCAGTTGGTGTGTCCATGCATCTCATAGAACTGATTTATGTTTGAGCCCCAATATAACTCCCAGAAGAAAAGGAAGAAACTAAATAAAGTGGACTATCTATGCTCGTCAGTTGACAAAAGAAAACTGCAGAATATAGTAAATAGATTGAGCCTAATTACTAAAATAGAACCTAAAACAGGACAATTAGTAATCAGTGTATCAAGAAAACAGGCACGTTCCACAAAAACAATAGTGAACCACCACTTAAATAGGAGAGACTAACCCTCATAGGATGCACAGAAGATCTTGGAGGAAGGCCCTGAAGATGCAGATAAGAACAGGAAGATAAGGTTAAGAATTTTTCAAAGCCTGAATGACAAATAGCATGACAAACACAAGTTCATAATTCGACGAGAGTCCAAGAGTAATAATTCCACATTCAACATTTTCAAAACTATGACTTCCAAGATCATATGTAGAAGAGAATTGTCCTTCACCAGGAGTAGAAAGGCAACTTGGGAAAGTTAGAATAAGGATGACTCAAAACTTGACAAATAAAATAATACTTTTGAGAGGAAACATAAAAAATGAACTTGTGCTTAAATTGAATTCCTTATATAACTGAACATTGTAAGAATATACCTCTGCCATTTCAATTGCAGAAACACCAAGAGCCCAGACATCCACCTGGAAAAAAGTTGTAGTAATTTTACAAACAAGTGATAATTGACATCAGAGGTCACATGCGAAACTTCTAGTCCAATTAATGTTATTACTTACTTGTCCAGGTTCCAAAATGATTCCTTTACAAACATGAGTACATCTTTCTCCTCGTCTATGTCTCAGATTAACTCTTACACAATTTCATATGGTTTGATTCAATATATTTGGGTTTCAATAAGTTCCCACATAATTTTATATTTATTACAATCTCTGTTCCTTTCCAATATATTCACCAGTACTCATACCATGTTTTACAGTTTTCAAGATGTAGTAAACTCTATCTTCATGAGCGTCATTTGGAAACAGCCTCTCTACTAGTTAGAAATAAGGTTGCGCACTACTAGACAGAGATGTCAAAAAGGGCCCAGCCCAGTCCGATTTTAGCCCGGGTTGACTGGGCCACGGACCCAGGTTGGGTCAACCATGGTCGGCCCATGGCCCGACCGTTACTTCCAAAATGACGTTGTTTTGAAAGTTTTTCTTTAAAAAAATGGCCAGCAGTTGGTCCTGCCCGCCCATGGCCCGTCAGCCAGTGGTCGGGCTAGGCCACAGGTCAACCCATCCTGGCCTGCAGAGCCACAGGCCACTATGGCCCAGGCCTAGCCCGACCCGGCCCTGCCCACTGACATCTCTACTACTAGATCTCCTCAGACCTGTTAGCGAGATTTTTACTGAGTGTTGTTATCATACAATGCAGTAAACTCCAGTTTGTTATCTAGCTACTTAAAAACTATTAGTACCTTAACAATTTTTTTAGAATATGCGACGATGCAACCAAATCACATGCTAGCAGAACATAATATTGACTTGAAATTAGCCGCAAAAATTGATCCCCTCTTTAGAAGTATCTACTTTCTCAAAACTAGTCAAAAATTGGATGCCTATATTAATCTAAAATGCATTCCCTACCTAATCTATTTCTAGACTGCCACCTACAATAATTTATTTGATTGCAAAAGCCCAAACTTCAAAGACCCCAGAAATGTCTTCATAAGACTTTCCTAGGTTACCCAATAATGAAAAGAATGAAAATATCTGAACATTCGTTACATGCTAACAAATAACTTCCTAATCCTACTATTAAAATAAAACAAGAATGAGTAAAGTCACAACTGAAATAAATTCAAGAAACAGAGGATATGATACCTTCCCATCATAGCGGCTTTCTTGTATCACTTCTGGAGCCATCCAATGTGGAGTACCAATGAACTATAAATAGATAAAACATTTTCAGGAAACTACCATCAAATAGTTGAAACAACTTGACCTCAAATATAGGCTATTCACCGAACCAAACAACAAAAGTAACATAGATAGAATGAAGCCAGAAATGCCCTGAATCAATATTTTCACAAAATAATCTACTGTTACTTAAAAGCGATAAGATGAGTCAACATGTGCAAATGAAACCCAAGCGATAAGATGAGTCAACATGTGCAAATGAAACCCACAACATCATGTGATGTAGAGCAAATAGAAGAATTATTAACTAGTAGCTAAAAATAACAAAATTAAGAAATATGATTGATATAAGGCTGCTGAAATATCAAGGATGAATTTTGGATAGGAACAATAAATTTTCAAATTTTGTACAATTGAAATTTTAAGGTTTGATTACTGAAAATTTAGGTTTAGGATTTCATGTTTTAATATGCTGGAATTTAGGAATTTGGTTGCTAGAATTTTGTGGTGAGCATAAAGAATGGAAGGTAGGAAACTAAGAGTCACTCCTAGGATCTAAGAATCACTCTTAGAAGAAAGCATCACACATTCTTGTTGAAAACTCAAGTTTGTGGAAAAATTCCAGATTGCTTATTCTTAGTGAAGGGCTGAGTACACATATATATAGAGTAGCAAAAAGTTCCTAACAAATTTAAATCACATTCAAATAAAAATTCTATATTCTATAAGTCCTAAACAACTAGGATAACATGTGTAAAATAGAATAATATATTTAAGTTACTACTACTTCCTATCTAATGAGGAATCCTAACATAATCTAAATTTCAGCCCTTATCTTTTGTTGTCAACTTAATTCTCAATCTTCATCCCACCAAATTAAGGCTTGTGGTTTACTAATTTTTCCTCTTTTATTTCTTCTATATATTTTAAGTTCTTTTGCATCATCATGGTAACTGGCAACATAATCAGAAGCTGAGAGTAAAGTGCAGACTTGATTTGTTGATTGAAGTAGTGATGTTTCTACAGTCTGGCCTTGAGTCAAGACTAGCACCAGAAAGGACTTGGGTTTGCTAGGAAGGATTGATTTGTGTAATGTCCATTATTTTTGTGTTTCTAATCCAATATTCAGCAGTTTGTCATACGTTTAAGAAGAAAGTTTTACCTAAATGAATGCCATTACTTGTAACAGCTAAATAATGAACTATAATATTTGATCCAATCATATACGATAATTCTTCTATCCTAGAGACACAAATTCACCTCAAAGATCTTGAGTAAATGTCTATCAAGTTCTGATCAATAAAAAGTTATGGAAATTGCACTCTACTCTGAAATTACTATACCGTATTACGCTTTGACATGGTTCTCGTAAGTTGTGCTGCAACCCCAAAATCACCTGTTTGTAGTGTCATCAAAACATGAAACAATTTGTTCATTTCTTTAATAGCAACTCAGTAGAATAAATTATACAAAAAAATGGTCCACCAAATAATATATTTTTAACAAAAGTAAGGCCATAATAACAATTTCTTGGGCTAAAAACAGAACAATCATGGGAATTTTTCTTCATTGATAATTCATCAACTTTAAGTTTCAGAGAGCACCCTAATCAAGACATTAAATTGTTATTTTTCCAGGATATTAATGAATAATGTATTCTCATTTTTAAGCAATTGACCATTATTCATTTCTCATAAGCCATCAACAATATGTTTTTTTAATGCAAATGTTTGCACCTCATTATCAGTTCCCAACCCTTTATGTGATGGGATATTTTTAATCCAAAAGTTTGCATTACAGCTCCATATACAAAATTAAATGAATGAAAATTCAAATAGGACATATGCTTTTCATAAAAGCAAATGAAAGAATGCTGGAAAGTAATAATCTAATTGACAAAGCAATAACCTAATTGACCACAAATTAAATTGCCATCTCTAAAACTTTGGCTTCTCTCAAGTAATCTGGTAAAAATTAGAGAATCTTTAACATTTAAATAAGTCTTCTTTGTCAACAAAATCTTTTATTTCTATCAGACTGTCTTATGTCTGTTGTGGTAAAATGGATTTAGAAAATTCATAGCAAGACTCACAGAAGATTTTCTTTTGACTCCTTTCAATGCAATTATCTAAACAAAAAGAAAGAAACGAACAGGAATGAATGAATGAATTCCTACATGCCATGTGATGAGATAAACATTTGAATAATTTAACAAGTTCCCTTTTAATTGCACACAACAAAAAGGAAAATGAATTTCCAAATGCTAATACACAAGCATTCTTTCTTGCTTCTTAGAAAAGTAGCATAAAATTTAAAAATGCACATAGCTGTACTCACCCAGTTTGACCTCTCCTTGTTCAGTTAACAAAATATTACCACCCTTGATATCTCTATGAACCTTGGATATTGCATGCAAATAAGCCAAACCCTACATTGAATCAGAAATAAATAAATAAGACAAAACAATCCCCTTAAATTTGGAAATTAAAATGAAAAGGAAAAGTAATGACATTCCAAATAAATCAAGGTCAACATTAAGGTCAGCTAAAAAGCTGAAATCCCATGGCTCACATTACAATTCTTGTGTTCCAGCTTGAATTGTCAAAACTCATTATATTAAAAACAGGCCAATAAACTTTGGGTCATAATTGATCTTATATCATTATTGATTGACTATACTGGTTTTAGTTGCTCAAAATTCAGGACATGAATCACTTAGTTGTCCTGTCATGAAAGATCTGGTGCCTATTTGATATTTTTGCCAACGAACTATAATTTTACTTGGTAAACAAAGAGACAAGCCTTAGATGTAAGTTTTCTTGACAATTTTACAAAGAGACAAGCCTTAGATGTAAGTTTTCTTGACAATTTTGGCAATAAATTGATCATTCTTCATATTTTTCTTCTTCCAACAAAATGAAGCCCAGTGTACCTTTAAAGCTTCTCTACAAATGAAAGCTATTTGATTCTCCTCTAAGGGCTCCTCAGTAACATTCATCAAGTCAGCAACACTTCCACCACCACAATACTCCATAACTATCTGCAAAAGCAAAGTACTAATTCATCCCAATCACTAGAGAACCGATATCTAGAAAAAAAGTAAAGGTCAACCACAAACAAAATCATGAAAAATGACCAATGCATTATCAGCTTCTATAGTAGTAAATCCACCAGTATTCATACCCAAAGATACTCTTCACCTTGATAACTCCCAAAGTATCGAACAACATTGGGATGGTTACACTGTTGCAACATCTCAATTTCACCTCGGATTTCTTCATAACCTTCTTCCTGCGTACAAGTATCACCTCAATCCAAATATTCTACTTGACACAAAACAAGACAATAACAAAACTTTATGAAATACAAACAAGAAAATTTACTCACTCCCTCGACCAAGGATATAATTTTGATGGCAACAAGCTCTGAAGTTCGTAAATCCCTTGCCTTGTAAACAGACCCATATGATCCCTTCCCTGCCATGCCAAGAAAACAACTTCAGTATGACCGACGGCAAGTACAAGAAATATAGCTTCCTGTTTGAACTGCCATATGAAAGCCACAATTCGTTTAGTCTTAAAATTGCAGAAAAGCGCAAACCAATCTGAACATTTGTAATGCGAACCATTAGTGAGACGAACTTCATAATTCCCTAGTTCAAAAAGCAAACTCACCAAGTTCATTCAATAATTCGTACTTGGTAGTAGGATCCTCTCTAGTAACACTCTCCGGAATCGAACTAGAAGACACTTTACTCTGCTGATGCTGACGTGGAAATGTCTCCTCTGCACTCTCTTTCCTCTTCTTCCCAAACCCTAATTCCCCAACCGCCTGCATGCTCGCAACCGCTCTCCCCATCGTCGATCCACCGCTCCCACTCCTCCCCACCGTCGATCTCACCACAAACGTCCCAAACCCCTCTCCTTCCTCTCCTCCGTCGCTATCCTCCGTTCTACCCCCAAAATCTGGCACCACAGAGCCACTAGGCGGCTTCCACTGGCGACTTCGTCCTGTTTTCACAATCATCGTCCCGAAATCGCCATAGTCGTCGTCTTCGTCGGGAACTCCGCGGCCGAAATCCTTCGGGAGACGTTTGAGGAGCGGGGGAAGCGACTCGTCGTCGTCTTCTTCGACGGCGTCGCCGTTCTTGGCGTCGTTAGCTCCTCCTTTGTAGAGCATGGTGGCGTAGATGTTGTTGTCGTCGTTGTCATGGTTTATTGTTTCGGAGTCGGAGGCAGAGTCGTCGCCGTGAGCCACCGCTGTTGAGTAGAGGTCGGATATCCTCGTAGCCTTGCTGGTCCGACGACTGGTAAGGTGATCCATGCGAACGCGAAGAGTAAGTCCAGAGATGGATACCGTCACCGGAGTAGAAATTTTGCTGGAGCATTGATGGGCTCTAGATTTGGGCCTGCTTCCGCACTCTCTTAGCTATCACACACGTATACATATATAATAAAAAGAAATGATTTCAAAATGAGCATAAAAGTCGTAAAATCTTTGTCTTCAATCCAAAATGAAGTTAAGCAATAATGACATCTTTGTCCTTTTAATTATGACTTTAAGAATTGCGGAAGTTCTAATCAACATATATCGGAATTGTTACGAATATCGTACCAGAATTGATACGGGATTGAGTTCTAAAATGGAACTGTACTGATACCGTCGGTACTGGGTATCATTTCGAAAAAAAATTTAAAATTATAAAATAGTCCCTAAAATTTTTAAAAATTGCAAAATAATCTATATTAGTATATTATGCAGTTGTACTGTACACTTTACTAGTTTACTGTTTACATCAACCATACTTTCAAAAATCTTAATAATAAATAATAATGACAATTAATATGAAATAAGTCAATAACAATAATTTTTAAATATTGTATATATAAATAATAACCACAATTAATAGAAACAAAGACAATCATCATCATACACACATCAAATTAAGAATAATACAAAGTATTTAAAATATCACAAATTACAATAATACAATTTCATCATTTTAATAAATAATATTACATCAAAAGATTCAAAACATCGGATAAAAATAACAATAAATATTACAAAAAGAGTTGATGACGAAAAAACAATCAAGTAGAAGTTAAAAATGAAATAAAAATATTACAGTTACATTACATATAAACAATTTAACATAAACATCAAACACAAGTAAAATTAAAAGAAGAGAAAAATAAAAACCCAAAATTCAATTCTCAATGGGATGATATCCGCTAGAACTGCACTGACCCCAGTGATCATTTGGTACAAAATCCTCATCGTTAAGAGGAGCTTCATTATCATTATCATTCAAACTTAATGCACCAAATGACATACAAATGTTTTCCAATCCAAGATTATCTTCCAAATTCAAATAATTCACATCAACCAAATTGGGTTCTTCAGAAACCTAATTTGCCAAAACATCAATATTATCAATGACAATTGGATCATTTGAAATACTTGTGATATTCAGACTCCTAGTAAACAATTAACTTTAATTATTAAAAAATTATAAGAAATTATATCTAAATTAATAATGATAATAATGAAAATAACATACATTTCCTGAAGCTTTAAATTGTAACGAACATAAACTAAGTCATTCAACCTCTTATGCTCCATTCTATTCCTTTTTTTGAGTTGATAAATTCCAATGTGCTCCAGTTTCTTTCACACCCAGTTACACTCACACATTGACTTAAAATTCGCATTGCAAACCTTCTCAATTCTGGAACATAATTTTCGAATTGATCCCACCAAGAAACTGCAAGTTATAAGATAACAAAAGTAGTGTTATAAACAAAATAAAGTGATAATTAATTTTCAACAAATATGAAATAGGAAATAAATAATACCTGGACAAAGTTTTCCTCTTTGTCGAATAGCAATTGGCATTCTAAAATTCCCATAAGACAACTTATAAGTTCTATTTGTGAGCTTAAAAGATCTTGCATTGCGTCATGAGGAACAATTGTTGTAATTGTGAAAAGTATTCCTCTATTAACTTCAGCTTGTTTTGCAGGATCCAATCTAAAATACACATTAGAATTCAAAAATGCCCCAGCTGCAAGCAATGGGAAAGAAAGTTGTCTTTCCCTTCTCTCATTAATGATTGAAAGAAATGGTGTCTATAAAGAAGACATATTTTTCAGATTAGCCTTGATTGCTTCCGTCGATCTCTCTAAAGCATAAAAAATGTAATCAATTATTAGCTTTTCTTCACTATCAGCCAACCGAAGCACTCCCACCAAAGACTCACAAACTCGGATAACAAATTGACAGTGCGATCAAAATTCTCTATCTTCTAGTATAATACTAGAAACCTTCATTCCAGCATTATACCTAACATGCTGAGATGTAACCCACTTATCACTTGTAAACATTTGTCTTAACTCCTTCTTCATCAAAACAAAAGACTGAAGTGATAAGAAATTTTTTGTAAATCTTGTCACAGCAGAGCGACACAAATTCCTATCATTGGTAAATTTCTTTCTCATTAAATTCAAAACTCATGCACGATTATAAATGAATTTTTTTACTTTTTTAGCCTTTTGCATAGTCTCATCAATAACAGGAAAATACCTAGGATCCCATATATTCTCCAACATTAAGTCAATGCAATGTGCAACACAAGGAGTCCAAAAAAATGAATTATAGGTATTTTGCAATCTTTTCCCTGCCGCTTTATAAGCGGAATCATTGTCAGTAATAAACTGAACAATATTTTCCGGCCCTACTTCATTCACAACTTCATCAAATATCTCAAACAAAGTCTCAACATTTCTAATAAGGCCAGATGCATCAATAGATTTCAAAAACATAGAGCCATTTGAAGATAAACCAAAAACTTTAAAATAGGCTCTTGTTTCTTATTTGTCCAACCATCACACATAATTGAACAACCATAAATAGCCTAACTCACTATTCTTTAAGCCAAATAAGTTTTAATTTCAGAAACAACACAACTCAAAAGTTTACCTCTTAAGTCATCAATCGATGACCCTTTATATCCTGGACCATAAGAGGCTATTGCATCCATCATAGGTTGATAATAATAAGATTGAGAAGAATTGAATGATGAACCTGTATCATACCACCATTTAGCTACTGTCATATCGATATTGTGAGTCGCATCTCTTAATTGCATTGCATTACGAATTGAAAGTTGGGCTCCAGGAGTTGTTTGTGGTGTAAAGAAACTAGTCACCTGCCTTCTTCTCTTCCTCACATCATATTCTTCCTGATTGTGAGGCTGAGATGGAACACTACCAGTACCAGTACCAGTACCACTTCTACCTTCAACATTTCCATAATCACCACGGAAACCAGAAAACGAACTTCCACTACCAATTTCAAAATTCAGTCTTTCCCTTCTATCTTTTTCAAACTGATGTTCATCAAATAATGTTTTCATCTGCCACCTTACATTATGATTTACTTTTTTACATGCTTCTACATTTCCTTTAACCCCAGCTAAATGCTTTTTTAATCAAGTAATTCCTCCACTTTTCAAATGCTTGTTACAAAACAAGCATATGGTATGATTTTTTTGACCGAAAACTGTACAAGCATGAACTCAAGCTGGATCACTATATCTTCCTGAAGTATATTGATTGGGAGTATTTGAGCTTCCTTCCATTTCTCTGTACACAAAAATAAATAACATATAATTTCAGTACACAATGACAATATGCATATCCATCTTATATAATATAACTCATTTTGTATAAATCAAAAGCTAATAATTCAAAACATTCAACATATATAATAAGTAACATAAAATATACTCCAACAATTTACAATTTCAATAATTACAAAACAATCATAACGTCATTTCCATTCCTACTAATTTTTAATAATTTCCAATTCCAACAATGACAAAATAATCAAAATGTCAATTTCCAATTCCAACAATCACAAAACATTCATTATTGTATTTCCATTCCTACCAAATAATGTCAATTTTCAATTCCAACAATCACAAAACATTCATTATTGTA
>JANTPM010000003.1:23233269-23255092 GCA_025434745.1 Erythroxylum divaricatum
CATGATAGGAATCTCAGTAGTATGATCACATCATAATTTCCTTCATGCTATGTCATATATCATGGACTTCATTAATTCGATTACAGATCAATATCAGTTCATAAATAATGAACAACAAATTAATGAAATATGCCTTTCTTTATTTATTCATAAAATCTGTACATAACTTTGTACAAAATGCACTAAAGGCGATTGCCTTTAGGGCACTACTCTAACACTTTAATGGTCGATCTTCTTCTTCAAGGTTCTTAGTATCATCTAAATTACCTCTCTTCCTTAATTCTATGTATCTCATTTTCTATTAGGAAGCTATTATATGAACATCTGTTTGTATATATTATATGTTGTGTTAAGCGTCCTCGAATCTTCAAGACAATATAGATGAAAATATAGGCAGTGACAATGTCCTGATGATCCGTATAGGATTAGGGAAATTGATTAATTTGAAACAGTGGTCGATTGTAAAAACTATGTCTGTTCATTATGACGATAATGGAGCTTAATAGTCAAGTATGCATGTGTTCAAATTTGGGTTCCTAATATCGCTTAATTTAGCTTTGATTGTTCTATATTGTTTGCTCATTAGGTGAAATACATGGTATGTGTGGTTCATCTAATACCGTCATCCATATTGCATCTAGGAAATCATTGACTGCATCTTTTGCAAATTTAGTTAAAGGAAAAACGTTGTTGGAAGAGACTGTCAACAAATCAAACCCTAAGGGAGGATCTTTAACTGTTTTAATTAATGGCTTGGAATGTGCAAGGAGCCTTTTTGGGAATCCTACACTAGGAATTCCTTTACCTTTTCCACCAAGTCTAATGTCACTTGGAATAAAAAATAATTATTTCTTTTCCTTTTCAATGGAATATTAGGTGTGAAACTTTATTTATTATTTTGTTTGTAAAAATTATTAAACTTCTAATTAACATTTTGTAGTACTTACCATATATCATTATACCATATTTCAATATTTATGTGTATTATTATTTTATTTTTAATAAATATTAATGATTAAGATCAGTAGTCAACTTAAATTTATTAAATTTTGATCTTATTAATATTAAAATTTTAGGTATGTTTATCTTTTTATGTCCAAAAAATATTTACTTTTTAAAATTTAAATTGACTTCTATGTATGTGTTTTTCAACAATATGTTTAAAACTTTGAAAATATTTTACAATTTTTAGATGCTCCATTATACTTTCATGAAATTTTTGTATGAACGGATCGAGGTGTAGTACTAGGTACAACAGGTATCATTAAAGAATCATTTGTGTATGAATCCATAGATTTAAACAAACTTATAGAGTTTGAATGCATTATCTATTTAAACAAATTTATAAAGAAGGCAAATCAAAAAATATGAAATATTATATAAATGTAGATTATAATTAACCTTAGGATTATTTAGCACACTTATCATGAAAAAAATTATCTTTTAAACATTATTATTTTAAAGAATACTATCAAACACAAAAATTCATCAAAATTTCACAAAGAAATACATAAGATATAAAATCTTTAATATTAACTTTTGACGATGATTACCAATTTGTCGCCAAAAGTAATATTTTTAGCGATGGTTATGGTGAATTGTCACAAAATGCTCTAAAACTAGCGGCAAATTAAGCAAATTGTCACTAATTGTTAATCATTTTGCGACGCTTTGAGGAATTCGTTGCAAAATAGCTTTATTTAGTGACGATTACATAAAACGTCGCAAAAACTTTTTAAACCTAGAATTCATCTCCAAAAGGTTACTTTTGGCAATGATTTTGAAATTCTCAACAAAAAAAAGTGGCTAAAGCTCTGTTTTACTGTAGTCTGGGATACATATGCTAGCTTTTGGTGTTTTAAAGACAACTAAGGAATCACCAAAATGACCTTTCCACAATCCTTTGCTAGATATATAGCCTGAAACAATGGGTTAATAGTAGTTCTAGTCATTTATGGAAGGCTTGTAGTAAAAAATTACAATATGCTTCTTTTCATTCATTCAATCCAAAAACTAGAAACTTAATTATATTATTAGTTATATCATAATGCTTATGTTATTGATCAAAATCCAGTCTTTCTTTGCATTAGAGACATACAAAACTATAATGTTAAAAAATATCATTACACCCTTCAACTAATCAAGATTTTCACTTGAAATCAACTAATCAATAGACCAAACAAGAATAAAAAGATGGTCAAATTAAAAAAGGTAGACAATATCAATCAAACATATAGATAAAAACATAGACTTGCCTTTAGAATGTTAAGAGTCAACTATCTTTAAATGCTCTATTAAATTGTACCCCTATTGCATTTCAATACTCTCAAACTTGACAATTTCATAATTGAAAACAAAAAGAACAAAAAGAACAAAAAAATAGATTAATCAAACTAAATTGAAAGAAGAAGAAGAACATGCACCACTTATAAATTTAACATTACTATTAAAATATGTATATCCCACTTTTACAATAATATTTTAACCCAAAAAACAAAATAAAAATTAGGAATTAATTAATTGATATCATATTTATTAAACAATGTTTACATGCTTTCACTAATTTCATTTCATGCCACTCTAAAAGCTATAAAAGAGTTTTTAACAAATGTTTTGAAAATTTTAGACTGGGACTAAGAAGAAACATGAAAAGGACTATAAATGAGTAAAGGAAGTCTTTTTATTAGATAAAAAGTTGTTACTATTAGGAAAATAAGTCTATTTGTGAAACCTCTTCTCATAAACTAAAACGAAAGAATATACTCTTTCATTTTTAGTTAGTTAAAATGCTCTGTAAAAAGAACTAAAAGATATACAACTGAAAACATGATTTAAAAGTCATACAAATTAGAATGGCTTCAACTTTATGATCAAAATTGAAAATATCAACCTTGAAAACCAAACAACGAGAAAACGGGCAATGGTGAAGTAAAGACAATAGCAAGATTTGATAAGAAGTGGTTGAATAGCGACAATGGCAAGCAGTCTTGTGGTATAACGATAAGCAGATGTGACATAAAGGAGGAGAGACTAAGATTTCGGAGAATTGAGACTCGTGCGAGATTGCCTTTATGCTTTAGTTGATGAGATTAAGTTTATATTCTTTTATAATTTAAGTTGCATTTTGATTACAATATTGGTCAATATTTGGTGTACCAACTAGTATTAGTTGAAAAAGTCAATATTGGTTGGTACTATAACATAGTATGGTAAATAAAATTTAAGAACCTTTTTCAACCAGAATGGTATAGTACATATCATATTGTTACATCTACCATAATTGACAAGTGAAAATTTTTAGTAAAAAAAGTTCTTTTTTTAAAATATAAATTGTATTAATAATAAGTGTTTACAATGATTTTTTATTGATATGAACTTAGGAATTAAACTCTAGAGAACATATGAATAAGATTGAATCACAGTAGCACTAGGAACTAAGTTATAATTCTTTGATAAGTTCAAAGTTTAATAAAGAAAAAGGAGAAAACTACTCATAACTCTCATCATCACGCCCAGTCCGAAATCTTGTAGTGAAGCAGGGTCTGTGGAGGTCTGATAGTACGCAGCCTTATCCTTACATAGTAGAGAGCTATTTCCAGTAGACCTACATGCAGATGTGACAGAAAAATAGTGATGCAGGTTAAAAGAGTAAATAAGTAAAAATGGCATGCAAAATATTTAAGTAAATAAAAATACAATAAATACATAACGATAATAATAATAATAATAATAATAATAATAATAATAATAATAATAATAATAATAATAATAATAATAATAATAATAATGATGATGATGATGATGATGATGATGATGATGATGATGATGATGATGATGATGATGATGATGATGATGATGATGATAAAACTACTACTAATAATAAACTCAATAAAAGGATAATGATGATGATGATGATGATGGTGATAAAAACAGTAATGCCAACCTAAAGATGAGAGTGGAGCGCCCAGAAAGAGGGAGAGCAACACAGAGAAATTTACTTGTTGTTAACTCGACAAGAGTTACCTCAAGAACCAACCCTTTTTGACGAGGAGAGTAAAACAAACAAAAACAACAACTGCAATAAGGGATAATAGAAGAGTGATCCTTGGAGTGAGACCCCAAATGAAAACCCAAACAAAGAAATGAACTAGAACACTTCATCCCTAGGATTCATTTAATATTAAAATCTAACAAAACTTTTATTGAACACTAAATAGGCAGTACTCAAACACCTTCAAATTTGATTTTAAGCTACAAACAACCATTCTGGATGCCCTTCCCATCTCACCATCTTTATTATTATGACATCATACATTCAATTACGAAAACCACAAAACACACGACTTATCACAAAACTCAGCAGAAAACAAGACCCAAATACAATAACATCACCATTAAAAGAGAAAGGCATACAAACGTCAACCAACGACGACGACGATGGCAAGTGATGGAAGAAAACGAAGACGATGGAAAACATAAGTAGAGAACACAAAATACAAAATACAAAATCCAGATCTAATGAAAAACATAGGTAATGATGTAAAATCCAAATATAATTCTAAATTCACATGACACAAAAACCAGATCTAATACCAAATTCATAGATATAACTCGGAGAAACCCTAGATCTAAAGAATCTCATGGTAATTTATCAAAAAAAGGAACTAATCATTAGAACTTAATCAGGGAAAACTAGATCTTGTAAATAATGAGAGAACATAATCTCAAGTACATGATAAAAAGATCCCTCGTTCTCTTAAAAATATCCTCCATTGGCATTACAAGTTGAATATGGAAACTATAGAAATCTTGAGCGAGGCAAAACGCCAGCTCAATTTTATCAAATGGAGGCGCATTCTCAAACACATGCCAAAAAATAAGTCATTAGCAAGTCACCTTAATCTGGGTAATTTCAAAATACAAGCAAAAAAAAACCTAATACCAAAAATGCAAGTTAGAAAGATGAAGAAAAACAACAAACAACTTGCAACCGAGCGCTTGCACATAAATTCCCAAACTTTATCTTTCTTCACCCAAATAACATAAATTTAATATGTCATTCTATCTGGGCATACTCAAAAACACCCAAGAAGGAAAACAAAAAAAACAATAAAATGAACAATCATTAGTAATCAACCAAGTAACGCAGTGAAAGTTTCAAACTTTCCTCAAAACTCGAATTTACAACCCAAATTCAACACATGGGTATCTAAGGAATCTCAATAATTTCCTAAAAAACCAATGTCAACAGCCCAGATGAACACATTAGAAATCAAGAGAACTTACAAGTGGAGCTTGAACTCTAAAACCTCTTGGATCATTTGATGATTGCTGTTTCACCATTAACGTCACAGAATCATGGAGAAAGTTAGAGCAGAAAAAAAGAAGAAACCTTTTGGAAGACCCAGATCAAGATACCCAATTGAAAGATTAAAGAGTCAAATCTGAGCACCAATAAAGCAAAGAAAAGATTTTTCTTTGTCTTTGTTGTCGATACTGGCCTTTCTAATCTAACCTTAGCAGTTTTCCCTAATTAAGTTCTAAGGATTAGTTCCTTTTTTTGATAAATTACCATGAGATTCTCTAGATCTTGTAAGCAATGGGAGAACATAATCTCAAGTACATGATAAAAAGATCCCTCGTTCTCCTAAAAATATCCTCAATTGGCATTACATGTTGAATACGGAAACTATAGAAATCTTGAGCAAGGCAAAACGGCCGCTCAATTTGATCAAATGGAGGCACATTCTCAAACATATGCCAAAAAATAAGTCATTAGTAAGTCACCTTAATCTGGGTAATTTCAAAATACAAGCAAAACAAAAACCTAATACCAAAAATGCAAGTGAGAAAGATGAAGAAAAACAACAAACAACTTGCAACCGAGCACTTGCACATAAATTCCCAAACTTTATTTTTCTTCACCCAAATAACATAAATTTAATAGGTCATTTGATGATTGTTGTTCCATCATTAACGTCATAGAGTCATGAAGAAATTTAGAGCAAAAGAAAAAGAAGAAACCTTTTGGAAGACCCAGATCAAGATAGCCAATTGAAAGATTAAAGAGTTAAATCTGAGCCCCAATAAAGCAAAGACAAGAGCTTTGTTTGTCTTTGTTGTCGATACTTTCAAATCTAACCTTAGTGAATGCAGACAAAGAATGTTAAGATCAAGACCCGTGTTATAAAGAAAGCCTCCGTCATGATATGAGAAACAAACACTTTGCATTTTAGAAAATAAAGAAAGCAAAATGTGCCCACCTTCAATCAATGGCAAAAGGTGAGAAAATCGAAATCAACCCTTACTATAATGCTAAATTTAAACAACACCAACCTGATGATTTTTACCAGTTATGAGCCTCAATAATGCAACCAAACCAGTTGAGTTTCACATCAAGTTGTATAATACATAGAGAAAGACAAGAGGAGCATCATTACCATATCATTTTTTGATAAAGCCAATGCCAACTCCACCGTTGCTTATGACACTACCAGATCTGCAAAGAGAAGCACCCACGCAAGCTGTCTCTTCAGTTCTAGTGGAAGCAGCGAAGTGGAAGAAACAATACTAGAACTGAAGACATGTTCGAGATCAGTCCCACTAGTTGCATACCATCAATTGCAAAGAACAAAGCTAACAAGAATGGGAAATGTGATGAAGAAATGAGCATGATTAGATTGCTTTTCACACTAAAACTTTAATATCAACTGACATATGTCTCCATCTTTTAATGTTCATTTCTAAGAGCAATATGGGCTGGCTTATACGTGTCGAATGCATCACAAAATAAACCTAACTCTGCACAATTAAATTTATAGAAGTGGTGAGTCGGAATCGTATCCACAAGAAGTGTTTATGTGCTTTTACAATGAAAGAAATTAGTTTTAGGTTATGGGGGGAGGTTTGGTTTGGTTTGATTTTGAATAAAAAAATAAAGTAAAATTAAACTAATGACAACAAATTAAAGAAAACAGCCAAAAAGTGATAAAGTGATGAATGGATTTAGAATTCGATTCTCGGTTCACTCTCGACCTACACACGAATAAGCATACTTCATTGTCTTGTTATTCTCATACCTCTCTTAGCAACTATTAATCCTAGGTTAACAACAAACTTTACTAACTCCAGTTTTTCCTTAGGTCATGTTTAATTAAAATAAGCTCTTTAATTGAACATAACTATCGAAAAACCTAGAATAAGCTCTTTAGATTTAATAGCCAGTCATACTACGAGTTAGGAAAACATATTAATCAAGGCAACAACTACATAAGCTGAGTCATTTAACCAAGGTTACGTTATCCCTAATGATTTGACACCATTAGGTGCCACAAATAAATCAAAAACACAACGATTATGTATTGTATTCAAGATTCTAGCAATGGGTTTTCATAAAAAATAACCTAATTAATGCATTTAGATCATGTTTATACAAGTACATAAATCAGTAAACATAGAGTAACATAAACAATACCTATAGAGAGAATACATTACATAATGAAGAAGTTCTCAAATGTGATGTTTGGCTTCAATTTCACCTTTAAAATTAATTGAGGAAGCATAGCCCTCTATAGGTCTACAAAGAATGCATGCTCTGCCCCTCTTTTTCTTCTAAAATTGATCCATACTTGTTTAGCCACTCAAATGTTTTTTTATATTAAAAGTTAGGGTTCTTGTTGGATACACGATTGGATACATGGTCATGTATCCAACCATGTATATCATAAAAATGTGTCCAATTAGTGTACTTACACCGTCGTATATCTCTTAGATCATGTGAATTGATGTTCTTCTTGCAATTTCTTGTCCAATTCTTACCCTAATCCATCTCATTCTTATTCCAAAAAGACAATTGAGTTTGAACATCAAGAGGATGGCTTAAAGAATGTGCTTTTAACTCACTTTAGCTCTTGAACTTTCAAATTGCATCTAAAACCAAATATGAACCAAAATGAGTTTCTTAAACATTTCATAACATCAACCACTAAGTGTTATGGAATAAATGTAAAATCAAGTAAGTACATATCAATGGCATACGGTTATATGTCAAATTGTGATTTTTATTGAAATTTCATCTTCTGCATCTAAAGAGGCACATAGGTAGTTTCCAATCTTCTCATGTTCAAAGAGAAGCACACGCTACAATATAACCGTGTATATGATCATGTTCAACAAAGGTGATTCTTAACCTTCCAAATTCTTAGTAACTTTAACCCAAATCAAATTAACTAATGATTATACCTCTTTTGAGTCTAATAAGGCTCCCAAGATAATTATCGAAGTGACCTTTAAAACTTGATCAATATGTATGTCTTAAATAAGCCTATTCAATACCTCTTTAACGTTTCTTACTTTCTTGCTCTTATTATGAGGCCTAAATTACACCCTAGTAGGAATGTTGCATGTTCATGAAAGTATATGTGATAGGAGTTAATGATTATAATTTGATTGTGTATTACTTAAGTCTTGAATTTTGGTTTGATGGATTATAATTACTAACTTGGAATTAATTGTTACCATTAGAAAATTGATGAATTAAACTGTACATTTGGACTAGAAAAAATGTCAAGTGGCAAGACAAGTTGATACATGGAAAGTATGGATGACTAAGCCTATATTGTAACATCCTACCCATGTTAAGACTAGAATTATGTATTATGAGAAATTACTGAGAAATTAGAATATACATGTCATGCTTAAGTTAAATATGACATACACATTTTTGTACATTCATATAATTGTACATGCATTCATTCACATTTTTTTGGGTATAACTAAGTTATTAAATGCGATTAAAATGTGATTTGGCAATTTTTGCATATTTAGAGTATTTTGGAATTTTTAGTAAATTTTAGAAAAATATTAAAATATGAATCGATTATCGTGTGACACGTGGCAACATATGTATATGACAAATGGTTTTTATGTGTGGTGACAAGTGGCAGACTTGTTTGAGTGACATATGCAGTGCATGTAATATAGCCACATGGTTTGGTTTTGAGTAAGGAAAGATTACAAGTAGCTTATCTTCTGGTTAGGAAGTGATTATTGTAGCTTTTGATATTCACCGAAAGCATTCAGCAAAGAACTCTTTCTTTCTTCCTTGTCCATCATTGAATATTGAATTGTCATTCTTTTTTGTTGTTATTGATTCACTCTTACTGCTGGGAATAGCTGAATCAAGTAAGTAACTTTGATGATGTTTTGATGGTGTAAATATATACATACATCAGGAGTTTAAGAAATGTAGTTTCGGCGATAAATCAACTAGATGAAAGATTTGTAAAATAGGAATTGTCTAGAAAAGTATGAAATAGATTATGGTTTGGATATATGAAAGTTTACGTAAGTTGATGAAGAAATATATATATATATATATTGTTCTGGTTATAAGTTGATGTATTGTTCATGCATCAATATGTGAAGTGTTAACAGAAATGAATTTGAGTGAATTTATAGCTAAGGGAAAAGCTTAAGGCAATGCAGTGTTATGGGAAAAAGCATTAAAATGGAAAGTTATGATGAAATGAAGTTGTTGATAAAAAGAAAAGTGCAACAAGTGGTGAATATCCGTATATGTTTTATTTTTAGTGTTAGTGTGTAATCTAATGATTTTGAACTATAATAGGAGTTAAATGAAGTGAAAGAAGATAAATTAGAGAAGTTGGTTTAGAATAAAAGAAAGAAAAGAGCAAAAGGGGTTAAAATGTGGTCTAAAACTTCCATGATTAAACTGTATTGATATAGGAAGATTTTGATAAAATTGTCTTCATGAAATTGTAGATCTTTATTTTAGATTTTTAATGATATAAAGTTTGAAATTTTTGGATTTCTGGATTGAAAATTATGGAGGTTAGAAGTGAGGGAATGTGATTGGAAAGTTGCGATCACGATGAAGCTTGATCGCGACTTCATAAGTTGACAACCAACTCGCATTCATGCTTATGCACGATCGTGACTTCTAAGGTTGGAGGCTGACGTAACATCTTTGATCTTTTTACTATATCTCCTTTGTCTGACCTCCAAATGACATAATACTTAAACCATTGGACTCATAACACACTAATCTACATCTCCGCAAAATATCTTAGCCATCTGAAATCAATTGGGAGAGATCAAGTGAAAAATGTGGGACGGGTCTGGTTGAGTATGCATAGGCTTGAGTCCCTCACACCTATGACCTTTTTTCACACCCATGAGTCACTCACACCCATGACTTCTCTACCTCATGCCCGTGAGTGTTTATTGGTTTTAATTGTGACATCATGACACCGTGCTCTCTAATAGTTTATGCACCTGAGAGCATCTTGCAAACTGAATAGTCTTGCTTCTTTCGATCATAACTTCTTCTCTGGGCCTTCGAATGACTTTATTATTAAATCAATAGGATCCTAACACATTATTCTACCTCTCCATAAAAATTGTTAGCATTCTTAATTGATTTGAAAAATATTGATTTAAGGAAAGTGAGGGAATCTGTTGGAATAGTATGAACTGTTATGATTTCACTAAACATGCTTGGGTATTTTAGTTATATATTATTCTATAGTCATCCAAATGGGATGAATTTTCATTTTGAGTAATAGAGATATAGGGCTAAATATTGTCTGAAGGAATTAAATTTTAATTTAGTCTCTAAAACTTTCAATTTCTGGATAGAAGTTGAGAATGGTGTACCATTTCAGAATAGCAATAGTCTGAAAATATTTGGGGTATATCTTTCATATTACTAAATCAAATTGATTGATTTTGATGACATTAGAAACTTAAGACATTGGAGAATAGTTTCTAGAAGGAAGTGTTGCCTAATTTTGTCAGTTACCTTATCAGAATGATTATGCAAAGTTGACCCGAAAGTATGTTGTTAGAAAAGTCTGAAATGATCAATTGAGTTATGAAATTAACTTTACACTGTTTTATTGTGATCCAAACCCTAAGTACTAATTATTAATGAGGGTTTTGAAATCTGAATGATATGGTGATAAGGATTCAATAAGATACACGGGATTGTCATTGAACATGCATTGTGCATTTTTGATATACATAGATGTGCATAAAGGCATGCTTATACATTTGTGCAAAAGTGTGATACTTGTAAATGTGTTTTTGTATGATATAGAGGAGCACATTGGACATTAGTCATACATTGCCAGACCATCCAAGCAATAGCATATATACTGTTAGTTAACCTAAATGATTTTTCCTAGAATTGATTTGATTTGTTTGACTTCCAATTATGAACTGTTTGTGTTTTGTTATGAATTATGTATTTAAAGTTCGAGGAGTTTAATATTTGAGTATGTATTGGAAGTGCTCTAAACTAATGTGAAATTCTGAATAATATTTGTATTCTCAACAAAAGTTGAATGCCTGAATTAGGTCTGATGACTATGATATGCTGACCATGCATCATATGTGATTGTTATACATGGCATATTCTGTATTTGATGCATTTCATAAAATGCATGCTTAGATAAAGGCGTTGTGACCATAGTAGCCAGTATGTAACACTTACATGTAAAGCTTTGCTAAGTGATTTTATGTTTTTGCACGTAGAGCTTTGCTACGTGAATTCTGTTCTGACCGAGCCCAATGGGCCAGTTTTTATATCCGTATATGAAAGGCACTTGGTCACAATAATAATAACGAATCTGGAGGCTCATATGCATTTGTAATTGTATATATCTATTCTGATTCGCAATGAAAACATGATCTACTATGATAATGTGGATATTGAATTATTCATAATCTGAATGAATATATATAAGATATGTGATTTGTGTTTTCCCCTGAGTGAAATCATCAATGATGGTTCACTCATTGAGTTCACAAAACTCATAAAAAAATTACAACGTGACTTTTCAGGTATAAGACAGGAGACCTAGTTTCTTTAACCGGATTAGAGGAACATTTTGGACTTAGTTATAGCTCAGAGGTCTATCGGCTGACATCAGAAGAGTAGTAATTTTATATTTTATAGTTTCTTGTCTAGAACTTGTATAAGGATTGTAAAATACAGTGAAAGCTTGTGTCAATGAAAGTAGTGAATGGATTTAAATTTGATGACTCTTATTTATATTATATGATTCCATATGTTAAATTGGATATGTATTTGCTCTAACTTACCATTATCATAGGATATATACTTGAATGTCCTTGGATATTCAGGTATATACTTTATAATAGTGGGATGTTTCATATACATTGAGTGACATGTGACATAAGTAAATAAGAGACAAATGGCAGTAAAGTTGAATGACATTGGCAGCATGATAAGAGGACAAGTAGCTCACTTCTAAGTATGACATGTTTTCTTTTTTAAAACAAGGACACGTTGCATCAAAGGGTTTAGGCAAGTGCAGAATCATCATTCATTCTAGTTGTTTCTGTTGCCTTCTTTTTACACCATTCCTCTCACCACCGAAAGATTAAGCCCTGACTTCCCTATGTTCTTGCTTATGTTTATGTTTAATTACCATATACAAATACTGCATCATGCTATCTTCTATGTTGTTGTCTTTTTGGTGTTAAAATCATCCTACTTCTACCTTGATCTTGGAATTGTGCTTGTTGCATAGAAGGCTAGATTAGCTTGTTCATTGAAGTAGGAAGTTGAGTTAAAAGTATAAGTGGAATTCTAAACTTGATGGCATGTGGTAATACAAATTCTATGATGTTTGAATTAGGCTAGAATATGTGTTATGTTTATGATAAAATGAGTTCTAAAAAATGATGTTTGTATGATAGATTCTTTTTTGGTTTTTGAAGCATGAAAGACAATGGTTTGTGAGCTGACAAATGAATGATTTTGAATTGGAATTGGATGTGAATTTGATGAGGAATTGAAGTATAATTAAGGTGCAATTGCGGTGTAATTAATGGAGTATGATGAAGGTGTATTGAATTGAGTATGAAAGTGCTAAAATCTGGAAACAAATTGAAGGCAATTGGATAGTGAACCTTCAGTTCACTCATCCCACAATCATGGGAGCTACATTAGCTCCTTCTCACAGTAATGGGAAATGCTTTGAAATAAGAAAAGTTTGGTTTTGTGTAATTGTTAAACCACATAAGGTTAAGACACTTGAAAATGGTATATTTAAACTTGATTAAGGTTTCAAATAAACATAGTTTGATGTTGGATTAATTGGTCAAAGGTTGAATAAGTTTTGGAATGATAATTAAGGTGATAAATTAAGGAATGGAATGTTTGATAACGATGTATCCAATTTCAAAATATTTGAATTGTTCAAGGGATTAAGGTGTTCTTATGAACACAAATGTGATCCAAAGGATTTAAGTAATGTGAACTAGTTATGAATCTTTGAGAATTGGGAATTTGTGTGAACATATATGATGTGTAATTACTTAATGCTATTATTGATGCATTGTTACAAATTCTTAAATTCGTAAGGCATATTAAGTTCGTTCGAGTTTGAAAGAATGTATTCAATTTGAGCTTAAGGAAATAAATTCTTATGTTATACATTATTTCTCGTACATGTGATTCTGAAATGTGATATGTTTTAAACCTACCAAGTCCTAATTGTGGGTAAATAGGCATACCTAGAAAGATCTGCAACTGCTTTTGTACTTAGACACTATGGTGTCTTATATTCTTAGACACTACAGTGTCTTTTGTTTTAGAGACTCAAGTCTCTTTTGTTTCTGTAGATACCAATCATAGGTATCTTCTGTTCTGTTCCTGTTAACCACTTCTGTAAAAAGGATTAGTAGGTAAATATGTATGTGTTTTGATATTAGTTCATCTTTGAAACAATCATGTCCTGTTTTGATGTAAGTATATTATGTTCTGATGCATTTATGTTCTGTTCTGATGCAATTAATTGTTTGATTACTCTCTGATTTGAAAAATTAAAGATTACTTGTGATAAGCCATAATTCATTTGCTTATAAATGCTAAATGACTGCTAGAAGCAGTCACCATCTTGTATCATGTTTAGTTATTCTCCACTAAGCTATATGCTTTACATGTTGGCTTTTTCCTCAATGTAGGTCTTGATATAAAGGATTAATGTTAGGATAACCGCAGTGGCCAATGAAGGATGTATTATGTTTTGGAAGATGTTTTGTTTAAGTTTTTTAGTTATATTTAAAATTATGAGACATATTTGTATTTTGTGTAAATGGTTTGTAATAACTATAATACATGATGGACTTGAATTTAAGGCATTTATTTGATAAATACAATGTGTAAATTATGTTTTATTTATAACTCAACATTCGAATAAAATGTGAAGTATATTTGTAACATCATATTTCTATACTAAGGGTTAGAACCTTAGATTTTAGTAATAGAGAAATAACAATGAGAGAATAACAAATTGTGCTTCATGCTTATGCATAATGTTAGCATATACACATGCGAAATTTGATTATTACACACATTAAAATGATTGTAATGTATTCATTGACTTTTTTAGGTATAATTGATCTATAAATGTGATTATATTTGAAATTGTAAATTATATGTGTTAAAAATTGATTTGGAGAGGATATGTATTAACTTAGAATTTTTGGTGAAAATATGAGAATTTCTAGAATTATGGGTATTTTCGAACTAGGACAAATGTTAAGTGGTAGGATAAATTGATATATGAAAATTTTGGATGATTTAGCCTATAATTGAGTGACATTTGACATAGTTAAATTAGTAAAAAATGGACTAGTAATTAATTGAAAAATGACAAATGTGCTTAAGTGACAAATGGCCTACTATAAGTGTGACATATGGCAACATATATATAAGATAAATGGACTGCATGCAAAGGTGACAAATGCCAATGTGCAAAGGAGACATCTAACATCCAAGTAGTTACGTTTTTGCAGGAGTGATTTTTGTTTATGCTTATTTCTTCTTTCTTCTTCTTACACCATCGAAACTCTCTCACCATTATATCCCTGTAATTTGTCTATGTTTATGTCCAATTTGTACACCAATAATCTACGTTTTTACCCTTCATGAAATAGCTAAAAAACCAGCTGATTGTTGTTGTTTTATCATAGCTGAAAGTCATCTAATCCCACCTTGAATGTGTGATGTTTCTGCTTACTTGTAGTATTGGATTGGCTTGATCTTTTGAGCTAAAATTGGAGTTAAGCATGTAATTAAATGATTAGTATTTATATCATGTTATGATTGATGGTGATGAATTAGGATGAATTACATATGATGTTGATGATTGATAATGCTGGAATATGTTAGCTGTAGTGTTTTCACTTAACATACATCAGTATTTTGGACATAAGTTGACCTATAGACATCCAAATGACATGATTTTAAGTTTAAATTAAACTAGAGTTTTCATGAGGAATCGAATTTGGATTCTATTTGTAAGAGTTACAAATTTTAGCTTGAAGTTGAGTTTTTGGATTTTGTCACTGTTTGAGAATAGTCTATAGTATTTTAGGTATAACTTGCGGAATACTAAACTAAATTGCATAAAATTGGTGTCAATAGAAACTTAAGACATAAAGGAACAATTGTTTAGATAATTTTTAGCCTAAATCCTTCATTTTTATTGTCAAAAAGATCGTGTAAAATTGACCCGAAAGATTATTTTTGGGACGAGCTGGAAGAAGTTAGAATAAAAGGTAGTGTATGATTGTGCTAAGGGGTTATGAAGGGATTGCACGATCGTGCACAAGCACGATTGTGACAATGGAGGATCACTTGGAATTGCACGATCGTGCACAGTGAAGGTATACTATTGTTTGACAGCTTTGAATACCCTTCACTATTTTGACCATAACTTCTTCTCTGGACCTCCGATTGACTTGAAATTTGGATCACAAACTTCTCACATATTTCTCTTCTGCTCCACAAAAATTCACAATCTTCTGAATTCGTTAAGAATGGATTGTTTTTTATCAAATGTTTAGGTCTGAAATTTGGAGATGTTATAAGAGTAAATGAGAGTTTGGATATTGTATGATCATATAATGTTAGAATAACATTAGTGAATGATTGATTGATGATATTATAATTTATTAAGGTGTAAACCTAAGTTCAAATTAGACATATATGCGTTTTGAAGTATCAATGATCATAAGATGTGAATTAAGGAAATATACCCGGGATTGTCATTGAGCATGCATTATACACAACACATATACATATATATGTGATTGAGTATGCATAAGATTGTGCAATTAATAATGTCTATGCAATATATGTATTGCATAATGATGATACGGGATAGAACGTCCACATCCAGATGTTTCTGGATCGTGGAAGCTAATGCTAATTTAGAGCCTACAGTGAGTAACCTAAACGGTCTCACTTAATTATTTTATTGTCTAAATTTTATTCTGAATTGTTTATAATTGTGAATTGGATTGTGCTGATTCCAGACACTACAGGTTCGATGAAAAATGCAAATGGGACTGTCATATTTGAAGTGCTCCTTGAATGTAAATTTGGACTGACTATATGTTTACTCAACATGATTGTTGAATGTTGGAAAAAGGTCCGATGATAGTTGTCATTTAAATTATGAGTGATTGATTGAATATGAGTGATGCATTCCATTACATGAATGCATAATCAGATAATGAGAGTTGTGACATGAGTAACCACCAAAAATGAGCTTTAAGCTCAGATTGTGATTAAAAGCCAAAGGCTAGTTCTATTTAATGAGCCCTGTATCTCCAACAGATAAGGGACAACATCAGTGGGCTCAATATCCACAATGAATATGGGACAATTTAGGTACTTAATCACAACAACGTAAAAATTGAAAGTGAGTCTCACAAGCATTTGCATATACACTTTATACATGTGTTTGACTAACTGAAATATAATGTGGCCATGTATTTGAATAAAAATGGGATAAGTGATGCTATATGTTAAATGAAGGTGTGAATTATGTGTTTACATGTGTAAATATATGATATGAATTGAGTGAACCATCGACGATAGTTACATCACTAAGTTTGCAAAACTCACTAAAATTACAACATTATTTTGTAGGCTCAGAGGAGTTACCCATTAGGCAAATGGTAATATAGCCACCATATTTGAGTAAGAGATAGAGGTTAGGATCAGTTCATATCAGCATAGCTTTTTCAATATTTTGTATTAAAGAATGTATTCTGTAACTATTGTATCGTGTATTCGAATAATTCTGTTTGTAATAACTTTTCAAATTGGAAATGTTTGGAAAAGAGATTGATTAATAAGTGTAATAAAAATTGTGATTTTGATGTTTATGAAATAAAAGTATGAGGCCAATTTGATCAGTGGTTTTCTATAATATACGTGTGATGTAGGAAAACTTTTGTAATGAGCTTCGATTTTTTGACTATTCTTGCATGCCACCCTCATAGAGTGTGTTCTCGAATACCATTGGTATGTTCAGGGATATGCCTTATGAGAGTGGGGTGCTACAATATTGCCTTATTTTTAGGATTTTTTGGAATATCTTGGTATATTCTAGGTTTGTTTTGTGTGACATCCGTATATCCTTTTAGGGGGTATTAGGGTGTTACGCTTATAAGTAGTCCATTACGCATATGAAATAGATCCTTTAAAGCTTGATTATTCATGCTGAAATTATTCTCCTTCTCTCATAATTATTCCACCTCAAATTGCCACCAACATTAAAATGAAAAAGTTCAAAAACAATAAGGGTAGCACTAACATTGTATTCACCTAAAAGCTTTAGCTTATATACATTATCATTGATCATCTTAATGGCATGATCTAAACCATCCCTTTTCGATATATATTATCATTGATCATCTTAATGACATTATCTAAACCATCCCTTTTCGATTTCAACTTATACCACCTCTATAATAGAAATATTTTCTTCCTTATATGAACCCAAATCCAATAACTAAACTCAAAGGTAACTCGTCTTCTACCCTTGTTAAATTTGGTTGCATATTGGTTATTATGCTTTTTTATTTGATTCTTTACATATTCATAAAGTTGGCTCACCATCTTAGGGTTCTTTGTTCCATACAAACTAGCTTATTCTTTAATAGATAAAGAGAATAAATCTAAAGGAGTTACTGGATAAAAACTATAGCCAACCTCGAATGATAAAAAAACAATAAATGTATATTCTTATTATATGCATAATCAACAAATGGTAAAGAATATTAAATTATTTAATTTCCTTTGAATGATCGTGTGATGTAACATAGTCAAAGTACTATTTAGTAATTCAGTTTGACTATCGATTTGAAGATGATTAGTATTAACAATTAACAACTTTTTGCTTAACTTATCATATAAAAATATCTAAAAATAAATAAGAAAATTAGTATCATGGTGACTCTTTAAAATTTTAGAAGCTCTATGTAATCGTGACGCTTTTTAAAAAAACAAATTGGCAATATTGGTTGCCTCATTAGTTCTATCACAAGGACTAAAGCTTACCATCTTAAAGAATATATTAGCTACCACAAATGTAGAATCTTTACCTTTCTTAAACCTAGTTAATTCTATCATAAAGTCCATAGAAATATCTACCTATGGTTCATTAGATACATTTAAAGGTGTACACATCCATATGGTAAAATATTAGATTTAGCCTTTTTTACAAGTGATGAAACTACTACATACACTTTCTAGATCACATCTCATCTTAGGCCCATATAAAATGTTTTCTTAATATTTGTAAGGTCACTAAAGTGACCTATTAGACCCGCACTATATGTCTCATGCATAAATAACTTATACATATTACAAATAATCATATATAATTTATTTTGTGAAACAAGTAACCATCATGTCTATAAAACTTATTAAATTCCCTTTTTCATATGCTAAATATACATTACCAAACTTATTATCATTATTATACTCCTTTATATGTTCAAATCCTAATAATTTCACAAAGTGACAAGAACATTCCTAAGATAAGGCAATAATAATCATATTTTTCTTACCTTATTTATAGTTAATGATATATGGGAATGTTTCAATGAATTTCATCTATCTAACATGTCACTTATTCAACTTACCTTGAAAGGTATAATACCTTAATGGAATTTTTCTATTTAATTTAGCCTACTAAAAACATAAATATAGACTACAAAGTGTAAGCTCAAATATGATAATGATTATCATTATAAGAAAACTGATTTCATTACTTTTGCTTATATGTGATCTGAAAGAGATTATATATATTTACAGTTCATACTTAAGAGTATTTGAAACTAAATATAGATTCAACATGATTATAATGTTTAATGCATCATAAGAAATAGATTGTTGAGTAAAAGTAGTTAATCTAAGTTTATACAAATAGTTTATATGTGTTGGATCAATAGAGACTTATGCATAACATAAATGGTAAGAATACAACGTTGGATAATTTAAACTATCCTCTTATACCATGTTGGTTAACTCAACATGATGAGAATCATAAGATTACATTCAAAGATATATGCATCCTTCTGATTATAAATCATATGAAACTTATAAAACTTATTAAGTTGAAGAAATCAAATCAACGTTTGGTGAAAGGTTGATAATAGCGATAAATTGTTAAATCTTAAATATGTGATGAGTTAGATATAATAACAATTCATAAAAGGATGATACTTGCAATTTATTAAATTACTAATGACTTTATCTGATTAGTTAAATGTATTAAATAAAATATTTATTTAAAATTTTTGAAAAATTAAATTATTTAAATATAAATAGAAATTAAGCATTGAGAATGTCAGAGCACTTCAATAAGATCGATGCAATGAGAATAAATTTTTTTTGGTTATCCACAAGGAATGAGATTTTTAGTGAATAACTTAACAATACCGTTCATCTTGCTTCTTCGAGCTTCATGGCTCATAAACTCTCACTTTGCTACTGCGACTTACTTCTTATTGTCCATACTTCTCTTGCTCCCCGTATGATGTGAGCAGAAGCAAGGACCACCATGGAGATGGCGTGAGTGATGGGGCTGAGCTTGTCATTCCAGTTGGACCTATATCCAAAGTAAGATCGAGAGACTCAAGGAAGCTCTCTATGCACATGTGGGCCAATTTGTGGAGAGGATGCAGTGCACCAAGCCTATTGGAGGAGACATATCTGAATCATAAACCAAATTGATTCACTTATCTTAAATCCTTAGATTGGACTCTCTTAGGACTTGAAGACTATTGAATTAGGCTACGCATCATCATTTAAGCCCGAGAGGAGAGGCACGCCTACTATCAGACTTAGGGGCGCGTTGGACCAGGCCTAGGTGTGTTTTTATTATTCTATTTTGGACTTGTTTTAAGTGTTATTTATTTTGGGCTTCCATATATTATTTAGCCTAAGTCTTTTATTATTTGACGTAGGTATAAATACCCTCTTTAAGATTAGGGAAAGACAACTTTGAGATCAGATTATTCTTGTGTTGTCGCTGGCCATAAAGTGAGGGTTTTCACCTCTTGTTCTTGTTACATTAGGAATCAACAATTCACTTATCAATTTTGTCAAAATTGTGGCGTGTTTGTTTGGTTTAATTTCTTGAAATTAATTTCCATCATCTAGGTTGCTTGAAACGGGTTTCCCTGAGGTCTAGTAGTGAATTCCTTGAGTATCCCTTTCTTTTCAATTGCGTTAATTCTGTCCTATTGAAGAACATCACAGCCGAACCAAAAGAATCAAGAAATCTTCATCATTCTATAAAGTCGACATGTCTTCATTCATCCAAAGATTCATGAACAAACCATCATCAATCCACTCATCCCTATCACTCACATTATTTTGGTATCAAAGCTATGGCTCAAGGTAAATTCCTATTTACCTCTTTTCGAAATTAGGGATTATTCATCTTTGTTCATTGTTCTTCTTTGATACTGTCAGCTATTCAACTAGACCTAGGGTGTGAAAATTTTAGCCTAGGGTTTCTTAAATTCTTGATTTATTTATCTTCTTGTAATCGACCAAAAAATAAAAAATGAAAAAAAAAACAAAAACAATGATGAACATAATATAAAAAAAATAAAAAAAGGAGAAAAGAACATTGTACGTATATAAAAAAAGGCCTTAAAATTTGATTGTTACTTGTTTGATTTGGATTGAATTCTACATTGTCTTATCTCGGCTTAGTGTGTTACAAATTGAGATCATTAGTTGTGCATTGCGAGTTGATACATTAATATTGTGGGGTATGAATAGAGCTTGAATTTTTTCAAGCTCAGAAGAGTTACCCCATTAGGCTAATGGGAGTATAACCACAGTATTCAAGTAAGAGGTAAAGGTTGTGATCAGTTTGCGTCTGCATTAGTATTTTCCTATTTTTGTATCAAATTGAGTCTTCCACAATTATTGTAACAGGTATATTTGAATATTATGTTTTGTAATAACTTTCCAAAGTGGAAAGGTTTGTAAATGAGATTGATCAAAGTGTAATAATAATTGTGTTTTCGATGTTTATGAAATAAAAGTACAGGCCCGAATTTGAATATTGATTTTCGCATACGTGTAAGATAAATTTGAAAAAAATTGTACTGATTTTTTTGAGAGTTTGACCATTCTAACATGCCACCATTACGGGATTCATACTCAGACATCACTCAAGATGTTGGGTACGTGTCTTGAGAGGGTAGGTGCTACATTATAACATCATACTATTATACGGAGATGCATTAGAAATTTTAGAAAGTCACTTAGGGGTCTAAATCAGTGGAGGACTACCACAAGAAGATGGAGATAGCTATGATTCGAGCCAATATAGAGGAGGACCCGAAGGCAACCATGGTATAGTTATTGAGTGGTTTGAACAAGGAGATAGCTAATGTGGTAAAATTACAACTCTGCATGGAGACTGAGGACATGGTAAACATGACCATA
>JANTPM010000003.1:23255192-23266341 GCA_025434745.1 Erythroxylum divaricatum
TTAATCGTTGAGCTTGTAGCTCTGAAACTGTCCCATTAAGGGCTCATTAATCGTTGAGCTTGTAGCTCTGAAACTGTCTCATTAAGGGCTCATTAATCGTTGAGCCAGAGGCTCTGAATCACTGTGGGGCTCGAGGCCCGAATATAAAGTTGAGCTAAAAGCTCTGATCAGTGGCTGCTCCTGTCACAACTATCGTTAACTAATTTTGCATTCATGCACGTATTCATTTATGCAACAATTCAATCACTTAATTCACGTATTCCTATATCACAATCATTTCTAAATTATCACAATCGGACAATTTATTCACAATTTTTTTCATATTTAAAAACACAATCACAATTTTCCATACCCATAACACTTCTATATCATATCACTCCAATACTCCGGACCTTCTGTCTGGAGTTTACAATCAACACTGTCCCCCCATTATACTCCAGAGAATTTTAATCACTGAATTATAAGAACCGTCTAGGTCACTCACCTGACTTCCGCGCTAAAGCCTGGAAGTCCCAGTAACGTCGGTGGGCTGACGTTCCAAATGTGCCTCTATCACAAGTCAAAACACATTTATTTTACCCATCGTCCAATTCAAAAATAATGCACATGTAGCAATTTTAAAGACATGTACTATGCACTTTCGTGACATTCCCGACACATGACAACAATTTTCCCATCACTGACTTTTCTCAATATCGGAACTCAAAAGACACTAAAAATATTCAATTTGTTTCAGAAAAATCTGAAAATAAATCTCCAGTTAGATACGGACTATTCTTTGGTTGAAACCACGTTTTACACTACACTTCCATCCAAAATTGAGGACTTTAAAAGACTGATTTAACACTTCCCCTTTTTCATAAACGTATAGACCCTTGTCTCTAGTTCATAACAAATATTAAATTATCTCATTTGAATATCGGTACAAAAAGTTATGGTTTAAAAACCAAAACATAACTTCTCCAGGAACAGTAGCTCACGGCGGTGCGAGAAAGCTCACCACGACGAAAGTTGAGCTCGCCGTGGCGAGGGCACAAGTGTGCGTCATGGCGTGCACTCTCGCCTACGCCGCTACGTGCACGTTTGCCTACGCCGCGACGTGCACGCCTTCGTGCGCCACGGTGTGCCTTAAGCCTCCCGAAACCTGATTTCTCAACAATTTCAATCCAATTACTCCCATTTCTCAAAGCATAACTCATCTAAACACTTAAACATCACTTATACCTCATTTTCAACTCATTTTAAACCAATATCATTCATTCACAAAGCATTAAGATTCATCCCATGATCGGAAACTCTAAACCAACATATACATAACCCATTCTATCACTTTTAACACTTAACACATTAATCACTTAACTAATCAAGAGGAAAGAGGCTTAAACTTACTTGATTTGGCTTCAAAATCCTCAAACTCTTCATGATTTCCTAAAAAAAACCCTTTCTCTTCTTCTCTTCTTCTCTTCTTCTTCTCCCACGACAATCTTCCTCTTTTCTCAAGCAAAAACCCTAATTCCTGCTATTTATACCCTTACTAATTATGAAAAGTCCATTTTGCCCCTTCCTTTAACCTTAAGCCTTATAATCTTAAGTATCATGCCCAAATTGCCCTTAATCAAATTCTTATAACTTTACTACTTCAATTCAAAAATTCAGACTCTTAGGGACTGAATTGAGGTTCAATTCTTTCAGAATCAATCACTTTCTTGCCTGTCAATTTCCAATTCAATCAATTTATTCACTTTAACTTTCATAAATCTCTCCCAATTTCAATGACTCATTCTAAAACAAAATTCCTAAATCTTGTCTTTAATTGGAGTGTCAATTGGACAATCATTTTCAGTATCGAAAATCTCATCGGTACCCACTTTGCACTTTTTATGCAGAATACACATAAATCACTCCAATTCAATTTTTCACACATACAAATTAACATTTTTCACAAAGACACAAAAGTTAGGAATTGTCACGAGTGCATGGACAATCTTGTACATTTGCAAAAATTACTTTTCATATCTGTATAGAGGCCATTTTATGCATGTATGCAGAAATACATGTACAAAAAGGACAACCTAATCCAAGTTTACTATTATATCATTCCCATCGGTGATGGGATGTTACAGATTAGGTCTTAAACTTATGATTTGGGGTTTGATCTAGCATGTTCTTGGAATACAAAGATTAGGGTTTTGATTCAATAGGATTAGGGGGTTTTAAGAACCTTGTTTTCTTGAGTTTCCATATCATCTTGGTATCAAAGCTTTGGCTTAATTCTATTAAACTCATAAGTATCTTTATTGTGTTTTTCTTATTTGATTCTTAAAAAAAAAACATGACAATGCATGAACAGTACCCGTATATATGAATAGTACCCATACCCCATATGTGAACAATACCATACCTGTATATGTGAACAGTGCCCAAAAAAACTGAACAATACTAAAAAAAGAAGAGAACATCCGCGAAAAATAACCGCGAGTAGTACCCAAAAAAAGTGAATAGTTTAATTGCCTATGTTAAACCTTGGGTAGATTTGAAATTTGTTATTTGAGCTCTCGGGTTTTGTTGAGTTTTACAATATATTGAGTGTCTTTCTTTAATTCTTAATTTACTTTCTTGTTTGTGCCTTTCTTTGCTTCCATTACATTGAATTGGACAATCTTGCATTTATATTGTTCAATTATAAACAAAATCATTGCATACACATTTTTTCCATCCGTGTATTATCATACTATTTTATTTCTGTCCATGCATTACTTTTACTTCTAAAATTGTTCTTATTTCATTTCTTGTTAAGATTTACTTGTTCTTTTCAATTAATTTGTGTTGCTTGCTGTTTGCTTAGTTTTGTTGAATTGATTTTCGAAAAGTAACTTTAAAGAAATCACTTAAATAGTAAAAGGTAAGAGTGTGTGAGCTTATTTAAGGGAGTCATTGTCGTGGCTTAAACACGAGGGGAGTGACATCATTTTGAGGGAAACATGTGAGAGAGTGTGTGAGGTTGTTTATTACTAACCTTATTTTGCAAGTATATCATTTTATCTACAATATCATAGGGAGGTAGTAATGATGACAACCAAGGGAGAGATGCAAATATTGCTTTCACTTTGAAAGCCATGCAGCAACAATTTGAGAGGTTCAATATAGCCTTAACTGAAATTAGGGAAAAGATGGATGAGCTCAAACAAGAGAGACATAAGGAACCTCAAGAGAGGCATGCAGGTGTACGCCAATAGCAACCACCACCTCGTAGACCACCTCCTCGAGTGAATCAGAGGAGGATGCTTTGAGGAGGAGGAAGAGTTTGAGGTATGCAGATCTAGGAGAGCACAGAGAGTTGAGCTATTTAATAGGAGAGACGGAGACCTTAAATCCATCAAGATGCAGATCCCAGCCTTCAAGGGAAGGAATGATGCAGAGGCTTACCTGGAGTGGGAAAGGAAGGTGGACTTAGTTTTTGAGTGTCACAATTTTTCTGAAAATAAAAAGGAATGATGCTAGCCATTGTTGAATTTACTGATTATGCACTAATATGGTGGGATCAATTGGTGACATCCAAGAGGAGAAATAGGGAGGTGCTAATTACTACTTGGGATGATATGAAGGCATACATAAGGAAGCGGTTTGTGCCTTCTTACTATTATAGGGAGATGCATCAGAAACTTCAGAGACTCACTCAGGGGTCTAAATCAATGGAGGACTACCACAAGGAGATGGAGATAGCTATGATTCGAGCCAATATAGAGGAGGACCCAGAGGCAACCATTGCACGGTTCTTGAGTGGTTTAAACAGAGAGATAGCTAATGTGGTAGAGTTACAACACTATGTAGAGATTGAGGATACGGTGAACATGGCCATGAAGGTGGAAAAGCAAATCAAAGCTAGAGTGGTAGCAAGGAGTGGGGCAAATTCTAGCCAATCATAGAGTTCAAAATGGCCCAAAAGAGAGGAGAAGTTGAAAGATAAGGGGTTGGACTTCAAGGAAACACCCAAAAAGTCAAATGTAGGGTTTGACCCTAAAGGTACACCTAATGACCAAGCTTCTTCTCGTAAACATTCTAGAATTAAATGTTTTAGGTGTTTGGGTCATGGACATATTGCATCATAATGCCTAATATAAAAGTAATGTATATAAGGGATAATGGGGTAATAGATTATGATGATGAGACATGTGATATCGAATTATTGCCTTATTGATGTTTGTGATGATGATGATGATTGTGTTAAGAGGGCTTCCATGGGTGAATTACTTGTAATTAAGAGAGTGTTGAGTACTCGAGCTAGAGATGAGATTTTAGATCAGAGAGAAAACTTGTTCCATTCGAGGTGTATAGTTAGTGGCAAAGTGTGCAACGTGATCATTGATGGTGGCAGTTGTACCAATGTAGCTAGTGTGACTATGGTGGAAAAATTGGGATTATGTTGTAGGAAACATCTAGAGCCATACAAGTTATAATGGTTTAATGATAGTGCTGATGTGAAAGTGACCAAGTATGTGTTAATGTCATTTTCAGTGGGTAGATATGAGGATGAGGTGTTGTGTGATGTCGTACCCATAGAGGCTGGTCATATGTTACTTGGAAGACCTTGGTAGTTTGATAAGAGAGTAGCAAATGATGGGTATACCAATAGGTACTCTTTTTAAGTTTAAGAGTAGGAATTTCATTCTTGTACCTTTATCACCTCATGAATTGTACTTGGACCAGTTAAAAGTAATTAAAAGTGAGGAGGGATTGGGTAGTGAGCTTAAAAAATTGAAGAGAGAAAAGAGGCCCAAAAGAAAAATGAGAGACGCCCAAAGGGGAATGGCTGCATCGGTGAGGAAAAGAAAGCGAGATGTGCAGGAAAGAAGAGCTCAGTGAGTGAAAAGAAGAGTGGAAAGAAAGAGAGAAAAGTGAGCTTGTTTGCCAATAGAAGAGATTTACGAATAACAATTAGAGAGAAAAGAGCACTAGTGCTTGTGACATATAGAGAGTGTTTGGTTTCTGAAACTAGCCCTCTTGATACTTTGCCTAGTATATTTACTTCTCTTTTATAGGATTATACTGAAGTCTTTCCTAAGGAGATGCCTAAGGGACTACCACCCTTGAGAGGCATAGAGCACTAGATTGATTTTGTGCCTGGAGCTTAGATTTTGAACTGCCTAGCTTATAGGAGTAATCCTATGGAGACAAAGGAGCTTCAAAAGCAGGTGGGTGAGTTACTAAAAAAGAGGATTGTGAGGGAGAGGTTGAGTCCTTAAGTAGTGCTTGTGTCGCTGGTGTCAAAGAAAGATGGGACCTGGAGGATGTGTGTATACTGCAGAGCTGTCAATAAAATTACTGTAAAGTATCGCCATCCTATTCCTAGGTTAGATGGTATGCTTGATGAATTGCATGGTGCATGTATCTTTACCAATATTGATTTGAAAAGTGGATACCACCATATTAGAATGAAACTAGGAGATGAATGGAAAACTACTTTCAAAACTAAATATGGGATGTATGAGTGGTTAGTTATGCCATTTGGTTTAACTAATGCACCCATCACTTTTATGAGGTTGATGAATCATGTGTTGCGTACATTTCTTGAAAAATTTGTGGTTATTTACTTTGATGACATCTTGATCTATAGCACTAATCTTGATGAGCATGTCATGCATATGAGATGTGTTTTGGATGTATTGAGACACGAGAAATTGTATGCGAATCTTAAGAAGTGTACTTTTTGCATTAATTGGCTTGTATTCTTAGGGTTTGTAGTCAGTTCTAGGGGAGTTGAGGTTGAAGAGGAGAAGGTGAAGTCTATCCAAGAATGGCAGACACCAAAGAGTGCTAGCAAGGTGAGGAGTTTCATAGACTTGCTAGTTTCTATAGGAGGTTTGTGAAATATTTCTCTACCATTGCTGCTTCTTTGACTAAAAAAGTCAAGAAGGAGAAAGGGTTTACATGGGTGAGAAACAAAAGCATGCGTTTAATTTGTTGAAAGCAAAATTGTGTTCTGCTCCTATTCTGTGATTACCTGACTTTGAGAAAGTTTTTGAGGTTGAATACGGCGCTTCTGGTATTGGAATAGGTGTTGTGTTTTTGTAGGAAAACAAACCAATAGCTTATTTTAATGAAAAACTGAGTGGTGCATAACTCAATTCTCTGACCTATGATAAGGAGCTTTATGCTGTGGTGAGAGCATAAGAGGTGTGGCAACATTACCTTCAACCCAGAGAGTTTGTCATTTGGACCGATCATAAGTCCTTAAAGCACTTGAAGGGACAGGGCAAGCTAAGCAAGGGACATGCCACTTAGGTAGATTTTCTAGAGACATTTCTGTATATGCTACATTACAAACAAGGGAAGGAAAATGTGGTAGCTGATGCTTCATCTAGGAGGTATTCCTTAATATCTACTCTTACTTTTAAATTATTAATATTTGAGCAGCTTAAGGATATGTGTACTTCTGATGATGATTTTGCTACTGTGTACACTACTTGTGACCATATTGCATTCCAAAAATTTTATAGGAATGATGGATATTTGTATCGTGGTAATCAGCTGTGTGTGCCTAATTGTTCTTTGCGTGCTTTATTTATGCATGAGGCCCATAGTGGTGGTTTGATGGGTCATTTTGGGGTTACTAAAACTTTGGATATTTTGCATGAGCATTTCTATTGGCCTAGTATGTGCAAGTATGTTGAGCGTGTATGTGCCAAATGCATTACATGTAGACAGGAAAAATCTACTGTTAAACCCCATGGATTGTATACCCCTTTACCTGTGCCTACTAAACCTTGATATTTCTATGGATTTTATTTTAGGAATGCCTAGAACAAAGAAAGGATATAATAGCATCTTTGTTGTTGTTGATCGATTTAGTAAAATGACTCATTTCATTGCATGCCATAAGACTGATGATGCTGTGCTTGTTGTTGATTTATTCTTTAGGGATATTGTTAGATTGCATGGTATTCCTAAGTCTATTGTTTCAGATAGAGATGCTAAATTTTTAGCTATTTTTAGCGTGTTCTATGGGGAAGGTTGGGTACTAAATTGTTTTATTCTACCATTTGTCATCCATAAATAGATGGATAGACTGAGGTTGTTAATAGAATTTTAGGTACCTTACTGCATTCTATAGTTAGTTAAAATTTGAAAACTTGGGGTGATTGTTTGCCATTTATTAAGTTTGTATATAATAGATGTGTGCATTCCACCACAGGCTATTCACCTTTTGAGCTTGTATATGGTTTTAATCCTTTGATTGTCTTGGATTTGGTATCTTTACCCTTGCATGAGCTATCCAGTACAGATGGCAAGAGGAAAGCCGAGACAGTTAAGGACTTGCATGCGAAGGTGAGACAACATATTGAGGATAGAAACAAGGTGTATGCGAAGCAAGCCAACAAAGGGCCAAAGTTGGTGACTTTTAAACCTGGAGATTGGGTTTGGGTGCATCTATGGAAGGAGAGGTTTCCTACCCAATGAAAATCCAAGCTAGATCCTAGGGGTGATGGTCCTTCCCAGGTGTTGGAGAAGATAAATGACAGCGCCTACAAGATTGACCTGCTAGGTGAGTATTTTATTTCTATAACTTTTAATATTACTGATCATTCTCCTTTTGATATAGATTCATATTCGATGAAGAATCTTCTTGAGGAGGGAGGGACTAATGTGAGCAGGAGCAAGGACCACCATAAAGATGGTGTACGTGATGGGGGAGAACATGTCATTCTAGCTAGACCTATGTCTAGAGCTAGTAATGAGAGACTCAAGGAGGCTCTCTATGCGCATGTGGACCAATTTATGGAGAGGATGAAGTGCACTAAGGCTACTGGAGGAGAGCTATCTGAATCATAACCCAAATTGATTCATTTATCTCAAATCTTTGGATTGGACTCTCTTAGGACTTGAAGACCATTGTATTGGGATGCGCATCATCATTTAAACCTAAGAGGAGAGGCACGCCTACGATCAGACTTAGGGGCGTGTTGGACTAGGCCTGACGTGCTTGTATTATTCTATTTTGGGCTTGCTTTAAGTTATATTTATTTTAGGCTTCCATATATTAATTAGCCCAAGTCTTTTATTATTTGACATAGGTATAAATACCCTTTTTAGGGTTAGGGAAAGACAACTTTGAGATCAGATTATTCTTGTGTTGCTGTTGGACACAAAGTGAGGGTTTTCACCTTTGGTTCTTGTTACATTAGGAATCAACAATTCACTTATCAATTTCATCAAAATTGTGGTGTGTTTGTTTGGTTCAATTTCTTAGAATTAATTCCCATCATCCAGGTTGCTTGGAATGGGTTTCCCTAAGGTCTAGTAGGAGTGAATTTCTTGCGTATCCCTTTATTTTAAATTGCGTTAATTTTGTCCTATTGAAGAACATCATAACCGAACCAAAAGAATCAAGAAATCTTCATTATTCTACAAAGTCGACGCATCTTCATTCATCTAAAGAGTCACAAGCAGTCCATCATCAATCCACGCATCTCTATCGCTCGCGTTATCCTATCCTGTTCAATCCCTTGTTCTTTAATTCCTTCCTTCATTTTACTTCTTCCTATCATCCCCTTATTGTTTGAACCCCCTTTTAGCCTCTTATTTTCCTTTTTTTTAGTTTTATCCAGTAGGTATTATCCTCCCTCCAAGACTTCAGATAATTTCCTACCATTAAATTCAACTTTTTAGGCCCTTCTTTTTTCTTCCCTTCCTATTGGCATCCAATTCTCCTGTCAGGTTCCCCTTCCTAATTAAGAAAAAACACCATTGCACTTCCTATCAAAAGATCCTGGGTTTAACTTATAGGTGAATCCACACTTGAACTAAAACTCAACTTATGCCTCCCAAAGAGTCCTCAGACAACATAATTATCCATCCTCCATTGGAAGTTCTTAAAGTAGGTGTCAGCAAATGGAACTCCATCTTGTGTGGTTTCTTTTTAGATAAGAGAGTTGCATTCCTAGTGATGAGGAAACAAGCAATAAGAAACTGGAAATCTTATAGACTAAAAGCTATCCTTATAAACAGTGATGATGTATTCCTGCTCAGATTCTCTGACCGAGATGATGTAAGGAAGGTTCTTTAAGTAGGGCCTTATCATGTAAACAATAAACCCGTGCTTCTCCAGGTTTAAAGACCTGGGATGAAGATTGAGGATATTAAGCAAAAATACACACCATTTTGGATCTGCATATATAGAGTTCCACTAGATTATCAGACCGCCTTTGGTCTTAATCATATTACAAGCTTCATTGGTAAGCCTATTTGCATACATCAAGCTACAATTGAAGTGAAGAGAATTCAGTTTGCTAGGATATGTGTTCTTGTAACATCCATAATGATTTACCATAAAGTATCTTTATCATTTGAATAGATGAAAGCTTGGAACCTTTTGAATCATAAAACCTAATATTTGTTTTAACTACTTTAATTTAATTATAAATTTATTTTGAATTTATTATTACCAAACTTATGAACTTAATGATTCAAATTTAATTAGGAACTTATATTACCTTAATATTGAACTCATAAATTTTAAATGTATAATTTGAGTTAGAAACTTTGTCTATGCATTATTAAATTCATTCATATTTTTAATAAATTTATAAACTCATTTCTAAATAAATAAATTTATTATTTGATCTACAAGTCTTAACTTATATTCTTACTCATAAAAAATATTTAAGCCTATACCAAAATCAATTTAAATTCAAATATTATCCCATTTAAGTGCAAAATATTTAACCCCAACTACAAGCTCTTATCTTGTATTGTTTCACAGCCCACATGTTCTTCTTGTTAACCCATTTAAATGTGCTGAAATTAAGTTTAAAAAACTAGCCTATAAATTTTTTTTGGCCTACTAAAATAGGTCCATCCTTTATATACATAAATGTGTAACATTACACACATTTTCGTTGTTGTCGTCGTCTCCTCTCCTACCAATTTTCACTTGGTAGAAAATATCAAAGGCAATAGGGGTAAGCGTCGACAGGAAGGGAGAACTTACTCTACTTCCCTCTCTACAATTGACATAAGTACTAATGTCTGACGGAAGCAAACATAGGCAAGGATGGCAGTAGAGTCTCCGAGAAAGGATGCTTTACCTAGTCGCTGCAATACTTCTTAAATCATGCTTATGAATTTCATACCGTTCTGGCCGGTATTGGTCGATAAACGGTACAAAATATAAAACATTGGTATCAGTTAATACTGACGTTTATCGAACGGTATCGACAGGAGCCATCAATTCCGGCCGATACCGTGACTTTCAAAAATTGCAAGGACTAACTTACAATTTTTTAAAGTTTTAAACCTAAAATCTAATTAGCCCCCCTTCTGGATTCTTCTTCGGTTCTTCTTCTTTCTACTTCCACGCACGCCGCTACCTCCTCTCTTTTCCGATCTCTCTCTCGGTGTCTCGCCGTCTCCTCCTCGTCGTCGACTTCTCCTCCAGTTCTCCAGTCCTCCTCCTTCAAATCTTCGACCGCTGGTTTGCTTTCTCCCTTCGAGGTTTAGACGGTTCGACCTTAGCCCGCTCCTCACTGCCTTTTTCTTCTTCCTCTTCTCTGTATCTCTTCCTTCGATGCACCACACGACCACGTCAGCTCAGACGGACCACACGACCCAACGTCGACCCGGATTGGCAAAGACCCGATTATTTTGAGGTGTATGTTTTTAATTTTTGTTTCATTTTTCATGGCATTTTGAAAATTATCGCTTCTGTGATTATGTTGGTTGTTGGATGATGGTGGATTTCGGGTTAAAAATTGGTGAAGTTTTGTTGGATTTGGGGAAAATTTTGGATGTTGATTTCGGCTAAGAATGATAAATGGGAATGGTCCGAAATCCGAATCGATATTGAAGTGAAGTTGATTGATTTTTGTCATTTGTAAATATTGAAGTTGAACTGAAATTGGAAATGGATTTTGGCATTTTGCATTTTGGAAGTGGATTGGAAATTAAATTTGGAATGGTGATTTAGTAGATTTACGGTATTGATTATTCAATGGTGGAAATTGGTCTGTGATTCATTACGGTATTAATATTGAATTGTTGAATTATTGATGAATGAGATTGAATTTGAGTTTGAACAATTGAATTTGAGATTGAGTTTGATAATTTGAAATGTTTAATTGTACATGTATTTTATTTAATGATAATTTGGTGC
>JANTPM010000003.1:23270985-23284734 GCA_025434745.1 Erythroxylum divaricatum
TAATTTCTTATAATTTTCTAATAATTAAATTTAATTGTTTACTAGGAGTCTTAGTAGCACAAGTTGTTCAAATGATCTAATTGTCATTGATAATATTGATGTTTTGGCGGATTGGGTTTCTAAAGAACCCAATTTGGTTGATGTGAGTGATTTAGATTTGGAAGATAATCTTAGATGGGAAAGTATTGACATGTCATTTGATGTATTAAATTTGAATGATAATAATGATGAAGCTCCTCTCAATGATGAGGATTTTATACCAAATGATTACTGGGGTCAGTACAGTTCTAGCGGATTTCCTCCCATTGACGATTGAATTCCAAGTTTTTGTTTTTTCTCTTCTTTGAATTTTAATTGTATTTGATGTTTATGTTAAATTCTATATATGTAATGTAATTGTAATGTTTTTCTCTTCTTCGTCATCAACTCTTTTTGTAATATTTATTGTTCTTTTTATTGGATGTTTTGAACCTTTTGATGTAATATTATTTATTAAAATGATGAAATTGTATTATTATTTTAAATACTTTATTTATTCTTAATTTTATATTTGAATGATGATAATTATTTTTTATATTAATTGTGGTTATTATTTATATGTTAAATATTAAAAAATTATTGTTATTTTATATTAATTGTCATTATTATTTATTATTAAATTTTTGAAAGCATGGTTGATGTAAACAGTAAACTAGTAAAATGTACAGTACAACTGTACAATATACCAATATGGACTATTTTGCAATTTTTAAAAATTTTAGGGACTATTTCATAAATTTAAAAAATTATTTAAAACGGTACCCGGTACCGATCGATACTGGTACAATTTCGTTTCAGAATCCAATCCGGTACCAAGTCTGATACGATATTCATAACTTTGTCTTCAATACTAGGCATTTCTTTTGTCTCATGTATCTTGAATAGGCATTCACTGTGGTTTTAAATTTTAATTTTTCTATTTCATAGTAAAAGATTATATTCTCTGTGTGTGTGTGTGTTTTTTTTTCTGAATTGTGAATATTTTTGCTGGAAACATAACCCAATGTTTTGAAAGTTTTTTTTAAAAAGTTTGTTTGTAGTTGGTCAACATTGTGTTCCTCAAAAACTAATTTATATCTTCTTGTTACCATAGGACAATATCTAGATTAAAATCCAACTAGATATGACAGTAGGTCGGGCTAAGCTTAGGAACAAAAGGACCCAAGTTAGGCTTGAGGTCCAAAGCCTAAACCGAGGCTTAGAGCCTAGTTCGATCAGAGGCCCAAAGCTAATATCAGGCTCGAGTTGGCCTTACTTTTTTATTTATTTTTTGAATATTTTAATAGAACATTATTTAGTTAAAATTTTAATTGATTTTTATTAAATTAAAATTGTTAATGGAGGAGGATAGGGTTATAGGAAATGAAAGAAAAATATTATAATTAAAGTGATCAATTCAATTAATTAAAGTTACGATTTTAAAATTGAGATTTCATAATGAATGAATGTATAAAATGTACGTATATTGATCAAATGAATAAGACGAAATCAAATTTATTAATGAAGGAGGAAAGAGTTATAGGAAATGAAAGAAAATATTATAATTAAGGTTGCCAATTTTATTAATTGAAGTTACTAATTTCAATTGATTAATAAAAATTGTGATTTTATAATGAATGAATATATAAAACATACATATTTTGATAAAATGAATAAGATGAAATCAAATTCATTAATGAAGGAGGATATAATTATAGGAAATAAAAGAAAAAGATTATAATTAAATTGATCAATTTAATTAATTGAAGTAATGAATTTTAATTAATTAATAAAAATTGAGATTTTATATTGAATGAATATATAAAACATACATATATTGATAAAATGAATAATATGAATCCAAATTTATTAATAGTAAAGGATATGATTATAGTAAATGAAAAAAAGATTATAATTAAAGTGATAATTCAATCAATTAAAGTTACGAATTTCAATTTATTAATAAATTTGAGATTTTATATTGAATAAATATATGAAATGTACACATATTGATAAAATGAATAAGGTGAAACCAAATCCATTAATGAAGAAGGATATTATTATAGGAAATGAAAAAAAACTTTAATAAAAATGATCAATTCAACTAATTAAAGTTACAAATTTTAATTGATTAATAAAAATTGAGATTTATAATGAATGAATATATAAAACATTCAAATATTGATAAAATGAATAAGATGAAACCAAATTCATTAACAAAGGAGGATATGATTATAGGAAATGAAAGAAATATTTTATGATTAAAGTGATTAATTCAATTAATTGAAGTTACTAATTTCAATTGATGAATAGAAATTGGGATTTCTTAATGAATGAATATATAAAACATAAATATATTGATCAAATGAATAAGATGAAACTAAATTTATTAATCAAGGAGGATAGGATTATAGGACATGAAAGTAAGGTGATAAATTCAATTAATTGAAGTTATGAATTTCAATTGGTTAATAAGAAATGAGATTTTATAATGAATGAATATATAAACATATATATATTGATAAAATGTATAAGATAAAATTAAATTCATTAAAAAAGGACGATATGATTATGAGACATGAAAGAAAGAGATTATTATTGAAGTGATCAATTTAATTAATCGAAGTTAATAATTTCAACTGAATAATAAAAAATGAGATTTCATAATGAATGAATATATATGACATACATATATTGATAAAGAGAATAAAATGAAACCAAATTCATTAATAAAGGATGGTAAGATTATAGGAAATGAAAGAAAAATATTATAATTAAAGTGGTCAATTCAATTAATTGAAGTTACAGATCTTAATTGATTAATAAAAATTGAGATTTTTATAATGGATGAATATATAAAGCGTACATATATTGATAAAAAGAATAAGATGGAATCAAATTCATTAATGAAGAAAGAAATGATTATAGGAAATAATAGAAAAATATTATTATTAAAGTGATTAATTCAATTAGTTGAAGTTATAAATAAATTTTATAAATTGATGATTTAATTTAAAAAAATGACTGTCCAAAATTTTTAAATGATACAGTTTACATAAAATTAAGATAAAATCATGAACAATGTTCTAGACTAGAAGTTTGGACTTTGGTATTGTAAGAGGCTAAGAGGGAACTATGGACATTAGAGACTGGAGAGAATAAAGACTAAAGAGAGAGCAACTAATCATTGTAGTCAGAATCATCAATAGTTTGCATCATTTCTTTTGTATATAGAGACATTATATTTAGTAATGCAATATTAAAATTAAAGGAATATTAAGGACATGATAATAATTGTTAAATAATTAAATATACCTTCATCTTCAAATATTTTATCAAAATAATGTCCTCTTGATTGATGATGAGTATGTGTATGACTAGTCACCTTCGCATTGGTGCTTATGGTCATATTAATATACAAATTAAAAAACAATATAAAGTAAGAAATAAAAAGATAGATGAAATTAATATATCAAAAAGAAAATAATTTACCCTCAATATCTTTATCATCTAACTAACTTGGGGTACATATAAGGGCTTCTATAGTACGAGGATGAAGTTAAGCATGATGAGGACTAATAACCTAACCCCTAGTGCCAACAACAAACTCTAGAGCAATAATGGATGATGGAGTTATTAATAGGTCTGGCGCAATTACTTGCATTATCAGAAAATTATTTCCACAACTCTTATACTGTAATAATACATCAAACTGTACTCCTTCAACTTTGTCCATGTAATCTTCCGTCAAATATTTATCTAACTTCATCATATTATATGGAGTTTTAGAACTTTTTGCTTTCATAAATAATGTAAGTGAAAATAACAAACTGCTCTTAGAAGATGAGCCCTAACTTGAAACTAAAGCCGAAGTTGAACAACTCCGATCCTGATCCTGAATCTTGTCCATTATAAATTGTTAATCATTAAACAAATCATACCACAATTGTTTAATGACATCTACATGCTCTTGAGCTTGATCACCGTACATCATATTATACATAAAAGTAATCCTCTTCATCTTATATCTCAGGTCCAAGACAGATAAGATTGCAATAATATGTCCAGCCATATACTAATAAGAATTCAACTTCTCCATCATCTACTATGCTATAACCCAAATAACCTCATTGGAATCAAACATCCAATAAAATAAAGCTCTCTTTATCTCTCACATAGTGTTAAAACAACATTGTGAAGTTGGATAGTTTGTTCTCGAGAATAATTTAGTCACATTATAAAATAATTCCAACGTCGAACAAAGGTCCCTAGCTAACTCCCATTGGTCTTCTATAGGCATGCAAGTGTAATAAGAATCTTTTTGCCTTAGTCTAGTAGACATATCAACATATTAAATTGTCGACTCCAACATCTTGAAGGTTGAGTTTTATCTAGTTGGACATTCCAAAACCAATATCTTCATACTCAAAATGCATAACTATCATACAGTTTCTTCAAATTTCTCAACCCTTTTAAGTATTGCACTCCAATACAATACATCATTTCGAATCAAATTTATGGCTTCCTTTATCATATCTAATACATTATTCATAATCAAATTCAGAATATACGCAAAACAACACATATGTAATAAATTTCCACTAACCAATAAGCTCCCAACGTATATCTTATTCTTTAACTTTTCATATAACAATATTTATGCTAAATTTGTCAACTATTATGGTGGATAATTTGGTGTTGGTATTAAAATCTATCAAATAGTCCCTAACATTGTTACAAACCTTTCGCTTGTATTAGATGTTGGCACGTAAATAAACCTATCATATACAAATATGACCGTATTAATCATAACAAAATGAAAAAGTAAATGATAACAATATTAAAGAATATAAATTACCTTAAAAGTTTATTTATTAGAGTCCAGTCATTGTTAATGTTATGTATCATCACCGTCATATAACCCTTCTTTTGGTTATCAACTGCTAAATGCTATTGCAATGACAGTCTGTCCTTCAATACTTGACAATGTTCTTAAAATTTATTTTTTTATCCTCTTATATCTTCATAATGTCCTTCTTTAACATATTTAGAGTTGGGATCTTAAAGATTGGTTGTAATGAGGTTAGTAATCTTTTGCTATCAACTATAGATAGTTTATATTCATCACCAATCATTATAGAAGCTATCAAAAACCTTAATCTATTGTTGTCTTAAGACTTTACAGTCATTTCATTATTCCCTCTTAGGTTAAGGGTAAAAAATGTTTGACCTCCTAATACCATCTTTTTTCTATTACATGAATCCACGTCACTTTAAATAAGAGGTTCCACCTTTTGAACACCTGACTAACAACATCTAACAATACTTACATTTGGCTTTTTCTACTCTGTTTATTGATATAATCTTATTGAAATAATTCCAAACTTCACTTTTCAGTTAACTTCGAGTTAGACCTCCACTCAATTCTCTTATAGTTATACGTAGCCTTTATCTTGGAATGCTCGCATGATTCTGATTGATCATAGAATAACTCCCTTATATATATATTATTCATAATATAACCATAATTAAATATATATGTTATTAATAATCATAATCAGTTCTCAGTGATTTACACAGTCACATACACGCCTGAATATATATGTTGTTCATAATCATAATCAGTTCTCAGTGATTTACACAGTCACATACACGCCTGAATATATATGTTGTTCATAATCATGATCAAGGTGCATATGATTATGTAAGTCACTATGATTGTGTCAAAACATACACAAGCGTGTATGTGCTTTCACAAACTTACACAATTATTTACACGGCCATGTATGTGACTATAAAAATCACTAGCTATTTGCATGAAATTACATGGTCACATACACAAGCATGTATGTGAAAGTGTAAGTTTATGAAAACACACAGTGACTTACATGGTCACATACACAGTGTGTATGTGATTGTGTAAATTCATGAAACTCACAGTGACTTACACGGTCATATATACACCTGTGTAAGTAACCATGTAAGTTCACAAAACCACCTCTCCAACAATAACAATCCCATTAGTTCTAGTATTTCACAAATTCAATCTTCAATCAAAACTAGAATATGGTGAAGGAACTTTACTTTAGTGGGTGGGTGGTGAAGAAGCCAAAAAAAACAGTGGTAGTGGGGTGACGATGTGAAGGGGCCATCGCAGTTAAAGGATAAAAGGGTGGCAAATGGTGACTGATATAGTGAAGGGGTAAGTAATAGTAAGGACTGATGATGTTGGTGAGAGAGAGAGACTAGAAAGAGAAGTGCGGTGGGGAGGGGAAGAAAAGAAATGTGAACAGTGAATAGTGAACTGAACCTAGTGTAAAATGAGAAAAAAATATAAAGGGTTAATTAAACTTAATGCAAGATGATGACATTTACACTAGGTATAAAAAGACATCATTTTATTTTGTGAGAAATAGGAAACAATGTCGTTTTGCTTCATCAAAGAAACGATGTTCATGGTTAAAAATGATGTTGTTTTGTTCTGTAAGGGTGTCAGGCCTTTAGCCTAATCTTGTGCTTGACCTAAGGCTTTACACACTCACAGTGATTAGGCCCAAGGTATGGTCAACCTGAATCTAGCCCATTAACCTCGAGCTGGGCTGAGCCTAAGCCTGAATGCCAACCCTAAAACAAACACTACATAACCATTTCAATAGGGCATTAAATAATCATTAAAAACATGACATATATAATTTTGTTAACATACATAATCTTGGGTCATTAAAAAAAAGAAAATGCAGAATATTAAGCAAATATAAATTCAACACATGAACTATTTAGTTGAGAGTTAATTATTAGAATCTTCATTATCAAAGCACTTAATTAATAAAGTGAAGATAATCAAACAATTATCTAAAACATTATCAATGAAATTAAGTGAAGATAATGAAATACTTATTCAAAATCTCATCAATGAAATTATTTTAAAAGTTTTAGAACACAATAGAGTTTGAAACAAAAATTTTCAAGAATCATATACTACACAAGAACTTTCATCTTATAACTTACATATATTTGATTAGTATTCTACCGATTAAAGGACTTTTGGTAAGAAACATTTTTCTATCTATTTATATATTTGTATGTTTCAAAATATTATCATTATCTATTTTAGTTGATTATTATCTGTTAGTATATGAACATTATTACTATACTTTTAACAATTAATGATAATAAAAGATCACATCACCTTTTTTATAATGAAAAAGGCAAAGGCTTTACTAAACAGAAACCTCCATCCATAATATATTCCTTATAAATAATACAAATCCTATACAAGTGGGGCACGAGACCCTCTATGCCTTTTATCCAATTCCAATCTTGTGCCATTATTTTTTAGCCATAAATTTTACTAGGACCTACTGAAATTTGTGGCTAGTATAATGATGGTACAAGGTTGGAATTGGATAAAAGGCAAATAGGATTTGGTCCAAACAAGTGTTTGTCTTTTTATGTTCTTCTTCTAACATTCCTTCAATCATTAGCAATGTTGTAACATGAAAATCAAAACAATAGAATCATAGATAGGGGTGGGTTAATCTAAGCTATAATATAATTGCAACCAATATGAAGATTCTCCCCTTTTTTTATTACCCAATTCTTTTTCAATTTTGTGATCTTCTTTTGAGCTTTTAATAAGCCTCCATGCTAGTTCTTCCATGAAAGACTTTTTCTACCATTTCTACTAGCATGTTTCTTATAATTCATTAATTCTTTTTCTCATTTCATCCCTTATCAACTTTAGACTTAATCTTGTTTCTTATACATATTCTTTTAGGGTTTACAGAATTTTTCGTATCTCTTTTAAAAGAAAAGAGTTTTATTCTTTTGAGAATTGATTTAATTCTATGCTAACTAAATCATTTTTTCCAAAAATTTTGACAATATTAATCTGAAACTCAAGTACTTAAAACTGTTGATATATGAGATTCAGGTTAAATGTGAGTATTGTTTACTTCAAACAATCAATTAATTTTAAATAAACCCTATCTTGATTAAGCCAACAAATAGTATTGAGATTATAGTTAAAGCTGCAAGTAAAAATTGAAATAACTACCTGTAATAGGCCTGAAGAGACTAAATTAAACAGTTATAGTAAAATAGTTGTAAGCGTGAACATTCCATTCCAATGATGTGTGCTAACAAAACACCACCACTGAAAATTATTAGAAAGGGAATGAGAATAGATGCATGGATCAATGGATGATGTTGAAGATGACAAGGTGAGCAATAGACCTTTCATTGGTTTTCTCCTAACTAAAGGAAGGCAAAGCTCATTAAATGTACATGATAAGAGCGGTTCAATAATGGAACTCTGAAAGTATCCAAAAAAGTGAAGATCATATACATGGGAAAAAAGAAAAATATAATAACAAATATGCATTGATCCTACCACTAGGCACCAACAAATAAGAATACAAAGACTGAAGGAGTAAGATGGATTGATAGAGATCATGCCATTTTCAAATATTAACATTTACTTAAAAAAAATGACAAAGATAACTATATCTTTTATAATATCATATCTTCCATCTGATTACTAGCAACTTATTTGTTGTGTCTAATTTTTCTTAAATGAAAATATAGATTATTGATGTATGAGAAATCTATCAAACATATTCTTGATGGATTTCGATTGAAACATTCGAGAATGGATATATCAAGTTTCAGAAAGGATCTCCATTACAAATTTGTAAGAATTAGCCAGTCGAGTGGTTTACAAATCCATTAGTTAGGAATTTAGTTATAGAGAGAGAGATTGTTATTTTAAACTAGAAAGAGAGTAAAAAGTGATACCATCATTAAGATTAATTAAGTAATAATGCTATACATAAGATTGCAACTAATTGATTGGCTGTAAAGACATAAATTAACACTATAACAGTAGATAGAGTTCTAAAGAGACATTGAATGGGAGCCACCTAAGACAATAACAACATTTTCAGGTGATTAAGTGATCATAGCTTAGCTATAAGGGTCTATAAAGTCTTCATTCAAATAGTGTTAAATTCTATGTGGATCATGTGATGTTACCTTTATATTTAGTAGAGCCTCCACTTCAAGGTCACGAGGTGATCAGTGGTTTGGTTATGTGTAAGTTTTAATTATTAACCCTCGATAATCTGCAAGTGCACAGTTCGTTAGCTTAGTACCAAAAGTGTCAATCCCACAAGGAGGGAACTAATCTAATCCTAAAATCTAAGGCTAGAAACAAATAACATAAATTCAAAATACAAAAAAACTAAAATGAGAATTTAATTCAATCAATCAAATTAAGAATCAAACACGAAAATACTAATCATTAAGCAATTTCAACACACCCAAGAATCAACCGAAAGAAATTACCAATTGAGAGAAAGGAAATTTTACCTATCCCTAATGTTATCCTAACTGATTATGAATTATTAGATTGTTGGTTTTAGACGATCCTAGGGTTGATTACACTCTCTCTTGTTATAACCATTAACCCTGAATCATAAACCCTAATCAGATTGTGGAGGTTTTAATCTCCTAATTCATAATCTATCCAAAACCTTAATTAGTTATGAAGTTCTCTAATAAACTATCAAAAACTTATGCAAGATCTCTCTTCGCACAATTTTTCAATTTGATTCAATTTTTGTTTCTATTAAATCAACTAACTCTTGTTAGTCCAATTTAATCAATTTTCATTTGATTCGCCCTCTCAATTTATTATCGAGTTATGCAATCATAAAATCAAACCACAACAGTATCCAAATAACACATAAGAATAATATTCTCATTAATTAAAGAATAAAATTTTGAAGTTGAGTTTAGAACATCCTTGACATTCTAGATCATATCATCAACTGTTTAATCCAATTCTATACAATGATAAAACTGAAAATAATAGGAAATACAATCTAAAATGGATGACTGGAGGTAGTGGCATCAGGAAACCTCTTGATTTGTACTTCGAGTCATCTTTTTCTCCTCTTCTCTCTTCCTCCATCTCTCGATGATTTCTCTCTAGTTTTCTCAAGGTAGCTGATGTAAAGCTCTCTCTGTGCCTCTTTTGTTGTTTTTTAAATATCCTCTTGTGTTCTGGGTAACCCTAGGATTTTTCGAGGTCTAAAAGATCCAAAAAATCCCTCAAAACTTGAAGTTCTTGAGTGTCTGCATATCTACCCTACAAGCCATAATGCCATAATCATGGGCCATTCCTTAGGGACACAATCGTGGGATAACTCTGGTGCTCTGTAACGATCGTGACCTAACATACAATGATCGTAAGCCATTGTTTCATCCCGAATATCTCCAAAACTTTTCTGTTCTTCAATATTGACCCTGAAACACTAGCAAACACATCAAAGTACCTTAAAAATATAATATTTAAGCTCAAAGACTTGTACTAAACCATAAAATACTTAAAACATAAATGATTAATAAACTAACATGATTCTAACATAAAAACATACTAAATTATTGAATTAATAGCTAAACACATATCAAACTATGCCCTAAAATATGATGCAATTTACACTTATCATGAGGCTCATAAGAAAGTATGTTTAGCTAAATAGAGAAGGATGGTATTCATAGCAAACAACTTTAAAAATGATTAATATTTAATTCATACTCACTTTGCCCTCTCTCTCTCTCTCTCACCCACACTCCCAGACATATGCCTACATAGGCACAAACATATGTAAGCGCACATGCACACATTCTTTTGCATCACCACACTCTTTTTGGTGCCTTTGTCTTGCCCATTCTTTATGTCCTGTACTAGTAAGGTAATTTTGCGTGACCTCGACTTCACTAAAAACTATTTATGCTTCAAATCTAATGAACTCAGATCTTATGACCTTTTATAATCATATCTAAAATCTACAATCGAGTCACTCAAAAAATTATGTCAAGAAATTAGGGGTTTATCCTTTTTTTTTGGTTGAGGATTCTGCTCTTGTTGCCATAGTGATTGTAGAAATTTTGATTATTTTTAGAAATTTAGTGGTCCAGTTTCTTGATGTTTTAGGCTCTATGGTAAGGTTGATTCCTCTGTCCAACTTTAGAATTATTGCTTGTTTTGTCTTACTATTGAGACTTTCTATGTTAATATGAAAAGAAACAGAGAAAAGCTTTCTGTTCTCCAATTCTTATGCTTTGTTCACTTAGATCTCGAAATGCATTAATTTTAGTTATATCTATTACTTTTATGTATCACTTATGATTGGTTGTTGCTGTATTTCACTAGTGTTCCAGTGCATAAGATCAAGATTGTATTTCAGTTGTATGATTTCTATTCTTTCTTCCCCATTTTAATATGAATTGTTCTTGTAAGGACATGCTTATAATAAGTCAATCTTGACCTTAATATATGGGAGTGCTTATACTTGTCTTTTGTAACAGTGAGTTAGATCCCTTATTCACTTAACAATTCAGTGAATTCAGTGATTTGAAAGGATTCATAACTACCTAAGGGTTAATCTCTACCCAACTATTCTTTCCAGAAAATGTGATGACATGTTTACTAGTACTTGTTTTGATTTTTAGCCTAAATTTCAAGTTTTGCCTGACATTAGTTTGCATTTAAGAGAAGTTTCCTTATTCACTTGAACTTCGAAGGAGGCCAATGCTTTAAGCTTTCGTTTTAGTGATCTTTCATCTGTGTTTTTGTTCTTCTGAACATATTTAACTTTACATAGCACCATTAATGTTTCTCATGAGTTGAATTTTGATTATACATGAGAGATCTTAATTTATACAAACATGCATAGAATAAATCATATTTTCATATGGTTTATAGAGGAAGAACATTTTATGTAGCACCCCACTCCCACGAGACACATGCCCAACATCCTAAGTGATATTCGAGTCCGTGCCCCATGAGGGTAGCATGCTAGAGCACTCAAACAGACAAAAACTCAGTATAATTTTTTTTTCAAAACAAAGTATTGCACACGTATGCGGGAATCAATTATGAAAGTGGACACGCTATATTTCATAAATGTTTGCAATAACATCATTTCAAACATTACATAAATCATCAAAATTTTACTTTCCATTTGAGCCCATTACTGAGACAAAACACTTATAATCATAATATTAGTACGCTTCATAATCAATTACAAACCATTCCACTTGGGAAAGTTATCACAAATAGAAATCTTCAAATATAAATGTTACAATAATTGTGGAAGACTCAAATCGATACAAAAATAAGAAAATACAAATGCAGATATAAACTGATCTCGACCTCTATCCTTTACTTGTATACTGTAGGGATACTCCCGTTTATCTAACGAGGTATTCTTCTGATCCTGAAAAATATTTGCAAATTTTGGGTGAGTTTTGCAAACTCAATGAATGACCATCATCGATGGCTCACCCAGTCACATAATACATAATTCACCTTTCACATATTTCACATTTCACATTCAATTTCACACTTCACATTCAATACATTTAATCATTCATTTTATGCATATACAGTGCATATAAGACTCAATTTCCATTTGTTACTTTGTTATGACCGAGTGCCTAAATTATCCGATATAGGGCTCATTGATAACTATCCCTTATAGGGATCATTGAAAATTGTCCCATATAGGGCTCATTCAAAAATGTCCCATATAGGGCTTGTTAAACGTTGAGAGGCTCTGATTCACTTTTGAGCTCGAAGCTCATTTTCACTCGTTAAGCTTTAAGCTCTGATTGATGGCTACTCTGGTCAAACTCTCATTATGTTTCATGCATTCATGAAATAAAATGCATCAATTACATTTGCATGATCCACATTCACTTACTTTCACATATCATCGGACCGTAGTCCGGCATTCAACATTAAGTTGACAGTCATACTTTCACTTACATGCAAATGCACATTCAGAACACATTTAACAATCACATTAAGTACACTTGGTTCATCTCATTCACATACAAGCAACACTTCAATATCTCATCAATCATCACAATCATCGAACCTTCTGTCCGGAATCCAACACAATCAATCTCATTCATACAATCATTCAGTAGTTAATCAATATCAAAATTCACACAAAACAAACAATGAAATGAGACTATCTATGTCTACTTACATTACGCTCCAGATTAATATTAGTTTACATGATCCGGAAACGTCTAGAAGCGGACGTTCTATCCCGCATCACCATTATGCAAAACACATATTGCACACACATTATTAATTGGACAATCACATAAACATTCAATTTTACACACATGTATATGTGAAATGTATAATGCATGCTCAATGACAATTCTCGGGTATATTTTCTAAATTCACATCTTATGCTCATTCTCAATTCATGATTTATATTGTCTACTTGAACTTATGTGTACACTTCATTTACATATGACCATTCTAAAATTCTCCATTCAATCTTTACCCTTTTTATGTCCAGCTTATTCATAAGCTTACATCTCAAGAACATTTGATTAGTCTATATCATAACCTAATTTCTTTTCATACCTTTTCTAACCTTAAATGATCTCATAATACCCCATTAGCATTCAAAATTAATCACTTATTACATATTACTCAACCTCCTTGAACATAACTATAATCATATAAATATCTTCATTCCCATTATACTTATGCATTTGATACTTTGATTTCATCCATTCATTCACTAAGTTTTAACCTTCATTTTTCACTTAAAACCTATCATAATTTAGTCCCATAAACCAAGGATCATTCTAGGTTCACTTTAAGACCCATTTAAGCCTTAATTAGGGTCACTTGACCCG
>JANTPM010000003.1:23313934-23326210 GCA_025434745.1 Erythroxylum divaricatum
AGGTTCGATTCCATGCTAGCCCCTCTTGTAAGAGCCTGGGGCAGCCGGGGTTTTACCTGTAGATGGAGAACTAGTTGGGCCCTCAATGATAAGGTGCGCTCGCTTGGCCCGCCTGTGGGGTGGTGCACTAGATGGGCCCTCAGAGAGGTGTGCCCGCTTGGCCCGCCTACGGAGTTTCCTCGAATCAAAAAAAAAAAGATTTATTACAATGATACATCTTTGCATAGGAAGGTTTTTTTGTGGTGCTGTAATTTCTCAAATTCAGCTTTGAATTTTGCACCTAATGGTCAGGAAATTCTTTCATCTTGCTTGTTCTTTACTGCTTCGATAACTTAATTGTCTCAGAGGTTCTTTAGTCTACTAAATCTGTTTTTAGAATTCAGAGGACCTCCTTTTTGGTTCTAGGATATGACTTTTTTTTAAAAAAAATTGTATATTCTATTAGGTTAAAAAGACGGTTTGTTTCTCTGTTTGTGTTTAAACTTAGGTTCCATTTAATGGTTTGTGGCTGTATGATTTTGAAATTTAGATGCCAAACCTGACATGCTGCCTAAAAATGGAAGTGATAGTTTTCCGCAGTATCCACAATGTAGAATAGAGTCCATGAAATGTTTTTCCTCTCTAATGCACTTGTGCCTCATGACGAGGAGGCTTATTATTTTCTAGGATAATAGGGAAGGATTCTTTTGCGGATCTTTTGTTTTACTTTGTTGCTTTTCATCTAAAGGTGTCTTGGTAGTCGTTCCAAGTATATATCACGACAAGTATCTTACTGGATGAAGGATCGACCTTCAACAAAGGTTCACTCTGCCCCTGGCGATGGATCTTCTCTGGTTTACCTCTTTGGCTGTGTGTAGCAACTAAGATGTCTCCGTGTCTTCGTGTCAGCATTATGAGATCAACTTGTTCATTTTTGTGGAACCTGTAGTCAGAATGAATCAATCTCTCAATCACTTGTAATGAATGTAATCTTATGGATCAAGTGACATAATATAGAGGTGTTTCATTGTCTTTTGGACTATATAATGAAAAGAATTGGATTAGGTCCATAAAACATGTATGGATAATCCAGCATTTGCATTATTCTGACGCATAAATTTGAACTTCTTTTGTGATCTTGATTCCAACATATATGTGTGTGTATATTTGTATATATGTGTGTGTGTGTGTGTATATATATATATATATATATGTATATATTTTTTGCTTAATATTTGTCACAATTGTTAGTATAAGAACCATAATTTCGGATTTGTCATTCCAATTTTTAAATCCAGGATCCACCAACGAATCTGATTAATGGGTCCTTTCCCCATGGATCCTTTTTTTGGGTTTGATTGACAACCCATCACTCCTAGTTATTTATACGCAATGGTACTATAGTCGTTGAGATGGATTATATTTATACCAGGTCTACTGAAGCTTTTGTAGATTTGGATTTACTTTTTGATTGGCATTGCTGAATCATGAATTGCGAATCTGAAATTATTACGTAAAGGTAATAAGCAATTCATTGGAGATTTAAGCATGTTAAGGTAGGAAAATGCGTGCAACTGAAAAAAAAAGCAGATAAATTGGTAAATGGTTTATTCATTTTTTTAGATTGTAAATATCTTTTTTAGATAAATCAGTTATATAAATAGATCAAGAAAGAGTTAAGTACATCAAGAGTTTGCTTAAGAGACAATCTCTATACAAAACCAAAAGGGATAGCCTATCCTATGGACATACGGAGCCCTACAATATTGTTCCTTAAACAACCAGCCTATACATATTTACCCACCAAGCTGATGTAGGAAGGAGTATCTCAACCAGCTAACGCACGCATGTACTAACTTAGAATAGAAATAAAGAGCTAATACCGCCAGAAGCTAAGACCAGAAAATGAATACAACATTCATTGGTTGATCCTCCTGTTGAGAAAGAGTGGGATCTTCTAATCTCGCAGCGTCTTTCATCCATTATATTCTTTCCCACGTGCACCCAGGAATGAGAACACCAACAATGACTCTCATCCTTTCATTTTGAGAACAAACCGTGGAGGTAGGATCCTAATGTCCAGATGACATATGGGATAGAGCTTCTGAATTTTTTAGACTGTAAATATCGAAACAGTAAGAAAACAAGGATGACGCAAACTTGAATAATTGTACTGACTGAATCACATATGCTTAAGGAGTAGGGAGGGGGCATGAATAATCCCCAAATTTCTACGAAGTTCTTCCAAATCCTTATGGAAGTGCTTCTGATGGTGTAAACACCTTAGATCTGTACACTACACATCAACCCGCATAGCCATGGGAGTTACTGTTGGAAGTCCTCAGTTTATCATTAAATCTGGCACTATCGCCCCCTACCGGCATCAAGCACATTGGAATGTACATCTGCTTAAATTCTCACCTTGAGGGCTGACTCGTCGATTAAATTTGTGGGCAAGTAAAAAAGGGTGGGCCAGAAGTCATGAACCTCACGAGCCCGCATAGCAACATAAGCAAGCTCATCCGTTTCCATGAACCGAACTGGTGGACGGTCATACGGGGAGAAATTCGTTGACCCCATGAATCTTGCATAAGCAGCACCAAATGTGTTAGCTGGTAGGTCCCATGCATGTAACACTTGTGCGGATATGATTTGTGGTCTCTCCAATAGAACTTCCTGTGAAATTGATAACTGTGAATGTCAGACAGATTCCTTTACAGATATGCAAGTATAGATCGACATGCCGCAAGCCCCTCATAACCATATATGATTTCCAATTCAATGTATAGTTTTCTTCAACTAGTATCCAATGTTCAGTGTCAAACACATTCACATGCAAATATCAAAAGCCTGTGGCACCTAACATTCAGTAAGGGGTGTCGCCTAGAACTTAAAGTTTTTCAGGAATCCTTCTAACTAGACATTCGAAAGAATCTTTGCATTATTTTTTTGGTTCGTTCCACATGAACAATACCATTTAGTAAGCACAAAGCCATCCAAAAGCATACATTAGCTAGAAAAACAATGCATTAGATTGTCACATGCCGATGACTATTACAATGGTCTAAATGAGCAAAAGAAAATTAAATGTAGCATGTCATTAGGGATCGAATAATATGAAGATGGAAGAATTTGAAAAGGGATATGGTAAAACAACTTAGGGATAGGATAATATATAAAGAAGAATGAAAATTGAAAGGAGATGCTATATAGATATTACCTTTTAAGTTGCATCAAATTGCATTGCTTTCTTGTTAACAACATATTAATATGAAAGTTGTTACCTCTTTTGGCATTTTCTTGATTTTCTGATAAACAAAACAAAGGGGTTTTGTACATTAGATGTGGAATAATCGATTTGTCTTGGGCCTCATCTAACACAAGCCTATTACACCTAGTTCTTTATAGTTGATGTTCATGGTAAAGATATCGGTATAGTTAGTAAATAATGTGATTAACAAGTTAATAAGTGTTAACCAAAATTTATTTTATGCAAAATTTTAAAAAATGAAATTAATAATTTCGTTTGGTATACAGATAGTTTGAAATCCATTGATTTAAAATCATTACTTATGTTGACTTTGTTAGACTTTTTCTTCTTGAACTATAATTGGACTTTGAAACTTGTAAAATGTTCCGCCTCCCTAACCCATATGAAAATATGATTTATTCTATGAATGTTTGTACAAATTAATATCTCTCATGTATAATTAGAATTCCTCTAATGAGAAACATTGAAGGTGCCATGTGAAGTTAAATGTATTCAGAAGAACAAAAAAAACAAATGAAAGATCACTAAAATGAAAGCTTAAAGCATTGACCTCCTTCGAAGTTCAAAAGAATAAGGAAACTTCTATAAAATGAAAGCTAATGTCAAGCAAAACTTGAAATTTAGGCCAAAAATCAAAACAAGTAGAGTAAACACATCATCACATTTTCTAAAAAACATAGTCTAGTGGACATTAACCCTTAGGTAATTATGAATCCCTTCAAATCATTGAATTGTTAAATGAATAAAAAATCCACTCATTGCTTCAAAAATACAAGTACAAACAATCCCATATATTAAGGTCAAGATTGACTTATTATAAGCATGCCCTTACAAGGACAATTCATATTTTAAGAAAAAAAAGGCAGAAAGAATAGACAACACTAAAATACAATCTTGATCATATGCATTGGAACACCATTCAGATATAGGAACAACAAATCATAAGCGACACGTAAAAGTGATAGTTATAATCAAAATTAATGCATTTTGAGATCCAAGTGAACAAAGCATAAAGATTGGGGTATGCAAAAGTTTTCTTCTTCTTCTTTGCAAGTCAACATAAAGAGACTCAACAACAAGACAAAACAAGACATAATTCTAAAGTTGGACCGAGCAATCAATCTTACCACAAAACCCAAAACATCAAGAAACTGGACCATTAAATTTCTTGAAACAAACATAATTGCTACAATCACTATGGTAACGAGAAGATAATCCTCAATGGAAAAACAAAAGATAAACACCTAATTTCTCAACATAATTTTTCAAAGTGACCCAATTGTAGATTTTGATTATGATTCTAAAAGTGAGGCCACAAGACTTAAGTTCACTAGATTTAAGGCATAAGTAGTTTTTAGTGGAGTCGAGGTTGTGTAAAGTTATCTTACTAGTACGGGATGTGAAGAATGGGCAAGATAAAGGCACCAAAAAGAGTGTGGCAATGCAAAAGAATGTATGCATGTGTGTCTATATATGTTTGTGCCTGTGTAGGCATATGTGTGAGAGTGTGGGTGTGTGAGAGAGAGAGGGCGAAGTGAGTATGAATTAAATATTAGCCTTTCTTTAAATTTGTTTGTTACAACTACCATCCTTCTCTGTTTAGCTAAACACACTTTCTTAGGAGCCGCACAACCATGAATTGAAGTCTTTGATAAGTATAAAGGCAACATCATATGATCCATATGACATTTAACACTATTTGGATGAAGACTCTATGGACCTTAATAGTTAGGCTATGATCATTTGATCACTTGAAAATGTTGTTAATGTCTTGGGTGGGCGCTCATTCAACCTCTCTTTAATACTCTATCTAGTACTATAGTGTTAATTTATGTCTTTGTAGTCAATCAATTAGTTGCAATCTTATATATAATATTATTATTTAATTAATAAAGGTGTTATTTTTCTTTATATATTTTATTAATTGCATTTGATGTTTTAATACTAAAGATAAAATCTCTATAATGATTGTTGTGCAATTGAAATTATAATGATATCATAATTATAAAATTCAATTTACATTTATGTATTATTCCTAAATTGTTTCTAATTGTAGTGTAAAACTAGCCCATATTATATATCTTTCTTATAAAAATTGTAATTAATCTCATATATTAAAGTATGAAGATATATAAATATGTGAAGATCTCAAATAAGTTTATAGAGAATAAGTTCATAGAACTAACCCAATTATGAAGATCTCAAATAAAATATTACTTACGATTGTAGATTACTTCATTATGATGATTATATATTTAATCCTTAGGCTTGATATTTTCAAGATATCTTTTATGAGAATTACTTTGTTTTGGTGCTATTTATGACCTATCCTATCTAAGATAACTTAGTCGATAGTACTTTGATACAATATATGAACCATATGGAGATAACTGAGAACTATATGGAGATAACTGAGTAAGTCAATAAAGAATTTATTACTTTAAAGTAATTAGACATAATGTTCCATTATTCTTGATTAGTAGTCATTTAAGAAATTCTCTTACTAGAGTGAATTGACATTTGAAAAATATCTTTATCAATTATTAATTATCAAGATCAAATTTAATTGGATTTAAAAAGAGTAGATATTATATGTATACTTTATGTCTAATTGGAACATTTAATGAAAAATGACTAAATTATACATCATAATCATACATGGACAGATTAAGTCAAATCACCTTGACATTTCTAATATTTGGATGGTCATGATATATTGTTTTATGTCAATTTTGATATATGATTATAAATTCTTTGATTAGAGAATTAAATATAATTATGAATTATAATTAGTTATAATTATTGCTAACATATTAGGAATCTAATGGGTCACACATAAATAGCAATTAAAAAGAGAAAAATTAATTTAAGTTAAGTTAAACTTATTGTGAAATTTGAGATAATTCATGGATCAAATATGAGCAATTTGATTTTATTTAAATTAAATTAAATTATAATTCAAGTTGTACTTTAGTTATAATTAAAATATCTAATTTTAATAAAAATAAAACCCTAATGCTCTTTCTATATATAAAAAATTAACCTAATGAAGTTAGCACTCTTAATTTCTCTCAAAGAGTTAAGTTTCTATTGCTGCTCTGCGAATACAATTAGAGTCTAAACGAGTGAACACCTTATGGTTGACACCTCAAAAAAGGTTTTACCAGAAATTTTGAATGAGATAAGATTCCTTTATTTAACGATTCATGTTTTTCAAATCATTCAATTGTGATCTGATCAAAAATTGTAAAATTTTTATTTTTTTCATAATGCCCGTAATTCAATCATGATTAGTTTCCTACCATGTAGGAGATCTCACAAATCTTTGATAGGTGTAAATATCAAGTGGTCTCTTGATTCTTCTTCCTACATTTGATGAACCACCAATCTCCCAATAATTTATTTCTTTTATTACCTTCTGATTAACTGCGTAAAGAAGGAACATCAAGGAAAGCATACAAAAGTCTAGGTTGTCCATGTTCTCCTTTAGTTTTAATTTTGAATGTCCTCTTTCTTATAATGTCATATCTTCAGCAAAAAAAGAATGGAATAGCTTTCTTCTTTAGTAACATATAGCATGATGCCTCAATAACTAGGCAATATCATCTTAAGGTTCACACAATATATTCATCTTTCAATTTTTGTGGTTATGCACATATTAGTTGTCGAAAACCATAAGATTTTTGGTTAGTTATTGCCAAAGCTAAGCTCTCTTTGAAAACCTCAAACTTTGGATCTGTCCAACATTAAATTCATTGGAACTATTCCACCATTTTTCAAGTCTCGAGCACTTGAGGATAAACAACAATAGTTTGGGCGTCATTGGCCAAAATCCGAAGCTTGCTCTTTTAGAATTGTCTCACAACATTCTCATTAGATCACTGAACAAACATTGTAAGTGTTATCTTTTGGTTTATACCCTACAACTAATTGATTGGGTGTAGTTTAATAACATAATTATTTAAAGGCATTTTTTTATCTTGTATAAATTTAGATATGCATGGTAAAGTCTATGAGATAAATATCCATTGCAAATAAAATTATGATGATATCATAAATATAAAATTCATATTACATTTATGTATGTTTCCAATATTGTTCTTAGTCATTGTTTTATTAACATTAGATATTAATAAAATATAAAAGACTAGCACGTATTATGTTTTTTTTATGAAAGAAATAGTTGATCTTATAGACTAAAGTATGAATATACTTAAACAAACATGTGGGTGCTTGATAGAAAACTAATTTACTAAATTGATCCCATATGAGAAATCAATTTAAAACATTGCTAGTATGTCTATGAAAATTCTTGTTGTGATGTTTATATAAGTGATCATTAGACTTGAGACCTCCAAAGTTATCTTATATAGAAAATGTTATGTTTTGATACTACTTATGAGCTATCCTAGTCAAGGATGACTCAGTAGGTAGTTATTGGTTATAGCATGAACTATATGGAAGTAATTTAGTGGTTAATATATGATTCATAACCCTAAAGTAATTGGAGAGTTGCTGTCGATTAGTATTGATTCAGGAAATACTTAGCCAAGGTGGAATGATATTTTGAAAATAAATTCTAAATATAATTAATTGAATCAATTATTATTTATTAATGACAGAGAACAAATATGATTGGACTCAAATAGAGTAGATATTAATTTCGAACTCTATATCCAATCAAATTATTGTATGATGAGATAGTTGAATTATACAAAAAAGTTATATATGAAAAAGTTAATCAAAACTACTTTAATATTCCTAAATATCTAATTAGTCATGATGTGTTGCTAAATGATAATCTTGATCAATATGTATAAATTGTTTATGACTCTTACTTTATGACCATTTCTTAATCTCCCACGAGACTTATAACAACTTTTCAAACCAAGTATTATTTTTCATGTGTCAAGAAAATGATCTCAATGGCAGCCCACTTACATTCACCAACACACCTCCTGTGAGACCTTCTTTTCGGCGTTTGGTAAACAGCAATATAATGCAACTTTGACAACATGACAATGGCTTGTTTTGACAAAGTTGTAAGGTGTCTTTGATGATATATATGTGGCCACAAAACACTACTTGATATATGCTGGAAAATGTGACAGCTTTAGTGTTGGCGTTGGTTATTGGAAATATATTCGGTGCTTCAACATTGTTTGGTAAAATGCATGGAAGGCTGGACACACTTGCATGGTGTGTTGCATGGAGTATATATGAAACATAAAATGCATGACTGTTGCGTGGCTTAGATGAAGCTGGACACCATTTACAAGTTAATTAGTTTAATTATCTGGACATCATGCATCTGGACGTAAATCACATGGTTTGGACGTAAATGGAAGTTGCTGGACGTGAGCCTTACATGGCTTGAATGAAGATGGACATAATTGCATGGTATGGTGCATGGATTTCACGTAAATGGATTATTTTGTTTAGTTATTAGACTGCTTTATGTAAACTGTCCAATTGTAACTGTTGTTGTTATTATCTTTTAAAAACGTTAATGACTGAAGGGTATCCTTCGAACATTGTGGGTGTTGTACTCCAATTATGCAGTAATAATAAAACGTTATTGGCTCCATATGCTTGAGCAGTCCGAGTGTCACATATTTCTGCACCATTTGACAGCTTGCTTTCACGCTGTCTTTCGTTTCTTTTTGTGAGGAGCATTTTGCTGAATCAAGTGAGGCATTTGGTTGCATTATAGGGCTGATTTGTTGACTTTTGCTAACCTCAAAATTAACCCCGTCACCTCTCCTCCCTAGATAAACCACAACTCTCCCTTTTTGAGAGCTACAAATCAGTGAACCAACTAGAGCAATTCCACTCCCAAACAATCATAATAGGCACAATAGCAAGTCCTGTTGTTCAAAGCCAGATCATTTCTTTGTGCTGTAATAGTGAGTTGGTGACGTGGATTATGCCCGCCAACTGTTTGACACAATTCTTCAATCAAGCGTCTTCTATTTGAATATGATGTTCGAAGGGTACTCAAGGATTAATTGTCCCGAGACTGGACTATCAATGTAAATTGAAATGTTGAAGAGAGATATTCGACCCAATTGCTGCACTTGTCCGTTCTTGTTTAATTAAGGGCTTTACAAAGGTTGTTGCTTTGGAGTTTGGGAGGAAGTTACATTGCCATGTGATGAAATACGAGCTTCATGTGAATGTCTTTTTTTTTTATTACAAGGGAAAAGAATCAAAATCAAACAAAACCCATCCTAGCTAACGCAAAGTTCTGTAGTACTGGACGTCTTGTTGGTCACGGTGAATTAACTCCATAATCATCATCGAAGACTCGGTAAGCATATGAATGCCTGGACTGGCCATCGCCGCAATAGAGGCAAGTCAATCAGCGCATTGGTTCCCTTCGCAACTCACGTATTGTAACTACACCTCCCAGGGTCGGTGTAGGAGTCCTCGGGTACCTGCTACCAAAAAGTTATCCTTAATTAAAACTGTAGTAGAAGAGGAGAGAATGTTTATGATAGGCCTCTGGTGCATAAGCATTATTGTAGACGCAAGAAGAGGAGCGTGGGGCTAAAGAAGGTGGGCTAATGACGTGAGATGGAGAGAAGTTTGTTATGAGCATGCTGACTTGTGTTTGTTACGTACGAGTAAGATGGAAAATTCTGTTATCATTGAGTAATATATATCAGAGGATAGGGAAAAATGGAGGGGATCATCATTTTTACTGAAAAGAAATTACAATGAGCTTGTTGGAGAGCTGCACCCTCTCGAATTGATATTAGGAGAGATTCAGCCTCTCAAATTGTTGTTTACTTTTTTTCGTCAAAAATTTCAACATTCTTAATACAATATAATATCAAATATTCTAGTATATTATTCTGTTCTATCATTTCTTTACTGCTGGTTGTTCTCGACTACTGTTCTATTGAAACCCAGGTTGCTTGTTTGGCTCTTGTTATTGCCAGATCTCATCATTTTTGGTATCAAAGCATAAATCGATTCTGATTTGTTGTTCATGCCACATGCCATAATGACAGATAAGATTGAAGCGATGAAGAAGAGGTTGGAAGAAAATATCAACAAACACATGTCCCAGTTAACCAAAACCTTGCTAGCCTACATGACCAAAACGGATGCACGTTTGGCTGAGTTTGCTAATCGATTACCTGCTAACGCTGAAACTGGATCCTCTGGCCACAACTCACCTTCAACCGAATCCGATAACTACCATGACCCCCTAACCCAAAACACCACACCCACAAATGACAAAAACCCTGAACAAAACCCACCCACCTACCACTGTTGTGAACATAAGGATTATTCCAGGAAGCTTGAAATGTCACTCTTCTCGGGCAAGGACCCCCACTCATGGGTGTTCCGAGTGGAAAGGTATTTTGCTATGAATCATCTCACCTATGCGCAGAAGTTGGAGGCAGTCGCTGTTTGCTTGAAGGGTGGAGCTCTTTCTTGGCTTCGTTTTGAAAAAGAGTGGAGGAAATTTTTGACATGGGAAGAATTAAAGAATCAACTTTTGATCAGATTTCCTGGAGGCACAACCAATATTCCTTATCAACATTTCCTATCTTTGAAACAAACCGACACAGTGCAGGAATACAGGGAGCAGTTTGAGGCCTTATCCATACCTCTGAATTTGGATGATGAGATGTTGATGGCCATTTTTATCAATGGTCTGGTCCCTAAGATACGGGCTGAAGTTATTGTGCTTAATCCCACTGGGCTAGCCGAGACCATGGATATAGCCCAAAGAGTGGAGGCCCGCAACTTAGTTCTATTCAACACAGATCCATGGAAGTGGACATCCACCAAAACGACTTCACATATCAGTTCACCTACTACCCACACTCATTCAAACCACAAAACAAACATTGGGAACCAAAACTTTAGAACCACAAATTATCAAACCCCGTCGCAACATAGTACCACAAACCAAACATCTAGACATTCCTACACCTCATTAATAGCTAGTGTACCCAATCGCGAGATCTCACGTGGTACTTTCAAACGAGTCACTGGTGCAGAGGTGCAAGCATGAAGAGAGAAAGGATTGTGTTTTAAATATGATGAAAAATACCAACCTAGGCATATATGTAAGAATCTCCAGTTGCAGGTGTTGTTGGCTGATTATGACTCGGATGGGGAGGAAGCTTCGGAAATGGCTTCTACGCAAGCAGAGGGAGATGAACCTACTATGGGTACATGGAAGTATCCCTAAATTCTGTAGTAGGATTGACCTCACCTAAATCAGTCCAGTTGTTGGGAGAAGTCACGGGACGGGAGGTAGTTGTGTTGATAGATAATGACGCATCCCACAACTTTATTTCGACCAGATTACTAGAGGAGTTGGATTTGCCTAAATCGACTACGGGAAGTTATGGGGTAGTGATGGGGACAGGAATGACGGTGGGGGGTGAAGGTGTGTGTAAAGGTGTGGCTGTGAGATTGCAGGAACTTGTGGTGGTAGAGGATTTTTTACCTCTTGAATTGGGCAGCTCCGATGTAATTTTAGGGATGAAATGGCTTACAACCTTAGGGGAAACAAGTAATAATTGGCAGGAGCTCACGATGAGAGTGAAGGTGGGAAGTAGTGAGCTGCTTTTGCCTGATGACCCAGTTTTATGCAAGTCAGTAGTCCCTCAAGTCCCTGTGGAAAGTATGTCAGGCTGAAGGTCAGGGAGTCTGGGTTGAATTAGGCCAGTTGCAAGCTGAGGCAGGGCACACGAAGGAAACGGTGGAACCAGCAGTTCAGTCTCTTTTGAATGAGTTTGAACATGTGTTCAACATGCCTATGGGATTACCACCAATAAGGGAGAAGGAACATTGCATCGTCTTAAAAGAGGGCACTGAATCAATTAATGTGTGAGTCCATATCGGTACCCGCACTATCAGAAGTCAGAGATTGAAAAACTTGCTGGTGAAATGTTGGCAACCGGTATTATTAAGGAGAGTGGGAGCCCGCTTTTAAGCCCGATACTGCTTGTTACTAAGAAGGACGACAGTTGGCGATTTTCTGTGGATTATCGCGCCTT
>JANTPM010000003.1:23337207-23352309 GCA_025434745.1 Erythroxylum divaricatum
GTAAAACCCCGGCTGCCCCAGGCTCTTACAAGAGGGGCTAGCATGGAATCGAACCTGGGACCTAACCAAAGTCAAGCTCCGCTCTTAAAGATGTATCGTTGTAATAAATTACGAAGACATTGCTTCCATCCACAAGTTCCATTCCTGTAATTCCATATATGTCTAAAGGACAAATGGATCCCCATATAAAGTAACTCAACTTGTTGTGTCATCGAAACACAAAACATGGGATATGATGCACCTAAGATCCTTGAATATATAAGCCCCACTGACAATCTGCCTGGACAACCAATGCAAACTGTATTTCATGAGGAAAATGCATTAGCATAGTTGTGAAAGATCATACCGCGATGAAGTTTCCAGTATTCTGACTATCTGCACGAATACAGTTGTTTGTAGAAGTACTATTGATACCAACAGGGATTTGTTTAACAATATTTACTGGCTGACAGTAGATTTGGGGGGCGGAGCACTGCTTCCAGTCTGATTCTCGCTCAGAGCAGCACGAGCATTGTTTGCTGCAGAAGCTGGAGTCTCATCAGCTCCAAACAGATAGCCCAGTGAACTCTGACCACCACCACTACTAACTCCACGACCATCAATAAACAAAGAAATGACGTGACGTAAGAAAAAGCTTCTTTGAATTTATGGTGGGTGAATGTCTAGCTAACTCGCCTGTGATCTGAAATATGCAGACAACACTAATAAGATACCAAATGAAGTACGGACCCACAATTGGTCGCAAATCACCAATAATCCCTCAATTCCAAAACACATAATTATACTTTTGAAGCACAAGATATAATGCAAAAACACAAACAGACATCACATTCTCAATAAGATTCAGTAAACCCAAAATCGAACTCTCCGAATCTAATAATAAATTAACATAGTAACACATGTGAACCATAATCGTCCCCCACCCCATATTTCAGATCTAAAAGAAATACGTACATTAGCTATCCCTAAAACGAAATGAAGAAACATCAAATTTTGGAGAACAATAGTAAGTTAAATTTAAGTTTAGAAGTGAAGTAGGTTTCGTTGGATTACTCATACCAGAGTGAGAAGATTATCAATGTCAGCATAATTTGCATGAGAGTAAGGCAAATTGCAAACTCTAGTAATTTAGACGTCGAATTTAACGATCCGGATCAAGTAGACAAGTAAAATCATAATGGATTGAGCATTAAAAAGAATTTAGAAGTACGTAAACCTAAAAAAAAAGAGAGAGTCCATAGCGATTGATTTCGTTTTCTTTATGCTGTATTTCCTGGGAAGCGAGCAAAAAATTAGGAGTAACTGGAAGAAACTAACCTGAGTTCGCGCCTTCTCACCCCAAAGTCTGGGCTGTCCAGACGATGGATAGAGGAAAATGAGGAGTAGAACAAAAATGGTAATTGTATTTGCGATTCGGGGGTAAATTTGGAATTCCAAGATATAAACATTAACATTATGGCCCGGGACCGAGAGACTCCATCAAGTTACGGCTACAATGTGCACTGCATTGTTTTATTTTTGTAGCTTGGAATTATTGTTTACTTTTTGTTCTATTTTCCTGCTCTATTTGTGTTTATGGTTTCTAAGCCAATTTGTTACTCGCATCAGCTGTTAAGTAATGGTAATTGGTAGTCTTGAGTCTAATGCTCCATTTGTACGGATTTTCTTCGATTTACTCCGTTGTTTACAGAGCAGGTAAATTAGCTCTGACCATTGCAGCTTCTGAAAATGCTAAGAGAAATGAAATTTGATATGTAACATCTTCTAACATTCAATGAAGTTCCGTGCTTTGTTGCTATATACAATCCATTTCCCATAAACTAGGTCTTATAATTTACCTATTATTACCCGGGCTAGTCTTTTGCAAGATGAAGCTTGTTCAATATCTCCTGCAATCCCTGCAGAGCGATCTTGTAATGCTCTTCTGATTTCCTACCTTCCTCTACAACTTGAACAATGCGTTTGTACAGATGATCGTACCTGTGAACCGGATTGTTGATATCGATACCAGTACAATTGTGATTAAGAACGTACGACCGCTTTATATCTTTTCTCCATCGTGTAAGAATGTACTGAGGTGGGATCTCCTCCACTCCATTATGTTTAAACACACTCAAAGCATGCCTGCATAAATAGCCCCGAATATTGAACAATCCACAAATACAAAGAGCATCCGTTTCTAAGACATTATAGATGACCTCAAAATCTTTTCTTTCTTGTCCACCTCCCCCTACTTCAACTTGCTCTTTCACCACATATGTTATCACAGGCTCATCGATATTTTCTTGTCTAATGTTAAAGCAAGAGTACATGCCCTCCACCTCCTTCGCAAAACCCCGTAATATTTCATTTGTATATAATTTTGAGAGTTGCACCTCAAAATAACATCTTGGTTTCTGAGTAAAACTTGAGTTCCCAGAATCCACATCAGCCAATGCCTCAAGTCGGTGATTTTCCTGCAGCGCTTGATCATACTTGTCCAAAAATTCCTTCAGTGAAGTATGCTTATCCAAATATCCTCTAAAAACTGAAATCACGGTCTCATTTTGCTGGAGTGCTAACATTCCTGCCAAAAATTTCTCCTTTACATAAGCTGGAACCCATTGTTTTCTCTGTTCATATATGGACTGGATCCACCCATGATCCTTGATTCCATGCCGATTGGCCATCTCCTCCCAAGCTGTTTCAAACTCCTCAGGCCTTAGAAAGTTGTAAATTACTTTAGTAAGTGCGATTCTAATTTCCTCATGCTCAAGTATTCCTCCCAAATTTTTGGAAAATTTTTGCATGATAGATGCTAGATATATACAATGGGAAGCTCTGGGAAAAACATCAGCAACAACCGTTTGCAAGATTTTACACTGGTTAGTGATTATCACTTGTGGAGGACGACCTAACATGCAAGTAAGCCATGCCCTCAATAACCACGTATATGATTCAGTAGTTTCACCAGCAACTAGACCACAGCCCAGTAGTATGGGCTTTCCATGATGATTTACTCCAGTAAATGAAACTAGGGGAACTTCATACTTCTCTGTTAAGCATGTAGTGTCTATTGCAACTACATCGCCAAAATAACCATAGGCAACCCTTGCCCTTGTACCAGCCCAAAACAAATTCTTCATGTATCCTTTCTCATTGAGATCCACCACATAAAAGAAGTTGGGATCCATCAACTGCAAATCACAAAAGAAATTTTGAATTGCCAAGGCTTTTCCCTCTTTAAGATTCCATTGTTTGGGAAGGACAACGAGATCAGCAAATTGTCCATCATCTTCCACAACGCCATTCTTCTCAGGATTAACAATCACAGTTTGAAATAGCCTAATTTTCTCTACTTCCTCAGGTCCATCAAATTGCATTGCCCTTTTACTACCTGCACCTATGAGTTTGTGGGATTTGAAGAACTTCCCACTCGCAGGGCTAGTTATGTGATTGTGCCCGAGCTCAACTTCAATAATTCTCCATCTTTTGTTCTCCATCAACCTGAACTTTATCATTGCTGGACAGCCAGTTCTTGTTTCAGGTCTAGGGCGATTTGCTTCACTTTTCTTTTTGAAACCTGCACTACTGCAGCTAAGTTTTCCTCTGTATCTTTCTTTACCCTTTCTATACCAGGTATTGCTTACTCTAATCCCAAACCCCTGTTCCTTGGCATAACAATTGTAAAAGTAGTACACATCCTCATAGGATTCAAACTCCATTCCAACAGCAGGAGGCAGGGGATTCTCTCTGTCAATTACACCCGGTTGACCTACATATTCTATCATCGCACAATCTCCATCCATTTCCAATTCATCTGCATCATCATCGCCTGTTGTCTTGGTGTTCAGCGACAGTTCATCCATCTACAAAGGATGTGAGAATAAGGTGTTTATACATTAAATTTCAAAGCTAAAATTACTGAGAAAAAGGACAAATAAAAGGAAATAAAAGGGGTCGCGTGTTGGTATCATATGCACAATGAATAAGTGTTAGAACAATGTGATAAAATGCATATCATTGTTTTGTGTAAAATCTTCAGGTTTACAAAAAGAATTTTAGAATTCATACTTCTATAGATCTATAGGGAAAGAGAGATTTGTTTAATCTGAAAACACATATTGTCTGAAAAAAGAAAACACTAATCTTTGCATAGTTACAATATGAACTTGGCAAGATGAAACGTGATATTATGTAATTTCTAATACCTAGATTCTTACAACGTAGGTTTGAGCATAAAGATCTAAAATTATGGTTATTGTACATATGCTTTTAGAGGTTTTTCTTAAAACACTTCCAAATTAAGTGTCAGAATTTTTTGACGTTTAGCATTTAACTATCAAATTAGTAAAATTTGAGAAAGTAAATGTAATATTTTAATAAAAGAAAATTAGTAAGTAAAAATTATCTTATTGTCCAAATAGTGATTATTTTTATAATGATTTATAAATGTGTGAAATTGCTTCATTTAACTTATGTAATGAGTTGAAAGAGATTTAGGACATGTTTTTATATATATCAAAGTGCACTTATGCATATAAGAACAGAACAAAAAGAGTCAGGTGGGTTTGGTTTGGAATTAGATTTTGTTGTCTTGATGCTATCTCGAATCTACCAACATTAATCAATCTGATTCCATGAAATTAACATAGGAAAGGCACCAAGAAGCAAAGATTAGTATGGCAAGTAAATAAGTCTAAATTGTCATTGTTTATATATCGCCTCAGGAAGAGCAGGATTACTAACATTACATAGCTCTAGCTCTAATGGGGTATTTCGTAAAACAAATAATGTGCATACATGTTCAATTGTTCAATTCCTCAGTCAGATCATAACCACAACTCCATAATCCTCTCCAAGCAATCATACGTGTTCAATTGTTCATGAATATGAATAATATGACAACCAAATTTGAGCATAGACAGAGTACCGTAATATGTTATACACTGGCTAGTGCACGGTAAAGGAGGTAGGGGTCACTGCTATGGCTGGCAAATGGTGGCGCGGTGGTGAGAGAGACAAAGACAAGGCGGTGAGGTGATTAATTGAATCAGAATGGTGAGTAAGAGTCTGAGAGACATGAGTGCTCAGACGTGCATTAGAGAGACTTGTATGGCATGATAAAAAAAATCACAAAAAGAAGTTTGTATGTGATCAATAAGCTGTAGGAGATCAATAATAATTAAAGAATTAACGAGATAACTTATTGTTAAGGACATTGATTTGTAATTAGATCATCTTTATTGTAGTTGTTGGGTGTTACTTAGCAATGTATATATTAGAAAATATACATTTACTATATTAATATATGGATTAATATTAAATAGTATTATGTACAAATTTTTTCGGTATTAATGTATTAGTATTATCTTATTTGGAAAGTGCTAAAAAGTTCCTTTTTCTCCTTTCAATTTATTTTTATATGCTTTTTTAGTTAGGAATGATAGAAAATATAAGAAACTTGTTAGAAATTGTAAAAATTTTTGGAAAAAAAGTTAATGTTGAAATCAATTAAATATATATATATATAATGCTGAAACATGTAATACAGGTAGGTGGTTTTGATACAGGTTTAGTTTGAGCAATAACATTTGTGTAAGGTAAGCTTAAGCAACAACATCTATGTATGAGGATGCAAACCGAAGAATCATTTTTACATAACACAGTCAAATAATGTATCAACTGTTGCATACTAACAAAAATGGTCAAATTCCATGTTAAGTGCTTTCATAGGTTTAAATGGATGTTCCATGTCCTGCATACTTTACAGGTCATGTAACATAGTCAAGATCATTGATACCATAAGAACTTATGGCAGTAAATAGATAGAAGTCAAGACTTTAGAAGATCATATAACCAAAATGGTCACCAAAGAAATAACTGAATATCAAAGATATAACTAGGTAGTGGGAAAAAAATCCTGAAGTATATAAACAAGAGGAATTATGTCTAATGTCCTACAAAGTCCAAGCAATAGAAGAAACGGTTAATCTAGCTAAGAGGCCAAAGTTTACTGTAAGGTTACTATTTATGACCACTAGTGGTCTTTGTTTTCAATTAGCATACAAAATAATGCACACATATATAATACATACAAATTGTGTATCTTTATCTTGTATCAAATATCAAGAATAAAAAGAGACATAAGTGATAAGCAGTTTATATATAAAGTCAGGCTAATTATTACCAACAAACTATCGAACTTCTCTCCACCTTCCTAGCTTATCTCAAAGCAACCCCTTCAAGGTTGTCAAAAGAGAAGAAAACGATTCAATTTAGTGGGAATTCTGAATATGCATAACCCTTTGGTTGACCATACCTGTAACCAAATTTAGCACAAGAGATTTACCATAAGGCCCAGACTTATAATGATAATTGGCATTCCAAGCTAAAAATAAGCTTGCATGTACCATAATTCATAACATGAGCAAAATAAGCCAGAATAAAAGCCTTCTAAACCCTTTAAACCATAATTTCCAACCAATGCATTTATATAGGAACATGTCAAACAACAAAAATTTGATCACAAGATTAATAGCTTAACAACGTCAACAACTTAAAGCATATATAAAAACCAGAATTCATCATCCAAATAAGCTTCGTAGACAAAAATACCTAGCCTAATAAACATCATACACAAAAAGATTGCTAGCCAAAATGAGCTCCATATATATAAATAGCTAGTCTCAGTGTGCACCATATACAAAAATAAGGTTGGGTTTTTCTTCTTTTCTCTTTCATCTGTGCTAATTCTTCTGTCAATTGGATGGTTTGGCTGTCATTTATTCTATTGGAACATGTTCTTGCATTGTGATCATATTGCTTACATATTTCACATGACATCTAAATTCCTTTCCTAGTAGTTATATAGGTTTTGCTCCTCTCCTACCTCTTTTCTCCTTGCCTTTTTTGGTCTTCCAGCCCTTTCTGTGTATTGTGGTGGAAGGATTTCAAAACCATGAATCCCATTCGGGTTTAGCCAGAAATCTTTACCAGGAATTGGAAAATTCTAACATACATGAGCAACTTTGCATATTTGTTAATTTCAAAAAATAACTTTGCATGGCTGTTAATTTGTAAGCCATTTTCAAGCTTAGCTTTTTGGGTGTTTATCACTTTCTTTAATAAGTCAACCTACTCCTCTTCGCAATAGACAAAACACTGTACAACCGTAGACATTTTCTAGAATAGGTAAACATATCTACCTATAAATATGGAAAATATAGAGTTGAACTTGTATGCCAATGGGGGAAAGAGAACGCCAACAACCAATAGTTTTAGTCATTTCTCTAAAAATAACTGCAGTTTTTGTGGCATAAATTCCTCGCACAACAACAGAGTTAAAGCTATAAAGAATAGAAAAAAAATTATAGGATAGACTCATTTGTACTCTTCCAATAAACCTTGGATGTTTATTTCTTTTGTGCCAAATCAAATAATGGCAGTAATCACATGAATTGAAAAAGTGGCAGCAATCACATCTAAAGAGGTTGATTCACATTACTTAGAAGCTCATTTACAGCTTGCTTTATCAGCTTATTGAATATCTCACATTAATTATCGCTCATTCCATCAGTGCTTGTGCAATGTCAAAGGATTCATCTTGAAAGTATTTATAAAACGAAATAAGGGAAATCAAGTTGGGATTTTAATTCCATAAGATTTCATACAGCTGTTTCCTCAATAGATGTGCTTAATAAAAAATGCTCTTTTTTGAGGATTAGTACAACTAAACATAACTGCCCTCTCCCAAAACATATCCTTTGTTTGTCTCTATCTGACTAATTTAGCTTTCATATAACATACAGCAACAGAACAGTTTTCCAAACAATATGAACTTAGCTAAGGCTTCATGTTAAAGTAAAGTAGTATTACTTTAGGATTCTCAAGTCAAGTCTGAAGTTATCAAATAGTCTTAAGCTTCACCATTTTTGCACACAAGTTCCACTCTATCGTTGAATCTAGGTTGCCATAGAAGACTGTTGTCGTTCTGGATTTTATTACCAAGTTCTTATCAACATTTAAAGGTGATTTATACACTGATGCAGTTGCAGGTTTTAGCAACAAGCAGGAAGCTCAGGCAACTTTACTGTCTACATGAAAGAAAGGCAAGAGTGTCCTAATTCAAGTCTGAACAACCAAAAACATGTGCGACAAAAGTTTTCTAAAATGTATAGTAATTTGCCTAGTATGGATACCCAACTCCTAATGCAAAATCAAACCAACAAAACAGAAGTGTTATCTCGCTTTCCTATACATACCGTCTGTCATCTACTCCTCCGCCTGCTTCGCTATTCTCCTCCGTGCTCCATCTCTCAATTGTTCGCCGGCCGCTATAAATAATTTTAGAACTATGGCTAAAGAAAGGAACAGAATGTGATATATAAGGTATTTTTGTCTTTTACCCACTAATTAATTAATTGGGTATTATATCGTTTTTCGCGGTAAGGTCATTACCAAAATAAGGCATTAATGACATTTAAGTTAACTACGAAATTTTGAAATGGTAACTAAATATTCTTTGCATCAACTTCACAAACATAAATTTTATGAACAGGGAAGTTTCGGTGCTAGAGTGATTAGATATGAAACCATCTTAGAGGGAAAATTAAAAGAAAAAAGAAAGTTAAAATTAATGGAACTATGAGGATTTATTTATAAATACGTAGAAATATCCATACGCTAATAAAAATATTTTTATATAACTTAATATATTAATAGATTAAGAAATCTTAGAAAAATTATCTAATTTTTAAATTTTTCAAACAAACTCTTTCTAGTTTTAAATTTTCTAGAAAGATATTAATTAAAAAATAATGATAAATACACACAGTAAAAAATTAGTCATAAACTAACTAAATATAAATAGAAATAGTATTTGATTAATTTATGCAAGATGTTTATATTTCGTATTTTGTCATTATTTTTAATCAAAATTTAATAAAATGAGTTTTTTCAAAAAATAAAATTAGTAAATTTTTGGAAAATTTTGGCGTTTACAATTTTTCTAAAATTGCTTAAAAAGTTTAGTATCTCTTATCCAAATATTGATTCATTATATTTATTTATTTCTTTGAGAGCGTAGCTAATGATGACAATGTTGACTTGCTAATTACTAACTTTATTTGATAATGTTATTATTTGCGTCTATTGAATATAATTTGATAATGTTGAGTAATTTTGTTAGAGACCTTAGGATTGGTTATTAGTAGACTCAAGGTTAGCTACTAACATATTGTTAGATCCTTAAGTTCAGACTGTAGAAACATGCGAGTGTTGGCGAGTCTTGGGCAATGCTTAGCACACAGTTTGGCACGAGGAAGGCGTGTTGACGAGGGAACAAGGCGAAATCTTGCGAATTGGCGAGCAAAACCTAAAAAACTTGTGAAGTAGGTGAGAGATACAGAAAGTATCGACGAAGATCTCAAAAGTAAGCAAGATTCAATACATGTGGGCATAAGTAGGCGCGCATTGACAGAAATCTTCGATGAGACGTGAGATTCGGATACGAGGCCACGCGGAGTTAGCAAAGTAAGTCGTGCAAGACCCGAGGGTGCGAGAAAATGCGTAAGGGCATGCGATACCCTCAAGGATGCATGAAGGCGTGCAAGTGCGACAAGATGCATAAGCACTTAACTTCGGCAAGGCAGGTCAAAGGTATGTAAAGTGTGCGAGGTTTCATACTAACTCGAATTGTAACTTGTACTTAGACATGGAGCAACAAGACTGCACCATGAGTGAGCTTGATCATGAAAGATGGACTTGTCTATGGTCGTGCATTGATGGACTAATATGCGGATAGGCCATGGCGAAAACACATTAGCAGTGATGTGGCAACTGTGGATGATGTGGCACATGATGATGTGGCAAATAAGATCACAGTGGATGGACTTCAGCTTTAAGAGATAAAGATCATGTGGAAGGATCGCTTAAAGATAGAGGAGATCTTCGTGGATAAGGATAATCATTCCTAGATAGGATGATCTTTTATCTTGTTAATGTGATGTAACTTAATCTTATTAGATAAGATAGGATAAGATTGTGATCTTAGCTAGTAGAGTTCTATTAGGACTCTAACTTAGTCATCTAGAGGAGCTTATAAATAGCTCATTAGAGTTGAGAGTTATTGATTCGATCATTGAGTCATTCACTCATTGAGAGATATCACTCAGAGGAGAGAGCTTTAAGAGTTGAGAGCTTTTGGGAGGTTTCTCATTGTAAGGGCTTCGAGTAGGGAGTTCCTTGTAAGGTCTTTGAGTAGGGAATTCCTTATGAGTGCTTCGAGAAGGAGGTACTTGTGTCTTTTGTTAACATTTTGTTGAGAGTTAATGAAAGAGTAGCTTTGGTTATTATATATCTCTTTTTTCTTTTTTTTTTACTCTGTTTTATACTTGTGTTATTTTGAGTGTGAGAGAAACACTTTAAACACTTGTGTGCATGTGAGGTGTTCGAGGGCTAACGGAATTTTTCTACAACATTCACATGAAAAGGCTGAATCTTGCTTAAGCGGACTTAAGTGTGATTACCGCACAAAGGTGGACACGACTTGCAGTAAAAGTTCGAGTCCAAAACAAACCTTTATAACACATACCATATTGATAGGTAATTTTCAAATTTTAAATTAAAAACCTCTTATTCTGCAAGTATACAGATTGGAAATCGCAGTATAGATAAATATCATCCCACAAGGATTGGTTAGTCACTGAAATGATTCAAATTTTGTTTTGATCAGGAAACTAAAATAATTAGACACTTTAGGGTTGTCACTTTAGGGTTGTCACAAAAGTAAGAACATAAATTTAGAAAATGGTGAATCAAAGTATCAATTTAACAATGTAAAATTGTCGTCACCTATGTATTCTCTCACTTTAGCAATGTTAATTACGTTTAGTCCAAAATGTCCTAATGTCCTGATTCTTTCACTCTCATTATTTTAACTAAATAAGCTCTTTTTAATGAAGTAAATGAATTATGTAAGCTCTCAATTCCCATTTTTAACTTAACTATTAAAAAGAAGTGAACAGATTTTTGGACAACCACTTTTCCATTCAAGATCTCTCTCTAAATGGCAAGGAAACTTGATATATGGAGTATTCTTGGTGTAAGCCCACTCTCATGGAACTTACTAATATATTTCTTAACTCTATATCTCTATGTGAGCTAATTATGGACAGCCATATACCATAAACATCAAACAACATCAAACACATCTATAACATTGAATAAAGTGAGGTACTACGTAGTTTAGGCAATAACAACCCTAATAACTACTTAGAAATCCATCAAAATCTCATCCAACATGTTCATAACATATCCATACATCCTTATCAATCAACAAAATACAACAAAGAAGCATAAAAAGAGAAGAAGTAAGGCTTATATGTTGAAGAGCAAAGCTGAAATTCTATGGTGACAACTTCGTGTTTCCTTTAAATCCTTTGATTCCACCGTGAATTCTCTTGGTTTTTCTCTAAAAATGTGTCCTTCTCTCTCCCTTGGATGTCTTGCGTGATCTCTTCCTTTCCAAGGTCTAAAATTGAGTTTTTATACCCCATTTAATGCTTAAAACGACGTAGGAAGGAGGAAGTTACCAGCTGGAATTTTTTAGAAAACTATATTTTTGTCTTGACTTCAATCCGTGATATCTTAATTATTTTTTATCCAAATTAAGCCGTTATTTCACCAATTTGAAACTGAATTTCTCCTCTTTATTTTGGATCAAAAACAAAAAACATCCAATAACAATTGTATCTTGTGAAAGCTTAGTGATGGGTCAACCTAGGATAATTCTAGCTTTCCTTTGGGTCACATGACTTGCTTTCTCTTTGATTTTTCTATCCTTCCATCCTTCAAAACCACCTTCAAACCTATTGATTAACAAAAAAAATCACTTAATCATGCCTAAAACAGATGCAATTAATACCAACATAATGTAAGAAAAAGACGCACAACAATGCCATGCAAAATTTTTGCAAAACCTAATCTTAAAGACCTAATTCACACACATTCATCCATATTCACATACATTCATACATAATCATGCAATTATATGAAACTAAGACAAAACATAAGCTAAAATAGTTAATAATATTCAATTTATCACAATTAACTAACAAATTATCGTAAGAAAAGTATGTACAAATGTCACCTATCATATATGAGTCTCCACAGTCCAATTAATCAACAAACAATTGCATGATAAAAGATCAATCTGTTAAAGTTTTAGGGTATTTGAGCCTAGATACTAATTTCTAATAATAGTAGTTTTCTAAGTGAATTCCACTATCTTTGTGTTCATTATTATTTTATATTTTATTTTAATTTTTTTAATTTTAATTTTTTTAATTAAAAATGTAAAATCAATCCTTAGGCTAGATAATATGAGAAAAGTAAGAACTAGTATTCATAGTCTTCGTGGGATCGACTCGTACTTGCCAATATTAGCTACAGCTACTCTATGCACTTGCGATTATTACATAAGGTCAACCACCTACATTCTTGATTCCTTTATAATTATAGGAAATTAAGTCCTAAAAGGAAGAGGAGTATCTTTAAAAGATATTATAAAAATTTCAAAGGATATACGTTCAAAGGTGAACAAAGTAATAAATGAGTAACTGAACTTAAGTAACGAGATACTAGGTTCATAGAGTATGGTTTTCTAAATTAAGCAAATATATTATTTCAAAATTTATCTATATGAGATAATGAATTAGAATGATGTAGTAAGAAGAAATCAATTGGATGGACTGTATCCAAGTGGGAGTAATTTAAGAGATGATAAATTAGTCTGATCAAGGATAAGCGTAGCGCTCATATCATTACTAATTCAAGTGGTAGTAATATCATAATAGAGAGATAGTTTTCTAAAAAAAATAATTATACACATAGTGTTCATTGAATAATTCCTAGATGAAGTTGTTGATATTGAAAGTGAATCCTTTATTGTAGCTTCACAATTAACTTATGAGCCAAGAAATGTGAAAAAGGCTTTATCTAATTTTGCTAAGGATGAATGATTTATAGTAATAAAAAAGGAATGAAATTTTAACAAGCTTAATCTAGGTACGAGGAATGGTTAATCTTCCTAAAGGACGTAAAACCTTTAATACAAATGAGTTCTCAAATGTTAAATAAAAGATTGATGGCATCTTTGAAAGATACAAAGCATGTCCAGTGGCAAAAAAAATACACACAACAGAATGCATTTTTAAATTAAGATTAAATAAAGGAATCTATATCCCCTAGGTTTGTTTTAGAAAGGTCAAGAGCGATACGTGTTTAGATAGTTAAAGTCAATCTATGTTCTTAAGTGGTCTTGAATTTAGTGATATATTATCATATTGTAATCATGCCATATAATTTTAATATTATTAACAAAGCCCACTAAGTATATGCCAAAATATATAATGATAAAAATGTATTTTATCATTTTACATGGATAATATTTTGATAGTTGGTGATAATAGTTAGTTTGTCAAGCAAATAAATAAATTAGCTATCAATCATGTTTAAGATGAAGAATATAGGTAAGGCTACATGCCTTTTAGGGATAAGACTGCCAATTATCATTCAAGAACGTCATTGTCACATTTACAAGTTACATATATCAAGCAAATACTTAAATAATTTTATATACTAGATGGAAACTGCTTTATTATGGTCATTACTAAAGGTGAGTGCCTAAGCAATAGATAGTATCCACAGATGCTATAAAAAGGAAGAGAAAAATACGGTTTCTTATTTTTTGCAAATAGTAATCACTTGTACAATATTTTATATATGAATAAGTATATTGAAAGATAGTATGAGGGAGCTCAAGGATAAATATTAAACCAAACAAATACATATCAAGTATAATTATATGAATGAAATATTACTACAAAGAGGGACGAATATGCCTTGTGACTATTCATAATACTTATTATTAATGATGATAGTTTATTTGTCGTTGATTATTTGATGCAACATATATTTAATCAATTATTAAATGGAATTTTTAGAATGAATTTTAAACAATAATTAAGTGACAAAAATACTAGAATGCTTAATAGAGTAAGTATTAAACATTGGCATCTAGATACAAGAAATGTTACTTTCTCCAAAAAAAAAAAATCTAGATACAAGAAGTTTGTTGAACAGATATAAGATATCTTCCCACAGATAATCACCTCCATTACTTTATAAGAGTGAAGATGAGACAAATTTTAAGTAGTTTTGTTAAGGTGACAAACAAGCGCTTAAGGCTTAAAATACTAATGTCATTATAAAGTATATTAAAAGGTATAAGAAGTTATTAGTAAAGACATGACCTAAAGAAATGGTGTATTCACCCAATATTTTATAATATTCTATATGTGAGTTCTAAAAGGTTAATTGAATAAATAAAAAAGTGAACTTGAGTTAGAAATTAAATATGTATGACATATCCTCTATACAATATTTAAGAAGGACATATGTTTTGATAAAATAAAGTTAATGTTGTAACATATGAATTATAACATATGTTCATTTCTAACCAATAAGCATATTATAAGTCAAATTCTCAACATATATTGTTTGAGGATCCTTTGAGGCTATTTGAACCTCAAATTCAAATACTGTTTTTTCACTCCACTTTAGTTCTAGAGAATTGAGTTAATGGTTTCTACTTAGAATGTTATTAGAAAATCATGAATAATTTGATATAATGGGATATTCTAGAAAATCAAATTAATTTGACTAAAAAGATCGAAAAACAAGAAAGACAATTATAAATTTAAGTTTGCATCAAGATGTATTCAAAAGGGCCCACCTTCTAAATGGAAGGCAATATGGATACAAAGCATTTATATAATGAGAGTAAGATGGTGATGATTCATGTAGTAAATGATTTAGAACATAACATCATAAATCCAATTAAGGGTTGATTCATTAATCAAGAAGCCATATATTCCTAATATATGTATTTCAATGTGTTCTCATGATATACTAGTCGTAGGGGTCATTAGATAAGTATTAGATACACCAATTGTAAAATTAAATATTGGTGATTGCTTCTTCATGTTGGACCAATGGTGGTTGACAAATTAAATCCTACTTATGTTTTGATAATAATAAAATGTATAGAATTGGTTAAGA
>JANTPM010000003.1:23361229-23379462 GCA_025434745.1 Erythroxylum divaricatum
GGGTAGCTTGAGCCGGAAATCAAGAGGAGTTGTAAAAGTTCACACTAAACTAAAAAGTGTACAGTAAAGTGGTTTGCCAAATCCTAAGTTGGAGCTTAGGTAGAGGACATAGGTCTTAGCACCGAATTTCTATAAAAAACAGTGTTTGTCTTTCTTCCCTACTCTTTACTTTTAATCTTGTTTAAATTGTTTTGTGTGTATTAACTTTTGATTTTATTGTAGAACTTTACGAAAAAGGTTCAAAGATCTATTCAACCCCCCATCTAGATCGTTTACACATCAATCTAAATAGTTGAAGTAGTTCTAATAATCTTCTAATATAAAAAAGGGTTTGTTCCTTTTGTTTAAAAAAGATGATAAGATAAGGATTAAAAAAAGAGAAAAAGAGGAAAAAATTATCATAAGATAATATCAAGAATCCAAAGATTTTAAAAAATAAATAATGGCTGAAAATTTCTATTTTGAAAAAAATCTTTAATCAGTAGATAAGAAAGAAAAATGTATATTTTTATTTAAATATTATTGATATAAATATTTCTCGATCCTATTTATTATTTAAATTTAAATTTAATAATATTGAATATTCTTTGGCCTAAGACATTTACGAATTCTCTTTGTTTGATGGCTATTTTCCTCTATCTTTCTTTTTCTTTAACTTTTTTCCTTTCTCCCTCCTTTATGGTTCCATAATCACAGCCTTCAATAGAAAAACCAAATTAAAAAACATTCGATTGGAAAAGTTTAGAGAACATCAAAGAAATCAAAGTACAAAATCACCGGAAAGATAGCACAACGAATACAAGGAGACTCTCTCACTAGGTAGAAGTCTCTATTTGAGCACTAACAAGTCAAATCTCTCGACCCCCATTATATCTCAAGCGTAAAAGAAAGGCAAAGCATTGATTTAGAATCGTAGGCGACGTAACAAGATTTAAAAACATTATAGAATATAGTGTTCCAAAAACATGAGCCATTTATTGCCTCACTGAGTATTGATTTGTTAAAGAAAAGTTGTGAGAGAACTTGAGAGAGGAAAGAGGTGAAGATATCCCACAAAGAGGGAGTTAGAGTGTAATGAACAAAAAAAACTTCCCCTTAAACATATCTGAGGAGAATTGGAAATTTTCTTTTTCTCAGTATATCTTTATATTTCTTCATGTCCTTCCTTCTTAGCTAGTAGTTGGTTATCTTTTTCTTACTCCATGGATTTCACTCTCTAGTTTGTTGTTAATGATTCTACCATTTCTGATAATTTTTTAAATTTATGAAATAATTCTTAATTTTTTTAAATTACAAAATAATCCTTCGATATATTATACTGTATACTTTATAATTTTACATTAATACTTTATAATTTTACATTAATCTTGTTTCTAAAAATCATAATAATAAAAATTAAAATAACTATTTATTTATTTTTATTAATATTATTTTTCACATATAAATAATAATCACAATTAATATGAAAAATATTATTCAATCATTATATTAAGAAAAATGAAAAGTAATTAAAATTTTAAAATTTCATCATGTAATAAATAATTATTACAGCAAATAAAAAAATAAATATTCATTATTCTCTAACACTTACAATTCACAATAAGAGTTCATGTCGAAGAATCAATTAGATTTGAAACCTGAAACAAAAATATTTACAATTATATTGCATATGTAGAATTGAAAATATACATCAAATATAAGTAAAATTAAAAGAAAAGGATAAATAAAAACATGGAACTTCATGCAATCAAATACCTGCTATAATTTCATTGACCTCAATTCTCATTTGGTACAAAATTATCATTATTAAGAGGAGTCTCATCATCACCATCATTCGAACTCATTGAACCAAATGACTTATCAATGCTTTCTCATTCAAGATTATCTTCTAAGTCACTCTCATCGATCAAACTTAGTTCCTCACAAACCCAATATGCTAAAAGATTGATATTATTAATGCAAATTAGATCTACTAAACTATTTGTTCTATTAAAAGTCCTAATAAACAATAAAATCAAATTATTAAAAATTATACGAAATTATATCTGCAACATCTCACTACCATAGGGTACATAGCCAAACATTCAAGAATATTCAAGTACATAACCTATAATAATGATATGTTAGAGCAAAAAACAAATCCAACTTACATATGACATCAACTAAAATCATTTAAAAGCCAGAAAATTTTAATATCATTAATTGCATTCATCCATAAAATTTATACTGTTTCCTTTAGACAAGTATTTACATAACCTCATGCAGATTCTAACAAAAACTACAAAAATACAAGACACATCGGCCAGCTGACAGACCTGTCTAAAGAACTACCTCTGAGCCATAACAAAATCCAAAGAGTCCTTTAGTCCTGTGTAAAGAACTAGGTCTCCTGTCCTATACCTGAAAAGTCACATTGCAATTTTTATGAGTTTTGCAAACTCATTGAGTGAACCATCATTGATGATTTCATCGGATTCACATACACAAATTACATATTTCACAATTATTCATACAGAACATGAACATTTCAAATACTTACACTGTCATGGCACATCATTTAATCAATGCGAATTAGATCATATATAAAAACATACAGATGCATATGAGACTCCACATTCGTTATTAATGTTGTGACCGAGTACTTATCATATATACAAATACTGGTCCATTCGACTCAGTCAGAAATATAGATCGCGGAGCATAGCTCTACGTGCCAAATCATATAACACAGAGCTAAGCACTACGTGCAAGCGCTTGATACTGGCCACTCCGATCACAACGTCTTTATCTGAACATGCATTTCATGAAATGAATCAATTCAGAAGTTACCACATATCACAATCATGTATAAAACACAGTCAAAATTTCATAATCATTGGACCTAGGTCGATCATTCAACTTTCGTTGAGAATTCACATAGCATTTAGAATCTTAAGGCAATCAAGCAAAGTTATGAATAACATACTGGGCTTGGATTCTGGAACGAAACTGTATCGGTACCGGTTACCATTTCGGACAATTTTTTAAATTTATAAATTAGTTCCTAAAATTTTTAAAAATTGCAAAATAGTTCTTATAAGTATATTGTACAGTTGTACTGTATACTTTACTAGTTTACTGTTTACATCAACCATACTTTCAAAAATTTTAATAATAAATAATAATGAAATAAGTCAATAACAATAAATTTTAAATATTTTCAATATAAATAATAACCACAATTAATATAAACAAAGACAATCATCATCATACACACATCAAATTAAGAATAATACAAAGTATTTAAAATATTACAAATTACAATAATACAATTTCATTATTTTAATAAATAATATTATATCAAAAGATTCAAAACATCCGATAAAAATAACAATAAATATTATAAAAAGAGTTGATGATGAAGAAGCAATCAAGTAGAAGTTAAACCTGAAACAAAAATATTACAGTTACATTACATATATACAATTTAATATAAACATCAAATACAAGTAAAATTAAAAGAAGAGGAAAAATAAAAACCTGAAATTTAATCGTCAATAAGAGGATACCCGCTAGAACTGCACTGACCTCAATGATCATTTAGTACAAAATCCTTATCATTGAGAGGAACTTCATAATCATTATAATTCATCATTATCCTTTCTCTTTTTTTTTTCAAATCACCTTTTTTCATAACTTCAACTTGTGACTAGGTAATTTGATATCTTTATAATTGTTACAACTTTAACCTTGTATTATTCTTTAGAATATTAAACATAATGACTTCTTTAAAATATTAAATTATAAAATATTATTTAAGAATAAGTCAAAATAAAATGAAAGTTTGTGTGTTTTTTAAGTATATTAAAAGGAAAAAGATTTGAAATAATCCTTTAATTTTTACTTAAAATTAGTTAGTAGTTAGATTTTATTTTTAGATGAATTCTAAATTTATAAATCATAATTAGTAACCCTTGACATATACAAAAAATTAATATTTTATATAACTTATTGAAATATATAATTGAGGAATATATTTAATTAATTTAATACTACCCTTATAAATTTATATATTTAATTATAATTTACAAATTGTATTACTTATTTAGTGAAATTTTAAAATTTAAAATTTCCCCTAATTTCATAACCAAACTTCTCTTATAGTATGGATGTATTACTTATTTTTTTATTGTCCATAATTTAATAATAAATGTTTGGTTAAAGCTTACAAACCAAAATTAAGGAAAATACTTTATTATGCTGACGTAGTAGGTGAACAATGGACAGATCCACGATAGGTAAATAAAGGTGAGGGTAGGGGAATAAAACCCACCAAATCTATTAGTCTATCCGATATTCAAACAGCACCCAAGTAGATCTTGGTTCCCTTCTAAGCCAAGCTCCATCGTCACCTCTCTACCCGTCACCTTTCTTGCTTGCTTACTTTAGTAATGGAGACTTTGTCTTCTTTTTTGCAAAATTCAAGATATCCTCATGTCGCGTCCTTCGTGTCCAATCATCTCTTGCAATGACGGTTCTTTATCCTTTTCTGTTTCTTCTTTACTGCGTCTTAAGGCTCCACCTTCTTCAATTTGCGACAATCTGCCTGGTCACGATGGGGAGTGTGGTGGACAGTGGAGCTCAGTAGACAACGTGTCTTCGGGTGGAGGAGAAGAGGAAGAGGAGGAGGAGGAGGAGAAGAGAGACTCAGAGACCACGACAGAGGAGAGGAGAAGAGGAGGAGGAGGAGGAGCTTGAGGTGGCAACTGGCGACGCGGCGAGGCAAGCGGCGACAGAGAGAAGATGAAGAGAGATGAAATCTGAGAGGGAGAGGCGGCAAAGATTTTTTTAGGGTTAAATTTTTGCTTTTTGCAAAATGGTCCCTAAAAATAGATTTTTTTGCGGAATGGTCCAGAAAAAACCGGAATCCTTGGTACCGGCAGGTACCGATCAAAAACAGCTGGTACCCAAAACGGCCGGTACCCACCGAAATTTTACCCCGATATGAGTATTACCCATACCGATACCGTTTTCCGGCCAATACGATACGAAATTCATACCGATGCTTATAACAACAATTTGGAACACTTTATAAGCCAGAAGCCAGAGTAAAATAAAAAAGGTCCTTATTTTATCCTTTTTGTTTTTTATGAGTGTAACACATAAATCATAATAGAGCGTAAATATAAATTCGTACCTTATTCTGAAACTTGATCATATTCTTGTTGTATCCTTCAAACCGTTTTCGAAATCAATTTGTCTCAACCACCATAGTTATACAAATGTCTGGCCTCTAACCATATTCACAAAATGGATTGAGAGAACTTTGTAACTCTTACAAAGAGGATTAAGCAAGAAGTCTTAGTTTCATAGAGCTTAAGTCTATTTATAATAAGTTTTGGACGTTTTATTAATTTAATTAAAATTAAATTCTAGTTTCAATTAGACTTTATTAATTCTAATAAAATTCAATTATATTCAAATAAGATTCAATATCTCATTTTAATCATTATTTATTATATATCTCATATTTAATCATAAAGTTTCTTAAACTTCACAATTAAGTCTAACTTGATTAAATTAACTTTGCTTTCTTCAACTCATTCTATATGTGAGACCTATTAGGTTCTCAAATATGTTGACAATGGTTACAAATTATAGTTATAATTCATTATTGGAATTAGATAAATTAAAACTCCTTTTAATTTATCTTTAATTCTCTAATTAAATAATTTATAATCATAGAGCAAGATTAGCGTCTAACATTATGTCATGATTACCCAAATATTTAGGACTGTCAAAATAGTTTTGACTAACCTTTCCTTATATGATTTTTCTATATAATTCAATCATTTCATCATGCAATGTTCCAATTAGATATAGGGCATGAAATTAATGTCTACTCTATTTTGAATCCAATCATATTATTTCTTCTTCATTAGTTATCGATTCAATTAATGACTTTTATAAACTATTTACAAAGCATCATTTACCTTAGCCAAGGATTTCCTGAATCAATACTAATTGAGAACAACAGAACATTATTCTTAATTACTTTATGGTGATAAATCCTATATTGATCACACAATGACCTCCATACAGTTCATGATACATCAAATAACTACCGATTGAATAAGCATGATTAAGTAAGTCATAAGTAGTATCAAAATATAGCAATCTCTATACAAGATAACTTTGGTGACTTCAAATCAAATGATCACTTATACAATCATCATAATGAGAATTCCATGTATATGAAAGTAATGAATTAAACGGATTTCTCACATTGGGTTTGTTCAATGATCTTATTCTCTAACAAACATTCACATGTTTGTTTAAGAATCTTCATACTTTAACTTTTGAGATTGAATATTTTCTTCATAAGTAAAAACATCACATGCGCCAGTCTTTTTGCGTTCTATTAATGTCTAATCTTAATAAAATAATGACTATGAACAATTTAGGGATAATACATAAATGCAATATAAATCTCATTATAATTTCATTTGAAATGTCTTATTATCCCATGGACGTTATCATATACATTTAAACGTGTACAAGATAAAGAATGCTTTTAAATAATTGTCACTAAACTACAGCCAAAGTGATTAACCGTAAGGAATAAATTAACAATCTTCCACTTACACTAAGCCAATCATTCAAGTATCTCACACCATATCACTATATAACGATTATAGAAAGTAGTTTAATGAGAGAATTCTACAAGATTTTGTATAATGAAAACTTGTTTATATCTTACAACTTCCATCTCAATTATCATTATAATTAAGAAAGTTTTTCCTAAATACATCATTGAATCTTTGATGAGACCTTAGCTCCTTTTGCATGCCAAATGGCTCTAAATTTCCATAATACATTGTTGTCTTAAATAATGTAAGGAACTATATCAAATTCGTTAAAGAACTTATTTATTCAAATAATAATTTTCACTAAATGGAAATGTATTATAATGTAATTGTCCATTGCTACATTGGAACCTTTCTAATCTTGAATGATATTGTTCTAAGTAATTAAACCTTAATTACGATTTACTTTTAAAGTTATATCTTTATCATTTTGAGCTCAACTATTAACTCATACATAAAGTAATACTTCATAAGTATCTGATATCTCAAAAGCTAAATATCTTTGCTACAATATCTATGTACTTGGACTTACAAGAGGTAAACAACTTCCAATCTATTTCTATAGATATAATTTTCAAAATTAAGTTGTTACCTTTTCTTATCCAATAAGAGTTGTTCTTATACAATTATAGTTTCAACAATTGAAAGTTAGAATTGTTGTTCTCTACGAGCAATAAGTCTCTATATACTCCCATTGAAGAGAAAAACTATACTCCCACTAACCCTCTTGTAGACATGATAAATTCACAATCATCTCCAAAATAAACTCTGCAATTCATCATGAAAGTGAATCTTTCAATATCTTGTAGCCTTTCAACCATACATCAAATGTATCATTAAAGGCACTAGTTCCAATTAGATGTACTATCATAAGATTTGAACTTTTTAAATTTTATCTTACTCCCACTACTTATTTTCAGAACTATTCTTCTATAAGTATATATTGAAACAAACAATTTGTTAATAGGTCTGTAAGATTATATCCAACCTTTTAGATATCTTATAACCTTTATTACCCATTTTAGTTTTAAACTTAATGGATTATATACATGCCTCAAGAATGTATTACATCTTTAAATTATTAACTTTGACTCTTTTAAAAATTTTTCATTTCATATCTAATATGAAATCTTGCTAATTTGATTCAATTGTAACTATAGAAGGTAAGTCATTGTACTAGACATCACTATAGAAGAAATAATATTCCATCATACAATATTCCATATTGTATTTTCCTCACTTAAAACATACTCTCATGAATTTAGTTATGAAGGTATACACTAGAGAATCTCATTCCCTATAGATAACCGAAAATTTAAAACTCGCCACAATGATCTCATTGAAATGCTTCAACATTCTTAATGCCTAGTTTCTATTTAGATTTAAAAATTTTGAACTTTTCAAATTTTTAAATCAATATTTTATTTAATACATATGACTATATCATATAAAGTCAGTAGTAATATAATGAAATATAAGTATTAACCTTTTATGAATTGTTATTCCATCGAATACATCACATGTATAAGATTTAACAATTCAATACCATCATGATCATTTTACCAAAGGTTGATTTGGTTTTTCTTCAACTTGATAAGTTTCACATAATTCATAATCATAAGGGTACACATATCCTTATATGTAACTTTATGATTCTAGTTTTGTTGATTTAACCAATATGGCATAAAAGGATAGTCTCGGTTATCCAACTTTGTATTTTTGCTATTTATGTTAAACATAAGTCTTCTTTGATCCAATACATATAACCTATTTGTATAAAACCGGATTAACCACTTTTACTTAAGAATTTATTTCTTATCATACTTTGAACATTACAATAATGTTGAATCTAAATTCAGTATCAAATACTCATAAATATGAACTAGAAATACATATGATCTCTATCATATCTCGTACAGGCAAGAAAAGTCATGTAATCACTTTCTTCTTATGAAAACTACTATCATACTATAATCTTCCTCCCTTTCTTCCGTTTTTGAGGTTTTTGGCAGTTTTTGAGTAAAAATAGGTGGCAGTATTTTGCCTAAAGAGTAGGCATAGGTAATAAATAAGATAATACTAAAGATTCGAGCTATAGAATTTCTCAATTTTGACACAAGGTACTTACTCGATCGTCATTAATTGTTATCCATGTTTATGCTTTTAGTAGGCTAAATTAAGTGAAATAATTTCAACAAAGTAATATACCTTTCTGCTCTACTTTATGCAACCTCTTGTATCTTGCTATCATGATGTTGACACAAATCTTACATGTTATCATTAAAGTTTATGAGACATTAATCAACTCAAAATGTCAACACATTTTATCATATTTATGATTTTGACATGTCTCTAAAACTTTGTCGTTGAATCCTCAATAATGATTAATAGTAACGTTATATAATGGGCATACAATTATTCATTTCTAACTTTGAGAACTCTTCTCAAACATAATCCTATGTCCAAGAAATTTAGTTCACTAACGTAGTATCAACTATACTAAACAAGGTAAATTCTACTTATAACAAAATATAAACTTAAGAAAAAACAAGTGATTAATTATATGTCATGACTATCAAATGAGATTAGGACTTTAATCATATTTGGTTACCCCTACTATTTTATTCGAAATAATAGCCCTCACTATTATTCAGAAAGATTACTCTAATCTCTCTAGTGGACTAAGATCTCATTCAAATATAGTTGATCTTGAGTTTATTCAACAAACCAACTAGACTTAAATTAGGTAGATAATAGCTTCATCAAGTACATCTTATGTGACTTCTAGATATGTTAGGTGACAACTCTTGCCAAAATATATCTTATATGTCATTCCGAACCTTGCCTCTAAATTCATGTGATCATGAGTTTGTTTATCTAAATCACACAAATTTAGTTAAGTAGAACTCACTATTATAAGACTAAACATGTCTGAGATAAAAAGGACTTAGAGTTTATTCAATAAGCCTATAATAAATAGAACTCTGGTTTATTCTTATAACAATGTAAGACAACAACCACGTTCTCAATTTGTACTTAATATTTTAATGAGGGATTTTAATTTTGTACGTCTCATCAAATACAAAATTGCATATAAAATATCACACATATAAAACATAAAATTTAACATGCATCTAATATATATATATCAACCATATAAATAAAGAATATAACTTATGCACTCATAATCAAATTATATGCATAAACATCAAGCTTCGTTTGATTCTAGTTATCATAATCTAAAATAATATTTTTAACTTTTTGAAAAAATTATATTAGATTAAACTCATTGATTCCTAAATGAATTAAATTCCTATTTCAAATAGGAATTTAATTTGATTCAAAAAGAATTTTCAAATTCAATTAAGAACAATTTCCAATTATCTTGACTCCTTTAACAAATTTAGTTGAAATCATTTTTCAATAAATTACTCTACTTATTATAATTTACAAAAATGCTTTTTCAAAATTATATAAGTAACATATTCTAATCCAATTAGAAAATTATTTCTAATCTCATTACAAATTATTTATTTTTTAATTAGAAAATTAATTTTTAATATTAAAAGAAGACTACTTTCTAAATTAAACAGAATTCTTTCATATTTAATTAAGAAATTCATTTATATTATTTATTTAGAGAATAATTTCTTAATTAAGTAAAAAATCTGTCTTTAATAAGTTAGAAGACTATTTTCAAAAATATTAAAGAAACACATCTTTCTTAATTAATAAATGAAAACACTTTTCAAAATTTAATCAAGAAAAATACTTTTTTTAAAATCAAGAAACTTATTATTCATAAATAAAGAAACAATTTCTAAATAAATTAAATAATAATTCTCTAAAAAATAAAATCATAAATTTAATTAATCTCAATCAAATTGAAATAAATAAATTTAATTAAGAAACATCATTCTTAATTACTTAAGAATTTTTTTAATTTTAAGGAGTTTAATTAATTAATTAAAATCTAATTGAAACTAATAATTAATCCTTATTTTAGAAACTACTTTTCTAATTAATTAATTTCAATCTAATTAATTCTAATTCTATAGAACTACTTTTCCAAAAGTAATTATGAACCGATATAATTATTAATATTTAATCATATTAAGAAAAATAATTAATTTATTTTTGAATTGAATGATATAATTAATTTAATTTAATAATTTAACTTTTGAAAAATTAAATTAAATTATAAAACAATCCTAACAAAATTGACCCTTTGAAAACAAATTTCAAACAATTAGAAAACACATTTTTAAATTTATCAGGATTTAAACCTACTTAATTTTTAATTAAACCAATTTAATTAGTGAAGGCTTAAAAATAAAAATTAAATAAAGATTGTGCATGGGAGCGTTTGGCTTTTGTGAGGCGCGTGCAAAGTCTTTAGCAAATGTTTCTCTTCTCTTTTTAGGGTTCTCTACTTTCTGGGTTTAGTTTTTCGTATTTAAAACCTTATTCATGGTGTTAACACTTAACAATCACGAGATACTTACATAAAACGTGATTCACTGATTTTTAGATTTGCCTTCTTGTTTTTCTAGAACCCAAGTAGACAATAGCAAGTCAATTTAACAAATGCCACACTACAAGCCAACACATAGCGCAAAACAATACCCAATAGCCTACAATAATAACCCTTATTACAGTTATTATGATAAAGTTGATATTGATTTTATTGGTTATAGACAAATTTGTAAAATGAAGAAGGAATTTGGATACTAACAAGTTGACAAGGCTTAAAGTTCCAAGTTTTTAGATTTAATGAGTCTTTATTATTAATTAAATATAATGAAAGTTACATTAGGTTAATTAATCTATTCAAAATACATGGGACAATGAGGTATATGTTAAATATATGCTTAACATTTTGATTATGACTTCACAGGTCTTGATTGTAACGAGTAATGATGGAGATTTTCATTGTAATGGGGATATTGCGTATGATGATGAAGTTAAATGTAGATAATGTTAAAGAAGAGAATATTAAATCATACGAGTTGCTAGTTCCACAAATACAACTAAAAGGAAATATAGACAAATTGATAAAAGACCTTTCACATTGTCTTTTGAACTAAGAAGTCCAACATTTAAGGATAAATCTAGCATCACTTTAAGATAATTATAAAATACATTAACCAAGAGGAGTGCAACAATTGGGCTAGTAGCTAGCAAGGTAACATCCTGAACAACTAATTAATGAACATGTTTATCATTGTAATTGGCTGATTTTGTAAATCAAAATAATGAACAATTTCATTTGGTACTATGAAAATTGATGATAATTGGTTTTTGCCTAAAATTCATGTATAAAAACTAAATGAACAAGTTTATCTTGTTCAATGAAAATTGATGTTTTCCTAGAGTTCATACATTAATATTAAGTAATTCCATAAATTAATAATGAATAACTTTTTATCTAATAATATAAAGCACAAGTACATTCTTAATAGTCAACTTCGTAATTAAAAACCACATGATTGAAAACATGTATTCAATTTTGACCTAAATTTAATTTACAACCACACAGTGGATGAACAATGAAAAATAAATAAATAAATCATACAATTAGGGATGATATTTATGCTCGAGTGCAACCTGAAGTCAATAGGCTCGATTCAAGTTGATCGAGCATTAGGCTAAAGCTGGATTTTTTTTTATTTTTTAGTTTTGAATTGGACTTGAGTTTAGGCTCTATGACTCATCTTAGCCTAAAGTTTGAATGTGTCAAGTGAAAACAACATTATTTTAAAAATAAAATAAAATAAAATATTTTAAAAAATAATTAAGCTTGGTCTGAGCCTAATTAGACTCAAGTTTAGGTTGTAAGTTTTAGGTTTATTTAGGCCTCAAACTAGACTAGACTCTTATAAAAGGGCCCAAACCTAGCCTAATCTTAAGTCATCCCTACGTACAATTATGTTAAATAATATTAACATCAACTCTTTCTTCTTTCTATTCAATATCTCAATATTAAAAAAAAAACAACACCCAGTAGAAATCCCAGTGAGACACAAGATTTAAGGAGGTTTGATAATATACAGCTTTGTCTCTACCAAATAGAGAAGCTTTTTTTAATAAACTGTCCCAATATCTCAATATCATGCTTAATAATTTAATTTCTCATAAATGTTCTTTTGTTTCAGTTATACTTCTTTTTATTTCAACCCCCTTATTCAGTCAAATATATCATTCCTTAACTTTATAATTAGGATATTGGTTGCCATATCATTAAAAAAATTCCGTAATTACTAATTGAGTAACTAAGACATCCTAAGGATATTCTTCTTGGATTATTATCGCTCCATATGATCTTTAAAGAAACATTCAGTCCACATAAACAAACCACTTTATTAGTTTTACTGTAATTATAAATATCAAATTTTGAGAATTTCATCTATAAAACTATAAAAATTTCATAACCAAGTCCAATTTTGCAATTATAGTTCAATTTTTAAAAAGTAGTAATTAAATATTCAAACTTTTAATTTGTTCAATTCTAACCCGACGTTAGTATCTCAATTAAGTTTACTGATGTGGCTTACCATATGTACCAAAAACCCTGACTAAACAACATCATTTAATTAAGTTTAACTAAACTATGTCGATTAATTAAACTTACAAATGAAGCATAACTAAACGACGTAATTTAATTATTAAATTCCCAATTCATTGCCCTTCCTTCATTCTCACACAAACTTCTGCAAAATCCCTAATTCGTTACCCTTCCTTCTCAGTTCTCACACGATATAACACAAAGAATCCAATCAAAACATACATGTTTGTCCATCTCTGCCTCTCATTAAGCCCTCTTTTCTGCAACACATCGCCTCTAGTCACCATGTACGTTTTGGTCTCTTCATAACACATCAAACACTTGGTTTCAAGGAGGGGTATTCGCTAATAAGAAGAGCTCAGGAAGAGAAGGAATGAGTTAGCCATCAAAACAATGGCCCATTTAACCAAAACAAAGTAAGAGAAAGCTTATCATGAAGTGCAAAGACCCACTAGGAAATAAATTGAGATTGAGTATATAATAGTGATAGCAAGCAGGTATGGTATGAAGAAAAGATGGATTGCCATGAGATAAGACGAAAGTTTATTAAACCCACCAAAGGTCTCTCTTAGAAGGATTGGCCTTCCATTGATTAAAATTGGGAGTGTTTCAGTGGTAGAAGAGAGAAGGAAAGTGTGAGTGAACATGAAAAGTCCAAACTTGTTTTATAGGATTTTGGAGAACCATAATGTAGTATATGAAACCAAATCTAGCAAATCATTCATTCCGTACATGATCTTATATAAATGATCTTATATAAATAAGATGTAGCTACCAATTTTTCTCTTCTATAATAGATAGTAATCAATCCAATCATATACTTCCCCATCTCCTCATAAGTTTAGTCAAAGGATTTGTTTCACCATCTCATCGTATGTTTGGATGAACCCTAACTCTTATTATCTCATTATATACTTCCATACATTGACAAAAGTAATCTAATTTCAACAACCAACATAAAAGAGAATAGTATTCAACCATACTAAGAACATAACCAAACTATACAATCTTCAGAAATGTTCTACAACATTATTCAATTATATCATCTATCACATAAGCCTTAATTTATGATCTTCATAATCATCAATATCCAGTTGAATCCCGCACCAACGCGAGATCTAGGGAGGTCTAATAATACATAGTCTTACCCTTACCAAAATAAAGAGGTTGTTTATGATAAACCCATATGCAAATTTGACATAAAGATATTTAAAAATAATAAAATAAAAAATATGAAAAAATAAATAATAATAATAATAATAAATAATTTTTGAATAAAAATTAAAAATTAAAAAATAACAACTTAAAAAAAGACGACAGATCTTCATTAGGAGATGCAAGTTTAGAAGATAAAGTTTTGAGAAATTTGCAAGACAAATATATATGACATGTTGCAAAGTTTTGCTTATACCTAATATGATGCAAAGTTCTACTCACCATTTCTAGACTTGTGCATCATCCTTGTGCAAGGGTCATCCTTGGACTCAAAAATTTGAAAAGCTGGCAATTGAGGTAGTGATGGAAACAAAAAAAAGTTAGGAGAATCCTAATACAGATTACTGAAATTCCTGTCTTGACATGCAACACTAGGGTAAAAAGCCAAGAAGAGGAAAAGGATTCACATCTCCCAATATTGATTATATAAAACTTAAGTGCATGAACAAGATCTAGATACACAAAAAAGCATGCTAAAGAGAGTTGTTAGTAAAGCAAGCACAAAGCAAGCAAGCCAACTTCATCACCTCAAAATATGAAAGATCTATCTAGGTCCAATATTGAGATGAAGTGTATCAAGATATAATAAAAAGAAAACTTAAAGCGAAGTTACCTTTGGACACATCTCTTCATTTCTCATCCCTGATACAAATACTATAAGCTTTCCACCTCTATCCCAACCCTGAACAAACTCAAAGACCAATAAATTCAATCTTAAGACTCTCAAACCAGAAAGCCAGATAGCACTCAAAAAAATATTAACAGGCATTAATCACAAAGCAAAACTTGAACATCCACTCAAGTACCCATCCTTCTCCATGCAATCAACACACAAACACAAATCTAATAAAAACATCCAATCAAATGAAAATCAAAACAGAAAATGACACAAACAATATAAATCATGAAGAAATCAAAAAGTGAAAGCAAAAATAGTACCAAAAGATAATAGCAGAAGAACATAAGATATGAGAAGAGAACAGAGATCTGAAAAAAAAAAGAGACCATCTCCATCCTTGTCAAAGTTTCAAATCCCTATCTAAATAAACAGGCCGAACCAAGTCCACATTCACATAGCCTCAAAAGTCAAGTAACTACACATCACCCTTTGTTTTCTGCGACTCCTACAATCTAGTTCGTCGATAATGATAGAGTTGTCCAATCAAAAATTCTTCCATTACAACCTCAACGCTCTCTACCTCATCTCGCTCCTCACTTACGTCCCTCTTAGGTAACTCCAAGCTCTATACAGAAAGCATAACCTTTTAGGTTGGGAACTCACAATCTTGCCGCTAGTGGCGTGGGTTATGATGGAGAGCCCAACTCTATTTCTACCCCTTCTTCTCTTACCCTTCGATCGACATTCCAAAAACCCAAAAGCTTTAATTCTCTTAACCCCATACTTAACTCAATACTTCCACCAAACCTGTATCTACCCACTTAAACTTCACAACAACAAGAGGAAGGACAAGCCTTTGACTATTATTAATAGACATAAATCAGATGACAGAAGACGCAATACTAAAGAACAAAAGAAACCGCTTTCACGTGGGTCAAAAACTTAAAAAGATCTAAACAGAAAAAGAACCACCACAAAATTAAGAAAATAAAAATCGAGTTATCTTGAGAGGCCAAGAACATTCGACTCATAATCGGAGAACATAATCAATATGGGAAGAAAACTAGAACAGATCAATGCAACATACAATAGATGACACAGATCTAGAAGTCAATTAGATCAACATAATAGAACAACATCATCAAAGAATCATAGATCTAAGAATTGAAATAAAAAGCATCGATCTCTTAACCCAAACGAAGAAAACAAACATACATGGAGAGAGGAGGTGAGAGAAGGTCTGAGATTGTGTGACTAACAACCAGATGTGAAAGATCTAGTAGCTGCAAACGACTGAGAGTGACTGGATCTCAAAAACAATAAGTACCTAAAGAAGCATTGCATAGCTTGGCCAACCTTCCTCTCTTTCAATGTTCCCTTTGCATACCGAACTGAACAAGCTCATCAATGGCAGAATCCAAAGCTAAGCGATTCTCCTTCTTCGCTAAAAGGCTCAGGTCCTCATAGGCATGTTGGTTTATGCCCTATAGCCAATCACTTTTGTTGTAATTTAGTGACAAATTATTTAAAGGCATTCTTTACCTTGTACATGTTTAGATGTATATGATAAAGTCTAAGGGATAATTGTGCATTGCAAATGAAATTATAATGAGATTATAATTATGAGATTCCTATTACATTTATATATTATTCCTAAATATTTCTAGTCATTGTTCTATTAAGATTAGATATTAATATAATGTAAAAAAACTAGCACATGTTTTGTTTTTCCTTATGAAGAAAGTAGTCGATCTCATAGACTAAACAAGTGTGTGGGTGCTTACTAGAGAACATGTTCACTAAACAAACCTGACATGAAAAATCTATTTAGAACATTACTTGTATATATATGGAATTCTTATTGTGATGATTGTATAAGTGATCCTTTGACTTGAAGTCATCAAAGTTATCTTGTATGGGGATTGCTATGTTTTGATACAACTTATGATCTATTTAATCATAATTCATTTAATCGATATTCATTGGATGTAGCATAAACTATATGGAGATAGTTGAATGATCAAGATAGGATTCATCATCCTAAAGTAATTAGGGAGAATGTTTTGTTGTTCTCGATTAATATTGATTTGGGAAATCCTTAGCCAAGATAGAATGATTTTTATAAACAGTTTACAAATATCATTAATTTAATCAATAGCTAATGGTGGAGAACTAATATAATTGGACTTAAAATAGAGTAGACAATAATTCCATGCTCTATGTCTAATAGGAACATTGGTTGATGATAGGATTGAATTATACAAAAAAAAATCATGCACAGAAAGGTTAGTCAAAACCACTTTGACATTCCTAAATATTTAAGTGGCCATGATACGTTGCTAGATGTCAATATTGATCTATAATTATAAATTGTTTAATTAGAATAGGTCATAAGTAGTATCAAAATATAACAATCTCCATACAAGATAACTTTAAAGACCTCAAGTCAAATGATCAATTATACAATCATTACAATGAGAATTTTCATAGATATACAAGTAATGTTCCAAATGTATTTATCATATCGGGTCAGTTCATTGAATTTGTTCTCTAACAAGCACCCACATTTTTTGTTTAAGTATCTTCATACTTTAATTTATGAGATCGACTACTTCTGTAACATCTCATTACCATAAAGTATATACCCGAACATCCAAGGACATTCAAGTACATATCCTATGATAATGGTATGTTAGAACAAAAATAAATCTAACTTACACATGGCATCAACTAACATAATTAAAAGTCATGAAAATTTAAAACCTTTCATTGCATTCATTCACAAAAGCTTACACTTTATTTTCCAAACTTTATATACATTCACTACAAGAAAATAAGCCCTTTTGCGACGTTTTAAAAACGTCATAAAAGGTCTAAAAACGTCGCAGAAGAGCATTTGCGACGTTTTAAAAAACTTCACAAAAAACGTCAAAAATACTGACATTCCGCGACGTTTTAAAAAACGTCATTGAAAGTTTAGACAATCAGCGACGTTTTTAAAAAACGTCACAGAATGTATTCTACGACGTTTTTTAGAAACGTCACGGAATGTATTCTACGACATTTTTTAGAAACGTCACGGAATGTATTCCGCGACGTTTTTAAAAACGTCGCGGAATGTCTTCCTCGATATTTTTTATTATTTCTATTAGTTTTATCCTTTTTTGAAAATCATATTAATTTAATATTTTTTAATTTTAATAATTAT
>JANTPM010000003.1:23388195-23405013 GCA_025434745.1 Erythroxylum divaricatum
TTGCTTACCTGAATAGGTTAACAGTTATAAACCGGTAGTTCCGGAGTAGGTTTTATATTGCTTACTCGTAACAATTTTTAGCTAGTACTATATATACCTAATACGTGCAGAGGGCGACTCACTAGACTACCGATAGACCTAATAACACCCCCTGCTAGTAACTGACAGTCCCCAGACACTACCATGCACGTTTTAGGGTACTCTGACCTATACATTTGTAATACCATGAAGGCATAACATAGGCTAAAATTTCATTTCCTTTTTATCAACTAATAACATAATTTCAATGACGATACTAATAAAATTCATAATCATACAATTTTATGCATAATTTAAAATAATGTCATCAATTCTTCTGCAAAGAATTTATTCATATAAAACAATTCAAAAACTCTCATTGTTTTGCAAATTCGTCACCAAGCACACTCACGTGTTTTGTGCCTCTCTTTTACCTACATAAATCACATTTCGCTTTCGCATTTATTCCCAAATTCAAAAATAAGGCATTAAAACTATATTTTCAGTTTTAACCAAATTCGAGATTAGTGTTTAATTGCGTAACACGTACACTATTTGTATTTTTGCTTTAACTTCTATAAGCTAATCTATTATTCTCTGTTTCAAAATCTAACTTCAAAAATTTCTTAAATACCATCTTTTACCCATTCTAACTTATCAATTGCTTAAAAACATATCTCATCCAATTAATTTACCATATGGCCGAATATGTAATGCTATTAATGCTAACTTTTTTCATTTGATTTTTCACAATAATAGCCTTAAATTTTCAGCTTATTACACTATAATCATATCAAACTTCAACAACTCACACCAACAACTACATTTCCCTCTTAAGGCCAAATTGCCCTCACCACACACATATATATTATCATATCATTTTCTTTCCAAGTTTTAACACAATTCACCTAAGATCCTTGCTAAGCATCATCCAAACACATCAAATTAAAAATTACAAATTTTCTCCAACAATTTTCTAGCTTCGTCGAATTGATACACATAAATTATCCTTCCATTTTCTTAATATACCATATTACGAATATGTGTTTTAAAACCTATAACATTATTCAATTCACATAATATCATCCCCACCCATTTAACTACAAAAATCCTTGAACTTACATTAACTTCATCTAGTCCAAATTCATCATCTAAGCTACCAATCAATTTCATTTTTATTTTCAACACACTATTTAGCTTTTTACATATATGAATTGAAGTCCAAACACATAGAATGAAATCAAACCAATTTTTAATCACAAAACCCTAACCTTGACCAATCCTTTTAAGCTTGATTTCTTAGTTTAATTTCTTGTTTTCAACTCTTAAATGTTTCCAAGCTTATTATCAACTCCATGGTAAGTCAAAAACCACTATTGCTTATAAATAAATCCATCCCACTCAAAAACCCACAAAACTAATAGCTTAAGCTAGGAAATCTTACCACTTTTTATTTCAATCTCTTGGGTAAGTGATAAGCTCCTAGACTTGATCAAAATTCCCCCAAATCATACCCTAAATCCATTAAAAATAGTAACACTCTTCTTCCTCTTCTCCTTGGTTGAATGTCACCTTGGTTTCTCTTTTTTTTCCTTTTCTTTTTCATTATCACGATTATCTCTCCAAATGAAGCAATTTGTAAGTAAAATTTTCTTTTTATACTCTTTTAATGCATTACTCATATCACTTTCTCATTGGTCATCTCTAATGAATTATCACATCACACACATGTCATTTTTGCATTGGTCATCTCTAATGACTCATCACCATGTAATTAATGATTATTAATCTTTAAGAAATCATGCAATTGGTCATTAAGTGTAGTTCATTAATATGCTAATACCATTTTATACAAAAAAAACATATTGCCCTTCAATGAATTTAATTCCCCAGCTATAGAATTAAATTTTGAAAAATATTTCACAATTATCTTATCATCAAATTAATCATGAAATATTCTAATAGGGTCAGTATTTATTGATTGGATGCTTTAAAAATTTTTTTAATGCGTTTAATCGTCAATAGCCATTATTTTTCCAAAAGGGACATTTTAATCCTAAACATTTGGAAATCTTGAAATCCATCCAATCGGACTTATTTTGAATTCATTTCAGTATCATTAGACTCTAATTCTTATTCTAAATATTTTCAACTATTTCAGGGTTTGGTCCTAAAATCACTATTCAAGTGAAAATACTATTCAGCCATATCTACTATTTATATAGAAATATTATTAATCGAATATAAAAATTTATATTCAATTGTAAAGAAAAGTTTGGGGATTTACAAACATACCTTTCTTAAAGTTCTAAATTGTATTAAACAAAAACCAAGTCATTTAATCTTTTATGCTTTAATCTATTTATTTTCTTAGAATGGATGAATTCAAATATGTTATAATTCGTGTCACAGCTTGTGTGTCACAGCTTGTTGCATTCAAACATTAACTTAGAATTTGAGTTGCAAAATTTTTCAATTTTGGAACATCACTTCTAAATTAGTCCCACCAAGAAACTGTAAATCGTAAGACAACAAAAGTATGTTATAAACAAAATAAAGCAATGATTAATTTTCAACAAGTAACAAAAATGAAAAAAAATGCCTTGGTTAAGTTTTTTTCTTTGATGAATGGCAATTAATATCCCAAATTACCAAAAGCCTCTTTATAAATCTCTGTTTGTGAGCTTAGGAGATCTTACATCATCTAATAAGGAACAACTATTGTAATAGTTAATAACATTCTCGTATTAATTTCAACTTTCTTTGTAAAATTTGGTCTGAAGCAGACACTAAAATTAAAAAATGTCCCAGATGTAAACAGCAAAGAGCAAAGTTGCCTTTCTCATCTCTCATTGATGATTGCAAGATAAAGTGTGTACAAAGAATACCTATTTTCAAATTGGCTTTGATTGCTTCCTTTACCCTTCATGGCATCATAAAAATAACCCATTGTTACTTGTTCATTACTATAAGCCAGATGAAGTAGCGTTATCAAAGGCTCACAAATTTGGATGAAAATTGAATTTGAGAACAAAATTCAATATCTTCAAGTATAATTCTGGATACTTCCAATCTAGCATTAAACTTAGCATGTTGAAATGTAATTCATTTATCACTTACAAAATATTTGTCTAAACTTTTTCTTTACCATAATAAAACACTGAAGTAATAATAAATATGTTACAAATCTTGTAATATTATGACAACATAAATTCCTATCATTGGTTAAATCCTTGACATAAATTCCTATCATTGGTGAAATCCTTTCTCATTAAATTCAAGACCCGTGCAAGATTGTAGGTGAACTTGGTCACATTTTTTGCTTTCTGCATTGTCTCATCAATAATAGGAAAATAACTAGCATCCCTTATATTTTCTAACATCAAGTTAATGCAATGTATAGCATAAGAAGTCCAAATAAAAGAATTATGCTTGCTTTGTAATCTTTTTCCATTCATATTATAAGCGAAATCATTGTCAGTAATGCATTAAATTTCATTCACAACTTCATTGAATATTTCAAATAAAGTATCATCATTCCTAGTAAGGTCAATTGCATTAATTGACTTTAAAATATATAGCTCTTTGCAAAATAAACCTAAAAATTAATAATAAGCTCATGTCTTCTATTTGTCTAACCATTACACATGATTAAATACTCAAAAGTAGCCCAAGTCATTCTTCTTTCATCTAAATAACTTTTAATTTCATAAATAGAGCTACTTAAAAATTTACCTCTATAGTTATCAATTGAAGGAGTTTTGTATCCCGGAACATAAGAGGCAATAACATCTACTATAGGTTGATAATAATAAGACGGGGAAGCATTGAATATCATACCTGAATCATATCATAATCTAGTCACTCTTGTATCCACATTATGAGTCGCTTCTTTTGATTGTAAGGTGCTACGAATTGAAGGTTGAGCTCTAGGAGTTGTTTGTAGTACCATAAAATTAGAACTTATCTTCTTCTTTTCCTAGCATCAGATCTAAGTGCAAAATTTACTTCTTGTTAAGTAAGAATACTACCACCTTTAACATTCTCACTATCATCCTAAGCACCAACAAACGAACTTTCACTGCCAATTTCATAATTCAATCTCTGCCTTCTATCTTTCTTATACTGATACTCTTCAAGAAAAGTCTTCATTTAACATTTCACATAATGACTCACTTTTTAATAAGGTTTCACGTAACCTTTAACCTCAACTAAATGCTTCTTTAATATGGTGATTCTTCCACCTTTCAAATGCTTATTACAGAATAAGCAAATAGTATGGTTCTTCATTCCAGGAACATATAGTATGAGCTCAAGTTGGATCATTGTATCTTTCAGAAGTACTTGAATTATTAGGAGTACTTGAAACTTCCTTCCATTTATTTGTAAAAATAAATTAATATGTCAAAAATGAACTTAATAACTTCATATGGAAATAAAGAACATATATTTTTATTACCAACTATTATCACAAAATATGTATTGTTTAACTCAAAAGTCCAAACTAACACAATATACATATACATCTTATATAATATAACTCATTTTGTATAATTATATCATACACAATTCAATTTCATTCAACACAATTCACCAATATGTCAAAAACCAACAATTCAACATATACAAATACACAATACATATATATTATATAATATAACTCATTTTTTATGATTACATTATACATAATTCAATTTCATCTAACAAATTTCACTAATAATTCAAAGACCAACAGTTTAAGTATTTAACATACACAATTACCTAATATACATATACATATGCATATACATATACATATACATATACATATAACTCATTTTGTATAATTACATTATATACAATTCAATTTCATCCAACACAATTCACCAATAAGTTAAAAATCAACAATTCAAGCATTCAACATAAACAATATAGATATGCATCTTATATGATATAACTCATTTTATATGATTACATCATTCAGCAATAAACTAAAGACATACAATCACAACTATTACTTCTTCAACTTCAACCATAATTCTTAACTATAAGTTTATAACTTACTTTTTGTAATCTCATAATTCAACTGTAAACTAATATATTTTGTTTCCTTTTATAATTCAATTTATAATGCTTATAATTATTTTATTTTCTTAACTAATTTTAATCAACATTATTATTAAAATTCTAATTCTAAACTTGAATTTAACAATCTTCAATCACCGATTTGAATCAACATTCTTAGTTTCTTACTCAAGTTAACTCCATAATGAAGAGTAAAAATATACAACACAATTCAATTTCATCCAATGCAATTTACCAATAAGTCAAAAACTATCAATTCAAGTATTTAACATATATGAATACATAATACACATATACATCTTATATAATATAACTCATTTTGTATGATTACATCATTTAACCATATACTAAAGACATACACTCACAACTATAACTTATTCAATTTTAACCATAACTCACAACTATAAGTTTAAAACCTATTTTTTATAATCATATAATTCAACTATAAATTAATCTATTTTGTTTGTTTATACAATTCAAGTCGTAATACTTATCAATATTTTGTTTTATTAATTAATTTTAATCAACATTGTTACTGAAATTATAATTCTCAATTTTAATTTAACAATCTTTCATTTTCCAATTTAATCAACATTCTTAATTTTTTACTCAAATTAACTCCACAATTAACATACACAATACATTACACAATTTAAATTAATCCAAAAAATTTAACATATAAAATTATTGCATAATATAAAGTCACAAGTATACAATTCAATATTGAAATTAACAATCAACTAATCAAGTGATCAACACAATTCCACAATTCCAAAATTCCATAATCAATTTCACAATTCCACAAATTTACAATATAATAACATAATTCAACAAAATTTTTGCAATTTTTTACGACCTTCACTGAACTAAATCCTTTATTGATGCGGGTCAATTGGTGGATAGGTCAAGTCGCATCAAGTTTGAATCTAGATCTGCAAAATTCTAGAATCTTGATATGATTTGTAGCTAGAGGTACGAGGCAGTGATCAGAGGCCCATAGGTGCAAGATAGTGGTGGCCGACAACTAAAGGAGCAAAGGACCAGAGGTAGAGGCGATTGTGTAGCAAGCAATAACACACTTGACACTATGGGAGAGACGATTGCAAGGCAGTGTTGCTGTGGTGGTTAGTGAAAGAGGGAGAGACGATCGCAGGGCTGGGATGGAACTGGGAATGGGACACTGGCAGTTGGGGTTGGTGGAGACAGAGAGGAGAGACGAGAGAGAGAGTAAAACAAAGAGGGAGATGGAGTTTGAAAAAGGATTTTGCAAATAAGTCCTTCATTTTCTCAAAATTTATAGTATCAGTTGACATTTTGTCAATATTTAAAATATCAACCAGTACTAGACAAAATCACCAACACTGACCGGTACTGAGCAACACAATTTCGTACCGTTTACGGGCCGATATGATACAAAATCCATAATATTCGATTATACTCTATGTTTGTTGTAATGTATATTCCATTCAATAAATCATCTCCTGTTCTTGTGTTGTTGTCAAGTGCATTCTACTTTTTGTAATTTAACCCAAAGCTTCCTTTCTATTCTTTCTTATCTCTTTCTCTCTTTTTTAACCAAGTTGATCCCAAAGTTCTGATAAGTAATAATAATGATAATAATAACAACATCAACAACTTAATTCAAAAAAAATATCGAATTAAAGAAATTAAATTATAATTACGAATAATAAGTATAAAATTAAGTTTAAGCGAATGTAATTAAATATAATAAGAAGATTATTAATTAATGTTGACCCAAAACTAATTCTAAGTTTCTTAACACAATTAGTCTGGAAAAAATTTAATGCACTTAAAAAAGTAAAAATAAAATTCAAAATCAATCTAAAAGTAAATTTAGTTATAATACGTACAATTAATAAAATAAAATAAATGAAAATAAATTAAATCAATATGTACTTTAAATACTTGAATTTTTGAACTAATAAAATGCAAATCAAACTTAATGAAAAAGTTATGGAAACAAAATTGAACAAAAATAATTGTCAAATTACCACAACATGATCTTTCAAAACCAAAAAATGAATATCACAACATGAATTAAAATAGATAAATGTGTAATTACCAAAAAAATAGATAAATGTGTAATGAAATAAGTCTTATATATGTAGAAGGGACAATAAATACCTTAATTTCATATGGAATCTCACTACATTAATATAATGTGCTGTGACCAAAGGCATACATTGGTTATATGCAAAGCACGTTTATCAACCGAGATACATATTGAAGTAAGGACCATAATAAGCAATTTAGATTTTAGAGTTGAAGACATTAATAAATACTTGAAAAGACTGGCAAGCTCATTCAACTCATAAATCCTGCCGCTGCCAGTAAGAGTTTACACTTTGAAACCGAATCAATGAGAGTACACTAATGAGAAGGTGCAATGAATGGAGGATATTTTGAAATAAAGATGAAGCAAATAAAGTTATCATGAATGATTATGATACAAGTCACTGAAGCGTCTCAAGTTGCTTCGCAATAACCAATAAACATCCACTTCAAAACATTTTGATAGTGCATCACATGTTGAAGCTTCAAAATGAACATCCACTTCAAAACATTCTGATAGTGCATCATATGTTGATGCTTCGCAGTGAACATCCACTAACAAAACATTCTTCTCAAACTGACTGAATATTGCATGTGGCCTCGCTTAAAATGATGGATCTTTCTAAAAAGCTTCTTTTCCGGCGCTTTGCTGGCAAACATTGGTAAGTTTTCCAGGTTAGAGGAGCTGAGGATTGATGGCTATTCATTAGCTGGTGATGTCCCAGTTCCGTTTCTAGATCATAGTTACAAGTTCCTCATCTGGGGCAGAACCGGTTTTCCAGTGAGATTGCTCAGTTTTTGGGCGAACTACAGCGTTTAAAGATGTTGTCTTTGGGAGGGCAAATGTTTTCTGGTTCGATTCCAGCTAGTCTTGGAGTTCTTGATTAGCTTCAGACTTTGCATTAGCAACAATAAGCTTACAGAAAATTTACCAACTGGTTGATGAAGCCCAGCAATGAGTACTTTGGAAATCAATCAAAATGGATTCTCTGTTGAGATACCCAACAACATCGGGGATTTGAAGAACCTGCAAATTATGAATATGAGTGCATGTGGTTTTTCCGGCAGAGTTCGGGCGAGTATTAGGGGTTTGTTGAAACTTAACGTTCTGGATTTGAGCAAACAAAGTTTGTCCAGCTAGCTGCCACTTGATGTTTTTGGTGTTCCAACTCTTAAGTCGTTGCTTCGCTAGAGAACAGTCTCAGTGGGGATGTTCCTGAAGGTTTTAGTAGTTTAGTTAATTTACGGTATCTGAATCTCAGTTCTAATTCATTCACTGATCAGATTCCAGCAACCTAGGGGTCTCTAAGGTCCTTGGTTGTTCTGTCATTATCGAATAGTTCTATTTCCGGGGAGATTCCTGCAGAAGTTGGCAACTGTTCTAGTCTTGATGTTCTTGAACTTCGTTCCAATCACTTGAAAGGTAATATTCCAGGTGACATCTCCAGGTTATCTCGCTTCAAGAAGCTTGATCTGGGTAAGTCTGAGTTAACAAAAGCAATACCAGAAGATATCCACAAATGCTCCTCGGCCATGAATGGTCTGTTCCTGGATGGCAATTGTCTTTCAGGACATATGCCAGTCTCATTGTCAAGGTTGTTTAATCTGACAGTAGTGAATCTTTCTTCTAATAGTTTGAGTGAACCAATTCCTATAATCTCTCAAGACATTTTTGGGTTGAGGTACTTGAATTCATCAAGAAACAATCTTGAAGGAGAGGCTCCAAATCTTCTGGCTTACATATTCAATGACCCTTCAGTGTTTTGCGGGGAATGGAAAGCTATGTGGGAAGCCATTAGATAGAGAATGTCAATATGTGAAGATCAGAGGAAGGAAAGGCTCTTTCTGTGATTCACTGTATCACACGTCAATTATCTGATTGTAAAATCTGTTAACAAAATTAAAAAAATATTACAATAAAATTCATAAAATAAAAGTTCTGTATTAAATATCACATGAATAATGTGAAAAATTATACCAAATGATTGAAAGCGGTGAAATGTAACGTTTTGAAATATTAAGATTAAATTTATATTAAATTAGATTTAAAATACTAAAATTTACTAATAAAACAGCATCTTTAAGTAGAATATGAGGAAGTATGCTTGTTTTTCTTTTTTCAATGATGTTTCCATTTAAAAGAAAAGAATCCATATATGTAAAATAAAGTTTGCGCAAAACTCTAGTTGTTGGAATTTTTATTAAGACTTAATAAAATATCGGAGTGGCGGAAACGCTTACTCATAAAATCGCTTTAAGTTTACTTTGATTTCTTCTTTTTGAAATAAGCCCCCATCGTGGACTCTCCTAAGGCCAATCGATCTAGATTTTGTAACTAGTTATTTAATTAGACAGATTGTTTGCATATGAAGGGAGAGAGGGAATGGATGGGCAAATCTTCCAGAATTGGCAACCTAAAGAAGCGGATGCAATTGAGAGATGTCAGCAATTGGATGGGAACCCATTAGTACTCCACTTAAATGCAATAAGTTGGTTTCACAAATCAAGTGTAATGTATATATATTTAATTTTCCATAAATGTATAGAATATTAGTTTTATATTATAGGCTTTCTGAAGCCAGGAAAATGAGAAATTAATCTATATTGAGCAACTCAAATAAAGTTGCTAATACACAACAAAAAAAAGAAGCAAAGAAAATGGTACTTTCACATGTCAAGTAGTTAGGTATCACAAAGCATGTTGCTAGGCATCTCCGTTTTAGCGAGTCGAGTTTCTGGTCCTGTAAATCAAGTATCTGCACACAAAGAGCAAATGTCAGCAACAAGTTGGTTGCCTTTCTTTGCTTTAACACCAAGCTAAGACAGTGGAAACTGAAATTGTTTGATAAGGCTTAAACACACGTGACGTGAGATGCTTATTCTCATAAATTGTCTCTTTCTTAAGCTAATATTAAATAACACTGCGAACGTAATTAACCCTTAAGGGACTTCAGACACTTCATACTTTATCATCACAATCAAAAAAGGGCCGTACTTCAAGTCATGTCCAATGTGTGGAAGACTTTTGTGCTTGAGCTTGATATTGTCCGTCTTCCAGGGCATGCTGGGAATATCAATTTTCAGGCGGCAAGATAACACATGGAGAACAATTAATCCTCCCATATGAATGCACATGATACTCAACAAACTTTAATTCTCTAATTTTTGTCAATCACGATCATGCCAAATTAAGCTACAGCAATAATTTGCAGTTACAGTAGAATGTGGTAAGTTCTCAGGCTCAGTTGTGATGAGTACCAGAATTTGACTTGGTGGAATATCTGATACCTTTACAGGTACTCCTTTGAATTGCTCTCCACATATTAGTGTACAAAAACTTCATGCATATCTGCCAGTCTCACATCACATTTTGCAGTTAAAAATCTGCTCTTCCGAAAGCTGCAAATTTGGTTGGCCTTCCCGAATTGTTTGTAGAGGCAAAAACCCTCTATCGAAATACACTTGAGAAGAAAACTGCCATGCATAGATCCAGTGCTCCCATATGCTTTCGATCAATGGCCCCAAGAGATGGTAGGAGGGGAACCCATTGACATAAACTCTACCCTATGTGCACAGGAATTCCTCCCGTAATTTGTAGTTCTTAGCCTCTCAATAAAAGTTAAGGTCATGGCCATACCATGACATATTAACGTAGATTCCAATCCCTGTCAAATCCATATCCATGCAATCTTCCAGAAAAGTTCACAAACGTACATTTTGACTTGAAAAGGTAATGGATGCACTGGATGCAGTAAACTGCAGAAACGGGAATCCGTAAGAAAAACTTACAAAAAAGGTAAAAGCATCTCCATTCATCCCTGTTGGATGCTAGATACTATAATTTGACAAACCTGAACTGTCAACTTGTTAGGATAACTAACTGTTGAACAAAAAAAGACTTCACATAAAACAATAGAAATAATTAAAATATGTTAGCTGAGAGAACATACCAGAATCTCAACTCTGCATTGCATAATAGTGAGGAGCAAGCTCAGTCAACCATAAATAATCAATTCTCGTTACATTGCGGATGTATTTTTGATTAGTTTGGACAAGTTCATTAAAAATTATACACTCCGCCTTTGACTTGAATAAGACTGAGGAAGGGTGGATCTGCACTATCTGACCACTTGCCAAAGCCCTTCAATAAAGTTATACCAAATTTGTAAAGATGATGTTTTCTAACCGTAAAATGGGGCACCAGGAAAATCATAAAATAGGAAGAAAACAGAATGTAAGAACATAGTAATCAACTAATTCATCAATCATAAACTGATTCAAATAGCAACACCCTTAATGGACATTTAATCAGATTTTAATGCCCAGGTGATGAAAATGCAATACCTGTATGCACCCTCAGGTTGCTTCAATGCCGCATTAAGGAAAAAGGAAGCAGCAAGACATCTGCCAAATTGAAGCTTATCCTCTCCACAAGAAGAGACATGAAGACCCATTTGCTCAATATGTCCTCGAATTTGACTGTAAATGAGAATGACAACATGAATCAATGAACATTGAGGATGACATTCACAACAAATCAACTTTAACAAAAACATTTAATCCAGAACACTACTACATGAAAAATAGAAACATGAGCAAAAGCCTACCGGACAGAGGGAAAAAGCAAGATAAAGAGCGTACCTGTGAACGTCGCGAGCATGGCGTAGAGATCGACTATTAATAAAATTCTCCTTGCACCATTTCCTCAGAATTTTGTCAGTTTTCCTTTGAAAGTTTGTTTCATTTTTTCCAATAAGCTCTCTGTTCCTCTTCTCCAAAAGTTCATCTGCTGCTCGATATACATTAATTAACGTCAGATGATCCCCATCAGGACTTGTAAAGCACTTCATTGCAGTTTTTGCCTAGCAAAAGGGAGAAAATTGATTAAATGCTTTGTTAATGGAGTAATCATGATGTAAATTTAATTTTAAGAACAGATTGCTGTAGTTCATAATTGAAGCATATGATGCCAGTACAGATTTCATAGTGATGCTGCTAACAAAACTTTAGAGAAGAAGACTTTCATCTTCTAGATAAATCAATCACTCTACAACATGAGCAAGATAAAAATGACCGATCTTAGTTTCTTTGTTTCGTAAGTCTTAAACTTCTAGAAACTGTAAGAACCATGTTATTGGAACCAACCAATTAACAGAATCAATTCAAAATCTATTGGTTGGTTATTTCCTTGTAGTTATCCATATGATCTGGACCAGCCAGACACAACTCAGATAAAAATATTTTCAACAACTAGAAGTTGTTAAAATAACCATCTAGGAAGAACATAGAAGAAGCAACTAACTACCTCTTCTGACTTCTCTCGGGGAGTGTAAAAGATAGATTCCACTGAAAGCATTGCAACAGTTATCAGCATTTCTTCTAAGCAGTTGAACTGACTTGCTAGGATCAGAGCTTTTGAGTATATGGGGTCTAAGGGAAGCTGAGCCATTTGCCGCCCAATTGGATCCGATAACTTACAATCATCTGTCAAAGCACCTAGCAGGAACAATTGCTCCAATGATTTGATAATAGCTGCCCTGTTAAAAGCATGGCCAACATGATCATGACATATTCCTTCTTTAGGAAGCATTTCCTAACAATATAACTAACGCAAGAAAAGGACCTTATTGACATCTTCAAAACAGTATCAATAAAAGATAAAAGCTATGCAAAACAGACAGAAAAGACCTGCTGCATGCCAATTGCTTACAGCATAATTACCATTCTAGAACCAACAAACAATCTACAAGTTCAATGAGTTCACAGTGCATCACAAATGGTTTAAAAAGTTTTTGGCAAACAAGGATTTCCCTAAACCAAATCAGATAGACATGCACATATTCATGAACATAGGTAAAACATAAGCTATAGCAAGAAGACATCATCTTCAAAATATGGAGTACCACCCACACTAATCGGAGGATATAAGAGCATATGTATACTCACCTAGATGGTTTTTCCAAGAAATCAAACCCAATTATATCATCAACCCCAAGGGCCTTGAGTTGCAAAATGATATTTGAGAGGTTGCACCGTTTAATCTCTGGTTTTGTGGAATCTTCTAATTTCTCAAATTCCCTCTCTGGATAAAGACGGAAGCATTTGCCAGGTAATTCACGCCCTGCACGTCCACTGTTGTAAGACATTAACAATCATTTTCAATTTCCTGGTCACAAGGATCCCATTGGTTCAGCAGTGAGAAGGACTTTGGGATCAACAGGGTAAGAAAGTTGAGATATGCCAGAACACACAAGTTCAATTACCTCAAATATGATTAATTCATTGAAAAACAGTACTTGGTGAACACAAATACAGACACACAAACATTCAGAGCCAGAGAAGAACATGCACTTGATAACATCAACTAGAAGGCATAAACAGGTCCTTATGAACTGCTAATAAAAGATATTATGAATTCAACATAACAGATGATCCTGCATATAATCTACAAGCAACAATCAGCTTGAAATAATTCAGTTAACCAAACTGGCCAAAACTTTATATGTAAGAACCTTTTTCTCCGTTCACAAGTATATTTCAGTATGACTACCTTCTCTGAAGTGCCTGAGCCTTTGATGTTGGAATTATCACCAGTGATTCCATGCCCTTGAGAGGATCATACGAGCGTGCTTTTACAAACCCAGGATCAACAACGTACTTAATCCCAGGTATTGTGACTGATGTCTCAGCAATATTTGTAGCTAATATCACCTGAACATAATTGTAAGTAGAGAACATCAAATCCTGTGAAAAATTCCACATGTGGTAGGAGGTTCTGCAAAAGCACTCCAATTGATGGTCTGCAACTACTATGCAAAATTAAAACATAGCCCAAATGGAACCCTGCGTATGGTAGGCTTTAAAATGCAAAAGTGCTCCAATGCAGCTCTGCAACTACTACATAAATTTACATTGCACCAAATATTTAGACGGATGGGTATATAGTAACAAGCAGTAGACAAATTATCTGTTTCTATCATAAATAATCAGACTAAAGTTTTCATGTCGTCCAATATCATGCTAACAATGTAATTCCAAATCAACATCATATCACCATTACCATGGAGGGAAAAACATCCAAATCATGAGATTCGACATATTTACGTGGTATGAAGAGGCTACCTCAAATGCCTCACTATGTTACCTTACGATACCCAGCCGGAGCGGGCTTAAATGCTTGCATTTGTTGTTCGGATGGAAGAGATGAAAATATGGGAACAGTTACTATCATCTGACTACTTTCCGGTAGGCTATAAACTTGCTCCTTGACAGCTCTTTCGACAGATTCTATCTCTTCTTGGCCAGTTAGAAATACCAATATATCACCAGGCGTCTCCTCCAAGTGAATCTAAGAAAATAATGGAAAAAAAGGATAATTTGGTTTAATAATTCAACAAAAGCATGACTACAATTTCCACACAAAAAATAATTTAACTTTATACGAGTAAAAAACATGAAATTCTGCTTGGTATGTATACGTATATATCTTGAATAAAACTAAAGAACTTGAAAAAGGGATCAAAAAACATATAAATCATAATCGTATACCTAAAGTAGAAAAAAATGCTATTGGTAAACCTTTTGACACTAAAAAATTTAGATATTGAAAACAATACTTAGCATGTGATTAAAAGTAGTCAGAAGATTTCCAAACTTGGAAACTTCAGAGAGGGGGGAAAGACACCTACCTGAAAAATTGTAACCAAAGTAGCCTCTAAGTAGTCTCTCTGAGGATGAAGAGTATAAAGTATGTCAACCGGATGCTGGCGACCTTCAATATGAACAGCTCTGGCACCACCAAAGTACTTTGAAAAAATTCGTGCATCCAAACTAGCAGACATTATGACTAGCTTCAAAGGAGGAAATTTCATGCCTTGGCATTGCTTAAGAAAACCAACAGATTGAGTACCACTCTCGTTTTTCCTCACTATTCCAAAATTCCCCTTCTTACTATCTGCATTCACACAGCCACCAACTGATTTTGACCTTGCATTGAGTACACTTTTAAGCAATCCCAGCAACACATCAGTGTGGACAGTCCTCTCGTGAGCTTCATCCACAATGATAACTGAATACCTGGACAGATAGGGATCCAATAATGCTTCCCTGTAAACATAACCAACAAAAGGTTCAAATCAACAAGAATGAGTGAATAACGAAGCACAACATACATAGGTAAGAACAAAAATTTATTACCTTAGCAGCAACCCATCAGTCATAAATTTGATCCTAGTGGAACTGGAAGTGCTATCATCAAACCTGATGGAATATCCCACCCTTTGGCCTAACTGCACATTACATTCCTCGGCCACTCGTTTCGCAACAGTGACAGCCGCCACGCGTCGCGGTTGTGTTATTCCAATAACTCTGCCGTCGTGACAAAACCCGGCATTGAATAGAAACTGAGGCAATTCTAAAGAGAAAAAAAAAAAACCAAATTAACATCCATGGTTTGCTTGATAAACTTAGAAGAAGAGAAGAGGGAAGATGCAAGCGTACGAGTAGTTTTGCCACTCCCAGTTTCACCGACAATGATCAAGACATCATGGGCCTTAACCTCCTCGACAAGCCTCCCCCTCACTAGAAAACAAACAACAATTTATCTTCTTTTTTTTCATTCTTTGGTTTGTATAAGACAAACTCATAGAAGAAGGTTACCTGAGGCAATAGGAAGAGAGTCTCTCTGTTTTCTCATCCTTTCCCTCCTGAAACAAGAACTCAAATTATTGTAGAGACGTGAACAAAGAGAAAGAAGAGATAAGAAGTAATAGTAAGTAATATACGAACCTAGCAATGGTATCGTCTGAGCTATGCTGATTGGATTTTTGGGCTTGCCGGGGATCAGCCATTGAAGGCATCTCCGAGAGAGAGTTCATGTCGCTCTTGACTCAATACGACCGTTCCATATATTACTATTTACCAGAGAACCTACAGATTTAAAAATAAATATATCTATATAATAAATTTTTTTATAGCTATTTAATTTTATAATTTAATTTTATAGTAACCTCAGTATACTCTTGCCTCTGCACTACACATGTCTCATTATCGTTATCCAAACTTAGCAATCTCTTTCAGAGATAAAAACATTTTAAATGCCTAATATTACAAATAAAAACTGATAATTATTTGCCTCCAAAACTCTATTACATGGTCAAAACGGAGAAATCATATTTTTGTTTTCAAATTGATCCAACTAAATCTAACATTGTAGTGCCAAAATCAACTAGAAAGATAGGGTATTTTTGTCCCAAAAGGTATAATCAGCCACCCCAGCTGCCCCCACATCTGGGTCCGACCAAGTTGTGAGGGGGGTAAACTACGGTTTATCTCGGTCGATCGCCTAGCAGAGCGACCCATGCACTCCCGTTGTCGGGAATTGAACTCAGGTCCTTGTCCCAATTTTCTCTGTTAGATTGCCAACCGAGCTACCCGTGCGGGCAGATAGGGTATTTTTATTTTGTGGGTATGAGAAGAGAGAAATGTGTATGAAATGAAAAATAAAACTTGATAAGAGATTATGATTAGATGGCTTATATTTTCATTCCTAATTTTTGAACATTGTTTTGTTCATCTTCGTTACGAGTGAAATAGGATTCATTCCTCTAATATTATAATTACAATATAATTAATTATATTTTAATGAATTAATTAACTAATTAT
>JANTPM010000003.1:23413953-23430733 GCA_025434745.1 Erythroxylum divaricatum
GCAGAGGGGAGCCAGTAATCAATCATCCGCTTACCAATCAAGTATGTGAAGACTCCTTGTGCGCAGAAGTGTACAGGCTACCTAAGAACCTGAGGGATCTTGAAGTTCCAGATTTACCTCCGCTAAATTCTTGGGATGGGGTTCTAGAGAATTAGAATTAGTCTGACTAAGCCAGAATAAAAAAAAAAATGTGACCGACAGGTTAGCTGGCTCGGCTTGCTTGGATCTCATCCCAAGTTAGCATAACCCCAGGCCAAGTTTATTGGTTAACACCAATAATTAAAATTTTATTTTAAATAATTAATTTTAGTAATTTTTATTACTAATTATTAGCTATTCATTTTGATAAATTAAAATAAACAATTAATATTTGTATAAATTTTATTAAACTTTAATAAATAATAATGTTTCTTTAATTTAATTTTAAATTCTTTAAATTTATTCGATCTTTATTTTATATTTATTTTATCACAACCTAACCCGATTAAACTTATCAATAAAATAAGTTTAGTTTTTAAAACATTAGCTAAAACATATAACTGTTTTTTACTCATTTTAATATGTACATAAACACAATTATTTAAATGTACAATAATTACAAATTAACTTGTTTAAAATAAATAATTTAATTCAATTTAATGTTAAGAACGTGAGTAAAAAGTATAAAATTTTTCTACAATTTAAATAACTTACAAATTTTATAAATTTTAAAATTTTCAAAAATTTAATATTTCATTAAAAATTAAAAAGTGTAACATAATATCACACAAATAATAATATATTATAATTATATATTTGATAAAATTAATTAAATTAATTATTTTGAAATAATTAATTTAATCAAATATTGTGTAAAAAGACTAAAATAGATGTTTTTAAAATTAAAAAGTAAAAAAAATTATTTTCAAAAATTAAAAAAAAAACCATAAATTCTAAGAACCTAGAAACTACGTTACTTAAAAATGAAATAAGAAAGGGGCCACACTCCTCTAAGTCAGGTCCAATGTACGGTGGATTCTTGTGCTCGATTGTGTTGCAGAAAATATCAGTATTCTGAATCGACAAGCGCCAAAGATGACACATGGGGAACAAGTAAATCCCATATGAATGCACATGAACATGACCCTGCAACAGCCTATGAATGCATACCAACATGATCCTGAACAGCCTTTGGCTGTTTCAGTTTTGTCCATTTCTGATCATAAAACTACACCAGTAACTTATTGATGTAGGAAACCTATGAATGCACATGAACATGATCCTGAACAGCCTTTGGCTGTTTCAGGTCTGTCCATTTCTGATCATAAAACTATACCAGTAACTTGTTAATGCAGGAAATAATTGTTCTCAGGGGCTCAGGTTTTGAGGAGTACCTGACTTTGAATATCTGATGCATCTTGCCAGTACTCCATTCCAGTGCTCTCCACATATCCATTCAATCTTTCAGAAAGAGTTCAGAAATGTGCACAGAATTCAGAAGGCAATAGATCCGTCGAAAAACTTGTAAAAGGTGAATATCACAGAGATAAAAAATAGAATCTATTGTTTTAGTTACAGTGAGGGACCTAAAGACAGGCCAATGCCAAAGTAATCACGGACAAAACATGATTAAGTTGTAATTCCAACTGCACAGAAGAACAATCCACTGCCCAGATTCTTCTTTAAGGCTAATAAAAATAATAGAACAGTACAAAATCTGGTGATGTTTATGAATATAAATGGTGAGAAGTGATATGACATGCACAGAAATAATGCCCCAGGTTCATCATCCCAGTATCAGCCATCCGATCACTACCCAAAGGCCAAAACATTCTAGTCAACATCTCTGAGAAAGGGTACACATCCCTGTAGGTAGTCCATCTGGTTTTTGTAGCATCAGGTTGTGGTGGTTTTTGTGGTTACATTTGTATCATGGTGTTTGTATGATCATTATACTATGTAATTGCTACACTTCCTGCAGATGCCTGGTTCGCTGCTCGATTACTTCCAAAGTTCTTGCGATTAGATTCCCTTGCAATCCTCGAACCAAACTACACAGTAAATTTTGAGAGATTTATACATCTAACTACTAAACTGAATGTAAGCATTTAAAGCAGCAACAAATAGGAGTATCCGAGCTCCAGAATACTTTCATCTCGCTTACCAGATTACCAAACTATAAAGCATTTAGTGCTCTAAAAAAAATCTAATTAGGGTCTTTCCTACTCAAGGTGCATACAGAGCATAGGAATGCGGAGTAACACAAACCTGGATTGCTCTTTTAGGCAGAACAGCTGCTTCACATAAACCAAGCATCAGTGCAACCTTCAAAACATGACAGGGAAGTTAATACGGACTGAACTCACCATAAGAGCAAATTAAAGAATGTAAAAGTTAAAATCCGACAAGGTGCACCTTAATAGCCAACACCACCCACTGTTTTATTGACTAAATCAGTGACTACAATTCATCTAAACCAAACCATTAATGTGGAAATTTTTAAGGGTAGGAATTTAATAACTCCCATAACAGATGATCTGGTGTGTCCAAGAAGGAGACAAACCTTTAAATAACATAGGTGATATAACCAAAAAATACAAGGATCCATTTTACATATTACAGTGTCCATGAAATTGAGAAGACAAGATAGAGAAATGAAACCAGATCTAACCTTTCTCAGAATCTTCTTATCACCTGTTCCACTAGGTTGGTCAAGGTTGGCTACCTCCCATAAAGGAATATCAAGAAGAGTCCTAATTACGTCTTCATCCAAGAAAGGAAATCTAGCCTAGTCAAAAAAAAAAAGATCAAATAAGGAAAGAGGTAAAGGATAAAGGCTGTACTTCCAAGAATTCTTTTGAGGTAATACCTCCTTCCCATTATCGCTAATGCATCTGTCATCTCTTCCCATATTGCGTTTCCAAATCCTCTGCATGTCCAATTTCATTTCCTCATGAAGCCCACGCCAACTAACAACAACAGATAATAAGAATGAATACAACAAATGAAAAGTGACCGCCCAAAAGTTACCATCTGATTTCCTTATACTTAATCAAAATATGAAAAAGGACAAGAACTCTCTCTGTAATTCATCAGCTTAAATGTACCTTCCACATCTGTATTTAGTTTTATGCCTCCCGTAGCCAGCACACTGCTCATCAGCGCCAGAACCAACAAGAACAATCCTGGCCTCGGACTTGTATCTAAAGCGTTGTTGATTCTCATTGTTGATATTGTTAGTACCTTCATAAACCCAACCCTCACCACTTGCTGCAAGCCACAACGCAGTTCCTATATTCAGGTCCTGGAATGATGGGAGTAACTTTTTGCCTCAGAAAGTTTATGAGAAAAAATGACATAAACAAAAAGTGAGTTAGATAAGAGTTAAACAACCAAGTTGATTTGGAGTTCCAAGGGCAAGAATTGCCATTATCAATCGTTAAAGGATTACCCAAACACTAACATTCTCTACAACGAGACTGTTTTGAATGCCATAATGGGTAAAACTAGAACACCATAAAATACAAACAAGTTGCGGAATAAATATGAATAGAAGAAAGCTGGTCACCATGTAGGTCTTTGCAGGTTTAATGAGAGTCATGACATGCTTCATTTCAGCGGTCAAATTTGACAAGTCAGCATCAATCTCTACAAGGTTCCACCTGCATTTCAACCATACATGCTATCAACATAGAGAATACACAAACAGAAGATTATAAGATTGTTGAAAGGACCTCTTTCCTTTTCTGCTAGATGAAGACAATAGAACACTTAAATTGCAATTCAGAAATAAGATGAGGAGTTTTAAAATTCAATTTAGACCTTTCACCATTTATCCTATATTTGCAAAGAAAAATACAATCTAATTGTATATATGATAAAGAAGCCTCATGATAACCCACTAAATGAATTGCTGATAACACTAGCAGATACACAGCTCACAGAACTAAATCTAAATGTTCTAAAAATAAAGTATGGTGATCTTAAGAATGACCTAGATGTGTGGTATTGGATCCGAATATCTGACTTCATACCTTCTCAGTGGTGCAAGTCTTCTGAGTTCCTGCAGCCCTGCCTTTGCTGAAATTCTATCAGGAGCACATTCACCATCAAAACTCACATTAAGCAAATCTATTCCATCTGTCACAAGCAAGTATAAATCAGAATAACCAATCACAACTAACTTGCCGAACAAATCAGCAAGTTATTAACAAGATCAAATTCATGTTATATCCAAGGTTTGTTTTCTATCTTTTATGTGTTTCTCTTCAAGTGACTTTTTTAACACTGTTTTTCTCTTTTTTGCTCATGGTCATGGATTTGAAGAATGAAAACGGAACCCTTTAATCTGCGTGGATAGCAAAACTCCTTATAAATTAAGAGGTCATTCAAAACTTCAATTATCCAGAGGACCAGATACAAGTGAAAATTAACAGATAAAGCTAGCATCAAAGAAACACTCACAGTTGAGATCTAAACATTCATTCAATAGTGCTGCAAGTATCATTGAATCCAGTCCACCAGAAAAGAGAATTGCCACAGGACCAATATCATTCTGTCTGCTTTCTGATTTTACTGCCTAAGCACACAATTCCAAAAAATATAATATGTTCAAAAGTGCCAATCAAAAACAAGCAAACTAACTTTTGTTGATGTTAATCTAATGAGCCATGTAAGTGATCACAATTTAACAGAAAAGAACGAAATATTCAATGGGTGCTTCTAACATGTAATAGATTGTTTAGTACGTAGATCTTCTAACAGCATAATTTAACAAAGTAGACTTTATTTCATATTGATTCCATACCTGAAAATTTGTATGAAATGAAGTGCGCAGCATCACTGATTTCCTTAAAGCAAGCAACACATTCTGAGCTGACAAGAAAATGAGCCAAGAATTAAGTTTTCCCACTTTGGAAAAGAAAGCTAAAGATTCAGAACAATTCTTTGCATGATAATCACCTGAACAATGAAAATGGATTATATCATTGCTGAATAAATTATTGCTACATATCAATTTTAAGTTCTACAATGGCAGGATAGAAGCCCTAATTTTTATGATCTATCTGCACAAGCTAAATGCAAGTAATGTTGTAACTATTTGACTCTTACAGTGAGAAGAATGAAACACTACTGGCTGGGGTTCAACAGACAATCTATCCCATTTAATCAATTCCATTAATGTAGAATTGGTCCATCCATGTCTTTTGACTTGACCAGTGAGCCATCCATGAATCTTTTGAGTATCAAAAGACAAGCTGTATATCCCACATGAAAGCTCTTCCCAAAAGTTGACATCTGCTCCATTTTCAACTTCCATGTCTGTGTCAAATTAACTGCATTCTATTATTTAATTTTGAAACATTGCAGTTCACAACAAGAAACGTTCTACCAAGTATTATATACCAGAGTTCTGCTCCTGAGAAGAACCTGGCGATACAGATGATAGCAAAAAGCGGTTGTCACTCTCAGTTGGCCAATGAACAAGAAGACTCCGCCTACCAAATGCATCTCGACCAAACCACAATGTCCTTGATTTATACTGTAAACTCTCAAAAACATCATCATACAAACACCAAACCAAATCAACCTAACAGATTCTTAGTGCTATCAACCACAATCACCTGCCAATAAATTAAAGCCCAAGGCCCTTTAATTGAAGAAAGAACATGGGGAATCGAATCCCGGCCCTGTTCATTACTAGAGCACGCAATTTCATGTTCACTGGAACTGCAAGAGCAACACTTCCCTAGCACATGCAAAAGAACTTCACCGTCATTACCATCCCTATCAACATGAACTCCTCCAAAGATTTCACCTTTTAGTTATAAAACAAATGAATTATCAGTACCAACATAGGAGACTAAATTACTCGCTGCAAAACTTGAAAACTAGACAAGGAAACGTATACCGTTGTAAATAAGGATGTTCCCGGAGGAATCTTCAAATGGTTGAACCACAGCATCGAGTCCCCTCAACTGCAATGTGGCTCCAAAGAAACGCAATTCAGCACAACAATTTTCTAGATAATCAATCGGAGTCGAAATCCTAGATTCGAGAGTGAACGTTTTGGCGCCCAAACTGTCGGGACCTCGTCTCAGAAGAGCTGCTTTGAGATCATCGACGGAGACCACGGCCCGACTGTAGAGGTCGGATCTATTTGTAAAGTTAATTATCTCCGCACCGGAAGTTGGAATCGATGAATCAGTATGTAAGCCGATTCGAAGGCCAGAGACGATCAGAGCGATTCCGCACATTTTATGCCCACCTTTCCTCTCTTCTTCTCATCTGCTTTTCCATGGATTTCTTAAGCCCTAAACCCCAAACCCAAGAAGGGTTTCAAATTGTTATTTCAAGTTCTATTATAACAATTCGAGTCAAGAGACGAGAGCTTCCATAGCATAGTGGTAGTGCGTTCGCTTCGTAAGCGAAAGGTCGCGAGTTCGATCCTCGCTGGGAGCTTGATTTGCGTTGTCTTTTGCAGTGACGTTTTGAAATCGTCACTCCCTTTATCCTTAGCTTTTCTGCGGCAATGGGGCTTTTACAAGGTTAAAAAGTTCCAATTTTTATTCAACACAACGAGAACCAATCAACATAAAAAATATATAAGTGTTGCGTTTTTGGTCACGTGAATCTAGCAACAAGTTAATTTTACTTTAACGGATTTAATTATAATTTAGGGTACTTATTGTCTAAAGGTAAAATAACAGAAAGAGAATTGCTCTCTCTTATAAATTAATTTAATTATTTGAATGAAATTAATTAGAATCCATTTATAATTTCAAAACACTTATAATTTAAAGATAAAGCAACAGAAAACATGTATTAAAAGAAATTTGCTCCTTTTTAAGTTTAAACTAAAATCAAATTATTTGAAATTCAACTATAACTTTAAGATACCTACAATCCTATGATAAAACAAACATGCCAATAGTACATTGTATTGTATCACATGACACCGTTGCTAAAAACAATCCTAAACACCAAAAGGATTAGGATTTTGCTTTTCAACATATTACTAATTATGAATGTAGCTTAAGTGTTATTTTCTAAGGCGGTTGGGAGGTTGCTAAGAAGGTAACTATGGTCAGAAAGTAGGGATAATAAGCAAGCCAGAGCTAAAGCAATTGGTCCAATTTGTGCAAACCAAAGAAGCAAGGAGGCCTCGACCCATTCAGTCAAACTCACCATTTTACTCCTACTAACTAAAAAGTTTTGGAGATTGATGTAAGGCAAATAGACATTATGGCTTAGGTGCATTCATATCAGCGAAACTTCTAGAATGCTCAGCTTCCTATGCTTCAACTTTAGTGGAGTTACTGCTCAAATTGAGGGACAAGATTAAAAACTCATGTATAAGCACTGTAGGTGATGATAGTATTACCTCTTTTTGTGCAATCATTGGGCCCATCAGGGCCTTTAATGCCATACGGATGAATCAATTCACTAACAGCATTTTTTAGCCCAAGTGTTATATTAGCTTAATCACTCTCAATTAAAAAAAAAGGTTCATCTCTCTCCTTGTAATAGCTCAAACATCCTCTATATTAAACTTTAGATTGGATAGCAACAAATAAGACATAATTGTATATAATCACTCACCTTTATATGAATTCACTAAAAAATTATGTTGGAAATTACTTAGTGGTACGAATGCTAAAGTCTCTTAGCATAAGCTTGTGTGGTAATAACATAATTTGCCTCCATCAGTGCTATGATATAGTAAAATGGAGTGTGAGGTTGAAAACTACATTTGGAGGAGATATATGGATATATAGGGTGGCTCTATGATACTTAGTATCCAACTTATAGGATGAAAGGAACAAAATGATCTTCACTGATTAAGGTACCAATATAAAAGTCTTTTTTTGAACCTGTTACACAATAAAATTTGATCCCACATCTTAGCATAAAAGGAGAAGCATAAATTTAGTTTCACCATTACCCTTAATTGGAGCATTTTATAAAAAAATGTCTAATACATTAATTGTTGTTAAGTAGTAAATAGTCTAAGATGTATTAACCATATAGATGTAGTCAGTTTGTGATCTGTTAATCTCCAATAGCTTGCTATTTTTCATGCCTTTTATGTCAATAATACATTATTTATCTATTAAAAAATAGCCCAAGAATATCAATTAAACCCCTAAAACCCTTCCAATCATATGAGTAATCTCAAACAACTCTAAAACACCTAAGATAGTGAATTTCTACACCTATTTTTACTAAAATCTACTCAACAAATTAAGGAAAAGTGAAAAAAGCATAAAATCATACCTTGAATTGATGAAATTTCAATAAAATAGGTTAGATGATGATTTTCATGCAAGAAAGACGTGATGGAGCATTGCCCAAATGAGAAAAATGAGAGAGACGGTGAAAAGTTAGGGTTCTAGGTTGCATAACGCAACTTAAAGTAGATTTTGCTCAACAAGGGCAACAACATGAACATATAGGTTCCTTTTGTTGAACAAATTAGGATTAATTTTTAAAGAGCATAGGCTTGTTAGGCTGAAACATAAGATTATAGGGTTTTTACATGGGTATGTGTCTCAAACATGTTATAAAAGTGTACTATAGTCCAAAACACTATCTCTTATTTAGGCTATTTAAAATAAAAATAAGACAATAACTTAAACAGGCATATTGGGACTTAATATGACCTTATTGACACTAAAATTAAAACACTTGAAATCTAAATAGTCACTTAAAGTATAAAGGATGAAAATAGCACCCATATAACCATAAACTAAGTGAAAATTTACTAAACTATAAAGTTAACATAGATATAAGTTAAAATACAAAAACTAAAACATAGATATAAGTTAAAATACAAAAACTAAAACATAAAAACTAGAATTAAATTAATTAAAAATTACCAACTTAAAAACTTAGGTTGCCTCCTAAGAAGCACTTCTTTAAAGTCATTAGCTTAATGTTCCCACTTCAGCTTACTCTATCATGATTTTAGAGATTAAACCCCTCTCCTTTGACTAGACATAACTCCTACTGGTTATTACTCATAATTTCTTAAAAAAGGTCTGTTATTGCAAAATCAACCATATTAAGGGAGTAATAATTGGCATCTTATTCAAGAGAATGTCTCAAAACTTTAGATATTTTGAAATTAACCTCTTCATCTCCCACTCTGAACATTAGTTTACGATCACTTATATCAATTATTGCCCTAGTAGTGGATAAAAAAGGATGACCTAATATAAGAGGTACTTCAATGTCCTCCTCTATATCTAATATGAAAAAATCATATAGGAATGTGAAATATTCAACTTTAACTAAAACTTCTTTTATAATGCCTCTAGGGTAATCACTTGACCTATCAACTAATTGTATACTCATCATTGTTCCTAATTATAATCTCTTAAGTAACTTATAGGGCATTTAGTTAATGATAGCCGTTATGACATCTAATGCCTTTTCAATTGATAAATAAATAAGGGACTATGAAACTCCATGGATCCTTAAGCTTCTTAGGTTGTTTGTTCTAAAGGATGGATGACCACTCCTTACTAAGTGCCACCGTAAATAATTACTCCATCTTCCTTTTGATCGATAGTAGCTCCTTCAAAAATTGGAATAATTTGGCATATGATAAAGAGCCTCAACAAAAGGTAAATTATTATGTAATTATTTAAAAAATTATAGGAGCTTACTGAACTATTAATCCATATAATCCATTTTTAGTTTCATCAGACTCAAGATGGTAGGCTCTAACTCCTTCACTAACTTAGGTTGCTTGCCTCCTTCTCTATATTCTTTGATATTCTTCTCCTTTTTTCTCAGTCTTCTCCTCTTTAACTTTTTTCTTTCAATATTTAACTCCCTCATACTTTTAAGATTGACTGCCTTTATATGCTCCTTCGGGTTTGTCTCGGTCTTGCAAGGTAGGCCCTCCTTTTTGTCTTTTAGAAATCAACTGACAATTATACTATTTGATTCTATAACTTACAAATCAAAGTCTCTTAGTCTTAGTAAAGATTCAGTATCTTAATAATGAATTTTAAATGCTTGAATAAACTTATTAATGATATCTTCTATTTTAGGCTTATTCTCTTTTAGATGACGTTGGTGGTAAAATCCAAGGGTATAGTTATGTCTTTGTCACCAATTCCCTTAGGAAAAATTTGAATGGTTCTTCCATCTTGGGTTCTAAGTGTTACTGTATGGTTTATTTTGTAGTTAAGGCACATTACCCATATAGTCGACGTGTGTGACTGATTTTGTTGTAGTTTAAATGGGCCTACACGCCCTCCTCCATATAACTCACATAACATTGTTTTAGCTAGCTATTGTATGAATAATAATCCACCGATCTTTTTACTTAGAGCTTTAACTTGAACTGCTAGAGCTATAATTACATCTACATCTTAAACTCCAACCTACTTATTAGATTTAGCTCTTGTTAAATTCCACTAATAGTTATACATAGCCATCTTTTTGACCAAATTTTGAGCCACTTCAGGTGTTTTGCTATATTTGTGTAATGTCTCGTCTTTTAAATTGTTGAAGGATCTAAAGTGTTAGAATATTGAGTCATATGAGTGACATCATATAGAATGAATTTGGTTCATTTATGATATGATTTTATGATTGTTTTCATATACACAATATTATCATAAACACATGAATTGTGATTTAGACAAATTTTACTCAATTCACATATTCTGGGGTATGAAACCAAAATGAATGTGACATGAATGTGTAATTCCAATGTCTTGTAGTTTGGATGACCAATGACAAGAATTGATGGACTATAATTAGTAACTTGGAATTTATTGTTACAACTGAGAATTGATGAATTAAAATGTACATTTAGTCTAGGTAAAATGTTAAATGGCAAGACAAGTGGAAACATGAAAAATTAGGATGACAAAGCTTATAAACTAAGTAACATTTGGCATACATAATTAAGTGACATTTGGCATATAGATTAAGTGACATATGGCAGCTTAAGAAGAGGACATATGGCAGCTTAAGAAAAGGGCATGTGTACCATTTAAGGGGAAGACATGTAGCTTGCTTCCTTGTAGGACAAGTGTCCTTAAATAAGGAGACACATATCTTAACTCAGCTAATGACAAATGTATATGGTAAAGACTTTCCTTAGATGTTTTTGCTAGAATTCATTCTTCCTCCTTCCTCACATTTCTGAAATACACTAATAAACCTATAGCTTTGAAATTATGCTTTACTTCTATTTATAGTCACTTTAAGATTCATATAATATTATGCTCAAAGATAGCTATAATTTGTTATCATCTCCTTGCCTTTGTTAGAACCAATGTACTTCTATTTTGTGCTTGGATGATCTTGCATGTATGGAGAGTTAAGTTAGACTTGATAAATTCAGCTAGAATTGGAGCTACATAAGTAAGTAAAGTATTGTTCTTTATTGCATGTTATAATAGAAGGATTATGATGATTGAATTGGGATGGATTGTATATGATGTTGATGATGAATTATGCTGGAAAAAGATACTTGAACTTGGATATTTTTATGTCTTGTTTGATGTATAAAAAATCATAGGTTATAGGTTGTTTTATGGATGAATTGGATTGGGATTTGAGGTATAATAAAGGTGAATTTATGTTAAATAAAGTTGTTAATATAGTGATCTTGAAATGGGAAAGAACTAGGACTACATGTATGATCAAATGAATGATAGTTTCTGTTTTGATTTTGATGCATGAAAGACCACAAATTGTGAGCTACCAAATAAATCATTTGAGTTCGAATTGGATATGGAATTGATGAGGAATTGACATATAATTAAGGTATAATTGAGGTATAAGTAATGGACTATGATGAAGATGTGTTGAATTTGGTATAAAGGTGTTAGAATATGGAAAAATTGATGGAAATTGGAAAATGTACATTCGGTTAACCAATTCCACGATCGTGGAAAACTATATTGCTCCTTCCCATGATTATAGGAAATGCCTTGAAGTAAAAAACATTCAGTTTTGTAGGATATTTGAACCATATAAGGATAAGACATTATACCTGGGTGCATTTAGACTTAATTGATGCTTACAATGAACCTAGTTTGATGTCGAATTTATTGGTTAAAGGTTTGACAAGTTTAGGTTGTTAATTAATGTTATAATTTAAGGAATCGATCATTTGATATCAATGTATATGAATTTGAGAAGTAAGAGTTGTTAATGGTATAAAGATGTTCTTGTGAATGCAAATGTGATCAAAAGGATATAAGTAATGAATTAAGTATAATTGAATGAGAATTAGGAAATTGTGTGAACATATAAATGCTAGAAAAAGAATTGATGAATCATGAATTGAGAGTAATCAAGTTGCTTAAGGTATACACCTAATTGCAAAAAAGTTGTGTACAAGCTATGATAAATGAATGATCAAGATGAATAAAGCACTCGGGATAGTCAATTGAACATGCATTGCAACATGATCTATATATATGTGAATGATTGAGTAATCATATGATTGATAACTTAATGAATTGTGAACTATGTGTGTGTATTGCAAGAAGATAAATACACAAGTGATTGCCAACATCTAGACATTGCTGATTCACTAAGGCAATAGCTTATCTGGAGCGTACTGTGAGTCAACCTAGATGTTTCCTCACCTATGATTGAATTGTTTGTGATTAATTTCAATTAATAAATTGTTACTGATATAATTGTGATAATTTTAGAAATTAATGGTCCAAGGAGCTTGATACTTGGGATTGTACTAGAAGTGCTTTTTAATGGTATGTGCAATATGGAAAGTGTTCTCAACTAAATGTTGAACGCTGGACTAGATTCGATGAATATGATAAATGATTGTGCACATTGAATGAAAGTTATTGATAGTATATTATGTGAAATGATGCATTTCATCACATGAATATGCATGATTAGATAAAGGAGTTGTGATCGGAGTGACTAACGCGAAAAAGAGCTTAAAGCTCATAAATGTGCACAAAGTGCCACAAGCCAAATGATTAATGAGCCCATTATTCACAAAGAGGTACAGGATAGTATCTGAAATAAGCCCAATATTCACAAGGGATACGAGACAGTTAAATAGGTGCTCGGTAACAACAAAATAAAAATTAAAGTGGAGTCTCATGTGCAATTGTATATATATATTTACATGTATCATGCAAATGATTGTAAAGAATGACTAAATTGAGTTGATATAGATATGCAAATGTTTGTGTACATGTTGATGATATGAATGATTGAAATAAATGATTGGATTATTTTGAAATAGATTACTTGAAATGTTTATAGTTCATGATGTACTTGTTGAAATATGATGTATAATGTGATCAGGTAATTAATACTGAATGATGTGTTATATGGGATTTGATTCTGAATGATGTGGTATACAAAGTTGGATAATATGAAATACTTGTGAGTTTGATTAAATACTTGTGATATTTGTGTGCTATTTTGAGTGAGCACATCAATGATGGTTTACTCACTGAGTTTGTAAAGCTCATCAAAATTGCAATGTTGATTTTCAGGTATTGAGGAGACCTAGCTTCTCTAGCTGGTCTAGTTGAAGTAGCTTCTGCATTTGGACATGGGTTAGTATCAGGATCAATTGTACCTACAAATGTCTTAGTTATGTTGTATCAAGAATTGTATCTCTCAACTACTGCATATTGTACATGTGAATTTTAGAAATGTAATGACATTCATGACTAAATATGATTGAAAATAAAAATGGAACAAAATGATTGACACTAAATATGATTGTGAATGAAATGATTCAAAATGAAGTTTTGAAATGCTTTTGAGATGTGAAACCTTAAAATATGGAAATGCGATCTTCTGAACATGTCATTTTTATAGAGTATGTTCTCGAATATCCTTCGGTATGTCGGGCATATGCTCTATGGGAGTGGTATGTTACAATTTAGATTCATCTAGCTATAAAATTTGTCATCTACTTAGTTGTAGGATTTGGAGCATTATAGAATTTCTAAATATGTAACCAAATAGGAAGACCATGATAAGGACATATTTTTAGGAATCTTTAATACGTATTATATAAAGTATCCGATTTAATTTAAGTCTAGGAAGATATGTCATTCCTCATTTTCACCCTTTTGGCTGATGGAAACTACTTCATTTGAAATTTCTCCACCATTTGATCCTAAGTTATGATTTATCCTTTAGGAAGAGAGTTTAGCCACTACTTGGCTCAGTTCCTTAAGGAGAAAAGAGACAAACTTAGTCTAATTGCATCATTAATGGCCCCGCTTATTTTAAAAGTATTGTAATCTTTAAAAAAATGGTGATGTGAGAGTTTGGATCCTCATCTTATAGTCCATCAAATTGAATGGATTTTTAACCATTTATATAACATTTGGTTTAATCTCAAAGTTTTTAATTTTAATAGTTGGTCTGCTTATACTAAACTCAATTCCAAATAGTGATGGCCTTGCCTAATTAGACATAGTTTGTCACGACCTAGTACCACATCAGACCCATGACAACCGCCGCATAACCGGGCTAAAGACACTCACGGTATCCTTAATCCGAATATGCAAGGCTAATTGAATATCTTTTTTTATAACTTAAGTAGCACAACGACTGTGTCTTAAAAATCCCAAAACCTGTAACATTTTTGAACACACTTTTATAGTCACATCTAACCACAACTTCAAGACTTTAAAATCTACTCAAGGCAATCTCAATAAACAGTATTGAAAGATTCATACATCAAGTTATTTAGAAAACATAAGGCAATCAAAAGTTATCTTACAAAATCATAAAGCATATCTACATAAACACAGTTTATGAGCCACTAGACAACAAAAGTACAAAATAAGAAACTACCCACGTGTGGTAATACTCCGAAAATATCGAAAGACCACACGATCCACTCAGAGCTTTAAACTCACTAAATTAACATACATGGTTGGAAAGAGGAGGGGTTGAGTTCACTAGGTACTCAGTGAGCAGGAAAAACATATAACACAAATATAATTTGATCAGACCAAGACAGTGTAGATAACCTATGAAGTGAATATACATGACATAAAAACACATGGGCCTAGCCTATCTCTCATCATATATACTGGTTAGGAACCATATAGGCCCAACCTACTAATCACCCATCCGGTAGATATAGGTTCTAGTTTTAGTATAAATGCATAAAAACATCAGATGTATAAATCAAATCTCATCAGAAAACAAATATCAAAATAAGCCAAAACAATAATGTGTGACACCACTAGTCGGTCAAACTAATGTGCACACCCACCGATTATCAATGTTGGCCTGACTTTCATCCGTGGTGAGTCCGAACTACAGTCGACAAGAGCGTCATGACCCTAGGTGATGACCTCATCGATGTCCAGACCCTAAGTGTATAATCACCCGTAAGTCCTGTAGAAAGGTATCGATATGACGATTCGACTTTCGTGTACCAGCATCAAGGATATGGGGATCGTTTAATCAGTTGTGCCCAGCACATGATTGGCCAATCATCTCCTCACCAATCACCAAAATCATATACAAAAATCAAGTAAAAAAAATCAAATAAAGCATCATATTTTTATTTATTGGTCCAATCGATAAAATGAAACCATACTATGACTCTAAGCCAAAGGGAACAAATACATATAGAATACATTACTTGATTATGCTTATGTAAATTCCAAAACATTATTTCAAGCAATAAAGGTTATATTTTGCAAGTTATTCAAAAATTTAGTTTCATAAAATAAAGCATTATTCCTTGCACTTTAAACTCAGATGTGTTAAAGACAATAACATTTCTCAAAATATGTAATAAAAATATCAGCTTCAAAAACTATGTTGAAACATTATTTCATACAATAAATAATGACGTTTATTACATACCTAAACATATTAGCATCCATCTGAAATTCAATCCTACCATAAATTGCCTAGGTTCAAAATTCACAAACCAATCATCATACTTGTCTTAGGATGTTCTAATCCTATTTGAGATATATGGTTTTCCTAACTCACCTCAAAAGAAAGTATACCCTCTATTTGCTTTACCAATCCTAGATACAGGCTCCTTGATTCACAGCTCCCGAGTCTTTATATATAAAAAGGGTATACAATGAAATTACTACCTAAACATAAATTTCATATTTATAATGTTAGGCCCGGGTCCCGGATCTCCGAATCCCGAGGCGGCCCCTCGGGTCGCGCCCTCGCCGAACGCCCCAAACCACGGACCCGATCCCAACATTTATCCACAAAATCGATCATTCGATACATACATTACCATAACATTCATAAATGTGCATTAAAGACCCTATAACCATAGGGATTTCATACTATTGTAATTTAAAGGAATTTCAGCAAGTAATTCAGTCATACATAATACAAATAATCTCGAATTCCAAAAAGACATGAATTATGCTCCATGATAGTATGCTTGGAGGGCCAATCAAAATACTAACGTAATACAAAAGTTTCTAAGTGACTTGGAGTTCCCGATGCCGCGCAAGGTCAACGTTCGTCCTGATCTGCACCTGAGGAGGGAAAGTAATGGGTTGAGCTACACAGCTCAGTGGCTAATATAAATATAGCCATCGGCAATTAGCACAAATCCCAGCATATGAATGTATATATATTATATCTATACAGACTTTAATTCAAGCATTCACATACTACTCAAACAATTTATGCATTCAATACAATTAGGTTATCAATTCATAATTATGTCACAAAGTATGCTTCACATTGATCAATTCACATATGCAATGCACATCACAATGGCTCGAGGGTTCCATGGAAACAAAAGGGAGAAACCGAAGTTTAACCC
>JANTPM010000003.1:23430833-23441426 GCA_025434745.1 Erythroxylum divaricatum
TTCAATTAATACTAGCCAAAAGATAATGAACTTACCAATCATTTAAACAAAGCTATTTAATAAAGAAAAAGGGAACGGGGTCTAACAAAAATTATCTTTTGTAAGTTATTCAAAAATATAGTTTCATAAAATAAAGCATTATTCTTTGCACTTTAAACTCATATTTGTTAAAGACAATAACATTTATCAAAATATGTAATAAAAATATCAGCTTCAAAAACCATGTTGAAACATTATTTCTTACAATAAAAGTTATCTTTTGTACTTCAAATGCATAATTGCTCAAAACAATGAGGCTCATTAAATACCTAAGCATATTAGCATCCATTTGAAATTCAATTCTACCATACGATGCCTAGGTTCAAAATTCACATACCAGTCATCATACTTGTCTTAGGATGTTCTAATCCTATTTGAGAAATACGGTTTCCCTAACTCACCTCAAAAGAAGGTATACACTCTCCTAGCTTCAACAATCTTGGATACGGGTCCTTGACACAGCTTCCGAGCTTTTATACATAAAAAGGATATACAATGAAATTACTACCTAAACATAAATTTCTTATTTATACAACCTCACATAGGTGGATAAAACACAATATCACTCCTTATAAGCTATAGAATTTGAACGTTAAACTTCTCATAGGTTTACTTCCTTACTAGTTACATTAGCTTTTCTTTACAATTTTTTAAGGCATTTAATGCCTTTAACCCCATACTTACTCATTTTCAAACATAATTAAACACATATTTATCCAAGAACATTAAGCCATTACTCGTCAATCTAAGCAACAATTCAAGTTCACTGTAAGTTGGCATAAAAGTGTTTTCCAATGCATACCATTATAAAGCTTTAAATCCTAAATCAAGGTCACTTAGGCATTTTATCAAACACCTAATGTGCATGATTTTCGAATCACATTTCTAAGCCTTTATCATAATAATTCATGTTCATATCATGTCATATAGTAACACTTCCAATCAATGACACATTCAACCACTCCATTCAAACCAATTTCCTTCATTTAAGCTACATTTTTTCAATTGTACAACTCGTTACATTAATCCACATCTTCTCCATTATTTTTTCCTAGCCTTAACCAACACACATCTTCTCCATTCTTCATCATCAATTAATATCATACATGTATAATTAACACTACAGAATTGATTTAGACCATCTATTTCAAAAGATATTGAACAACTCACAAACTTTCACCTAAAGGGGACAATTTCAGTTTTGACTTAAAGAACCCTCTCCATGACACATTTCATTAATCTAAACCATGTTTCATGCACATTAAATCATGGTGAACAACATATCCTAACAACAAACTCAAAATCATAATGTAGAGAGAGATGAGACTAAATTTATCTAAACCTTCCTTTGGTGATATATTCAAATCCTTCCTTTGGTGATATATTCAAATCCTTTGAGATTTTCTCAAATCTAATGATAGATTTGAGTTCCTTAATCCCAAATTAGCTTAGAATACCTTGATTGAGGTTGAAGAATCAAAAAGAAGGGTGAAATATGGTGATGGCTGAAACTTCTTTCTCTCCTCTCTTCTCATTTCTTCTTCTTTCTTTTAATTAAAACTAAGTGTTTTAATGTCCAAATAATGGGTTGCACAACCACACAATGAAGAAGGGTCTAGAATTTGACTCTTCTTTGACTAAACATGGTGAATTTACCATTTTTCCCTTAGGTTGAATGAAATTACCATTTTAACCTCCAAACTTTCCTAAATTTACAATTAAGCCCAAAGTTTAGAAATCTCCAAAGCTTTTATTTTTATTTTGGTCCTTGAAATTTTGGAAATAATAACTAAGCCCTTTAACTTTATAAAATTATATATTGGTCCTCCAAGTATTGAAAAATTATGTTTAAGTCCTTTAACTTTTAACAATTTGCAATTAAGCCCCTATGTACATCAACTTTTCCAATTAAGCTTTCTAAGTGTCCAATAAGTCTATAAATCTTGTCTAATCACCTTTAAGGCATTAGAACATATTTAACTTAACCACCATGGTCATATCCATCCAATGGACTCAGTTTTACACACTTAGAAGCTTATATGTCGGAAATTTCTAAGATTTCGCATACCAAAGAACTCTAAGTTTATGTAAGGGCATATAACGTTATATATATATATATATATATATCCAAAGGACTTAAATACATCTTTGAATTCATATACAACTATGTATATATCAATATATAGTAGCATCACCTAATACAGACCAATACAAAAGGGCTCAAAAAGCTTGGCATTAAATAGTTCTTTTTTGTTCTACCATAGTTTCTATTTGCATGTTTCACTCTCACTTTTCTACCCTTTGTCTAAGTCTAATTATAAGGTTTTGTAAAGTTATTCTTTCAATTTTAGCATCTTCCTTAACTAGTTTGATAGAATGCCTCAGGTTATAAACAAATCCAACTCTTGAAAAAGCAATAGGAGAGAGAAATATTAATGATCAAAACTAAAATATCAAAACAAATAAAATAAATGAAAATAAATAAATGGCTAGATTAATAATAATCAAGTGCTCCTAATATCTTAGTCCCTAATAATAGTGCCAAAAATTTGATGTGACCTTTGATATGAATTAATATGTTTTGACTGCAAGCACAATGTAACTTTAGCTAGCTTTGATGAGTATGGGTCAATCCTACGAGGATTATAAGTACTATTAATAACTGTTCTCCTATTATCTAACCAATAGTCAAGGTGAATTTGATACATCATATTTTAAATAAACGAAAATTAAACTAATAGTAAGGCAACACATTCAAATAAACTAAAATAGAAAAAGAATGAAAAATCAACTAATAAAACATCGATGTTTGGAATTCAGATTCCTTATAGCCTCAAGTAATCATGATTTCACTAATCAATTGAATCTAAAGTTCATTAGACCATCGAAATACCTTAATTATGCTAATATCTTTCTCAAGAATGTTAACACCTAATTATAGGATGATTAATGGAAATCTCTTTTTAATTAAAACCCTAAAATTTGATTAATCAATTTTTAAAATTTATTATTAGGTGTAACCCTAATCTAGAAGATTTATGTCAACCTATCTCTTTATTTTCTTGAAACTACTTTCAATTATGTTAGATCTATTCATATATTGGATTTCCAAATCTCAATTATATGAAATCATACATGGATCAATTTGTTGACAATATTATTTGAAGAATAAATAAGAACACGATATATGCATAATTGATCATATTTATACCTTATGTTTGATGCATATTTGCTTGATTTATATTTTTATCGTATATTTGGTACTCAATGCCTTCCAAGTGTGTTTATAGAGTATAATTGCCTTCATAGACTTAAAAGAGAAGAATTAGGACACAAATATGGTGTAAAACAAAGATTCAACGCACAGAAGGGATGCACGACTGTCCATCTTTTGGTTCATATCTCTTAGGCCATGTAGTTTCACAATATTAGAGAATTTGGTCGGTCTAATCAAATCCCTCGAATTCAATATAAAAGATAATTTTCGGAGGTAAACAAGAGAGGGAGATAAGAGGAGACTTTAGGAGATGATTCAAGACATAGAGATTATTCTTAAGGGGTGATTTGATTCAAAGAAGTGGGAAACACACAAAATTCCTTGAAAGATTTATTGAAATACAAGATCAGACCTCTACATCATAAGAATATTCGATCGAAAACACTCAGGGACATTTAGAATTATGAACCCATTGTTTTCAATTCATTTTATTTCAGCGTATGATTGATTTTGTGTTTGATAAAGTGTAACTAAACATTTTGTTAGTATTTAGGTTAGATGAACCTTAGGTTAATACTTTGATATGATTTGATTCTTTTATTAATTAAATTGGTTTGATTGTTATATTGTGATCTGATTACGTGTTTTATTTATGTTCAAATAGACATGGGTAGAACATAATTTGATTTCATACATGAAGATCAAGAAATCTTATTGATGAATAGATCTACTATAATTGGAAGGAGTTGATTGTAACCGTAGATATAGGATGACATAAATCTTCCAAATTAGGGGCAAACTTAGTAAAGGGATTTATAAATCGATAAGGCAATCCTATAAACTTTAACCTGAGTAATTCGGTTGAAAACCTTAGGATTATTTGTTAGTAGACTCAAGGTCAGCTATTAGCATACTATAGGAATCTCGACAGTCCAATAAATCAATAAAATAGTTGAGTAATAAAAGATCAATCTATTAAGGGTTTTAGGGATTTGAAACCTAAACAATAATTATTGATATCGATAATTTTCTAAGTGATTTCTTAATTCTCTATTCAATATCGTTACCTATTTTATTTTACTTGCTTTAGTTTTATGTTCTTTTATTAAAATCCAAAATCAATAGGCTAGATAATAGGAAAAAGGTAATTACTAGTAATCACTTTCTTCGTGGGATCTACCTATACTTACATTTACTAGCTACAACTATGTCATACACTTGTGGTTATTAAGTTAATCAAGTTTTTAGTGTTGTTGTCGGGACAGTGATATTAGGAAAACCTCTATTTATTACTCTAGCCATTTCTCTTTATTTTATTTTTATTTCTATTTTGTTTTATTTTAATTGAGCTTATTTATTTATTCTTTATTATATTTTATTGTAATTATGGTTTATTCATTTAATTATTTTTTGAATTTATCTCCTTGATCTTGAGTTTGTGTGGGTTATTGTAGGATTTAAAATTCATTGTCATAGCCACAACTTATAATGGAAGGATGAAGCAGATAATACTTATATGGGAGCTAGAATACATCTTTGTTATTCTTAATATCACCATATAAGAGAGAGAAGTGTTCTCACTTGTTTTCGGAAGCTCAACTGATATCCATATCATGTTGTGATTTTTTAGAGTTATCACTACATTAATAAATGTCAAATACTAGTATATATGTGGGACTAACTGAGCATGTATAACCAACCTCAAAGTGTACCATCTACAACAGATATAATTCAGAGTGGAGTAACTCTTTCACTTATAGATGGAATGAAGACACACTATTCGAATTTTCTTAGCAACCAACGCCTCTAGTTAATAAGTCAACTCTGGAAGATATAAAGATTGATTTTATTTAAGAATCAATCATGAGGCATTAAGAAACAAATGCTCGTATATAAATTTGGTAAATCAGATGGACTAGATAGCGGAGATACTATATGACAAACTACAATGGAGTTTGTTTAGTCCTACTGTAATAGGTCCCAAAGAACTTAGGATGACAATCACCCTTAGGAGTGGAAAAAGAAAAAGAAGAAAAAAGGGAAGCATTAGACATAAAATAATGGAATACCTTATTAAAATTAAAAGCTAGCCGATGTGAATTCAAAGAAAGAGTTTCTTCACCTGCATATCTTGAATATAAGGCATAATACTATTTAAGCCTATTAACATAACAGAGTGAAGAAAAGACAGCGATTTGCTTTATGGATGAAGAGACATTCCAAGAAAAGCTTCTCGAAGAAAGCTCCATCCAAGAAGAGGAAGTAGAGAAGTGGTAGGAGATGATTGAATAAGATAAGCTAGAAACTTCTATTCAAGAAGAAAAAGAAGAGTGGACAGAGGTAATTGACTAAGAACTGACAGAAGAACTAAGTAAGGAAACTATCGATGAGGTGTTAGTAGTGACCTTAAGTACTAATCTCACTTGAAGACAAATCAAGTCAACCAACGATTTAGGGAGTTTTATTATTCCCTCTTTTATTAAAAATTTGTCATTAAAAAGGACATTAATGCTTGTAATTGGATTTACTAATTTGATAAATTATGTCCTTGTTATTATTTTGCAATAAGTGGCTTACAGGTTATGACACCTTTATGCAGGGAAATGGGTGGAAGCAAATCACTCATTATTGACATAGGAAGAAGTTCAACATTTAATGAATTTTTAACAAAAATTTTCAAGCTTATTATAATTTTGATTATCAATTCTATCACTGATATCTTGAATTAGTTAAATTATGTCTATAAACATTGTATTTCATTGTTGAATATTGATTTCAATTGGTATGACAAGGATGATGATTAGAACCAAATTAGTTTTCTAAGTTATATTTTTAGTAATAAGTGAGATGATCAAGTTGAATGATATTGCAAATTAATACCCATCTTTTTGTGAGCTTTTCACCTAAGAGAATTTCAAAAATTTAAAAGCTCTTTTCCTTCTTTCATATGTGTTGTCACTGTATAGTAGAATGATTATAGAACTTGCTTTTATTATGCATATTGAGACCATATTTGTTAAATTAGAAACATTGACATGATGAAGGCATTTAGATTCAACAACTTGTTTAATCCTATTTCTTTGAAAATTACCACACCCTTAAGTTTACCTTTAAGAATAACCAGATTGGGCCTTAGCCTTTTTCATTGATTTAACCCACATTTTAACTATTATCCTATTTTTCTTTGAAGACCTTTTTATTGTTTTGAAACTTTAAGTTTATTTACATTGTTTGCTTATTTAAGGCTTGAAATTCTTGAACGGTTTATTATTTCTTTAATTGTGGTACTAAAAGCTCAAATTATTGTGTTAAAATAAGAGCATAAAAGGAAAAAAGAAGAAAAAAAGAAAAAAAAGGGAGAAAAGAATAAGTATATAGTGCCATTAGTTTTATAATCAAAGGACCTATGTATATTTGTAAACAAGTCTTGTAATGTTATTATCCCAATCATACCTTACCTAAGTCCCGTTATAACCTTATAAGACCTTTTTATTTTTGTTTCTAGTTTATATATAAGTGGTGGAGATGTGATTTTATTGTAAGCTTATGGTAAGAGTTTTACTGTGCATTGATTGAGAGTTTTGATGTTATTCACTCTAAACACTCGAGTGCATTGAGCGAAATCTTGATGGGGGTGTGAAGATAAATTCTTTTGATTTCGATGTGTTTGTTGATGTGATCACTATTAATATTACTTAGAGAGTTAATTTTAAGATAACTTGATTCTAATTGTATGTTCGTTTGATTCAATATGATATGATGATATATAGTATAAATGGACAAATTGAGATTGATGACAGATTGATGTTATAGATTTTTAATTTTGATTATGGTTTGCTTGATGACAAACAAAATCTTAAATTTGGGGATGTTTGATCATATTTATACCTTATATTTGATGCTTTTTTGTTTGATATTTCATACTTTTATCATAGATTTGGTCCTTAATGCCTTGTAAGTGTGTTTATAGAGTATAATTTCCTTCACATAATTAAAGGAGAAGAATTAGGACTAAAACACGACATAAAACAAAGATTTGACTCACAAACGGGATGTATGCCTATGCCACGTCTCCCAAGCCATGCAATTTTGCATTATTTAGAGAATTTGGTTGTGCACGGTTTGATGCACGGGTGTGCACAAGACCATGCATTGGTCAAAACTCTAGAATTAAATATAAAAAAGATTTTCAGAGGTAAGCAAGAGAGGGAGACAAGAGCAGACTTCAGGAGACGATTCAAGACATGGAGATCATTCGCAAAGGGCAATTTTGATTAAAAGAAGCAGAAAACACTAAGAATTCATCGAAAGATCCATTGAAATATAAGATCAAACCTCCACATTGCAAGAATATTTGATAGAAGACAATAGTGGAGATTTAGAATTATGAACCCATTATTTTCAATTCTTTTTTCTTTCAGTATGTGTTTGATTTAGTGTTCGATAATGTGTAACTAAAAGTCTTGTTAGTATTTAGGTTAGATGAACCATATGTTAATACTTTGATATGATTTGATTCTTTTATTCATGAAATTGTTTTTATTGTTTTATTGTGATTTGATTATGTGATTGATTTATGTTCTAATATACCTAGGGATATTAGATCATAATCTGATTTCATATATAGAGATTGAGAAATCCTATTGATAAATAAATCTACCGTAATTGGAAGGAGTTGATTGAAATCCTAGAGATAGGATAACATAAATCTTTCAGATTAGGGTCAAATCTAATAAAGGGATTCGTAAATTGGTAAAATAAAACTATAAATTTTAACCTGAGTAATTCGGTTGAAAATCTTAGGATTAGTCGTAGGATTGGCTTGTAATTATAGGTAATAGTTATAACTACGTTGTGCACTTGCGGTTATTACAATATTGACTACTTAAAAAAAGTTAATCATAACACATAATTAAATCTCAGTGAAACTAAATATAGTTAAATTAAAATAAATGTACTTAAAATCCATATTCGAGTTTATCCAATCCAAATACCAAAAGGTATTTAGCTCATAATCATAGACAAAAAACTTTTAAACTAAAAAACTGCTAAAATTTAAGGATGATATGGTTGAAATCCCTAAAATCTTTAAAAACTTCACTCCAAAACGATGAAAATCCACTTTGAAAGTGTTTTCTTAGTTGTTTTTTGTGCTTTATATTGTTTTAGGCTTTCTCCTTTATTTCCCTAACCTTCTTTGTCTTTTGTCACTCAATCTTATCTTTTAAATTTTAAAATTAAAATTCTAGGAGATACAAGGGTGTATTGAAGTTGTATTTCTTAAATAAACTTATGAAACTTTCTAAAGCTAACATATATACAAAAAAATGTGTATACCATCAATATGACAACCTTTATGCTACTCAACACGAACTCAGGCATGCTCTATAGCAAAACACTCAATATGCCTTAAAACTCTCCAACATGACCATGTTGATGTCCTGTATGCTATAACTCAATAAAAATAGCTCCAAATTGCTCTAAAATTGTTCGAATTAATTCCTTTTTCTCCAAGTTGGTGAATTAGGCATAGAAAATATGAACAAATTAAGTAACAAAATAAATAAAAAATACTCATATAAATAAACAAAATTCTTTGATATGAGACAAAAATATGATTAAATCACTATTATAACTTCACTGATAAATAACTTCCATTTTCTCTCTTGCTAAATTGGCAGTTATATTTTTCTATACCTCTAAAACTTCTCTTAAGAAGCAGTTATAGAAAAATATTATTAATATTAGCTTGAGTTACTCTAGGCCTTAGCTAGTTTTAGGATATTTCAATTATATTGAGCATAGCTATAAATTAGTTGGTCACTTGAAGCTCGAACTCTAATGATGATTTTGATTTATGTATACATTATTTTGGTTAATCTTATCTATGTTATAAGGGTCATCACTTCATTGAGAATAATAAGCAAAAAGGAAATTAGTTTATTAAAAGGAAAGTTCATATGGCATTGGTTAACTCTATAAGGTAAAGAAATATTTTAATTTAGCTTGAGGCAAGCTCAAAGATGATCTAGAAAGTAAATGTATGGGGTTGTACTAGAAATAAGCTCTATCTAAATTAGTTACTACTCTAACACCATGTTAACTAGACAAAATACATATTATATAGCTAAGGGATATATACCTTGATACCTCTTTTATAAAGCTGTCGTTATCCTTAGGAAATCTAATAAATTTTTTTTCTATCAAGGATGCCTCTATATCAACTCACTCTGATGAAGAACCTATTAAATAATCGACTTTAGATTAGTTTAAAAGATCTTTAAACAATCTAGTTGTTGGTCCTAATTCACCCTTATATCTTGATTTCCTTCATTACTCTCTATTTATGTCAATAAAAAGCATATTTTCTCTACAAACATTCAATAGGTAAGCCATTAAGGAGGTCTTGTTCAAACTATATGTTAACAAGGCCCATGGTCTCGACAAATTGAATGCAAAGTTTTTTTTTTCAAAAGTTAGCATATAATTTGCAACACCATTTCATCCACATTTATTGAATTCTTTTACAATGGAACGATGTCTTGAAAATTTAATAAGAACTTCATTACTTTAATCCTAAAAATCTTAAATCCCACTAATTTCCAAGATCTTTAAGTTGTTCTTTTATTGCATTATGATTTATAAGATAATGTTTAAAATGTTAGCTAATGGGCTCAAGGAATTGTTAAATACACTAATCAATCCCTCTCAAGGGGCTTTCATTTATGATATAAGCATTAATAATAATATTATTCTAACTCAAGATTTTTACAGAGATTATCAAAGCAAATTAAGACTATCAAAGAAAATCATACATTAACAGTTTCATCCTTTGACTTGCACAAAATTTTTGTCTTAGAGAATTTGAACTTTCTCTTTTTATACACTAGAAGCATATAATTCCTCTCAATATTTTTAAAACAAATGAAGTAATGAATAACACTACTCTTTTAGTTTATTTTGACCAATAACAAGCCTTTTAGTTATTCAAAAGGGCAAAAAGGCTAAAGTAAGGTGACCTTTTTATCAACATATTTATTCATTATAAGAATAGGCTTAAACTCATTTTCAATTACATAAAATTAAAAAGTTCAAATTATATAATATCTATGATATTATAGAAATTTTAAACCTTTCTTTACAAATATTCGTCAAAGCTAACATTAAATCAACATATGTTCATAAAAGGTTTTAAGTATTGGGCCCCGATTCGTATTAAGCATATTTTATTTTATTTTTGAGGTTTAGATTGATAATTTATTTTAGTTAGAATAATTTGGGATTTTTAGTACTTAGTTAATGGAAATTAATTAGAAGTATCTAGTTAAAATTAGATT
>JANTPM010000003.1:23474540-23484598 GCA_025434745.1 Erythroxylum divaricatum
TACAGAAAGCTCTTGACATAATCTACAAGTTTCATGTAGATCATTTTCTCAAATTATGCCTAAATCAAAAGTCAACTTTCAAAGGCCAAAAGTCAACTATTTCACAATTTTTCATATTTTCATTCTTTTTCTCATTATTTCTAGATTTTTAACTTAATTTCAATCAAGTCATCCACTTGATCATTCATATTACTAAGTCAAATTGTCACTCAAGGTTCGAGGTCCAACATAAAGTGCTAAAGAGGTTTAGCATTGAGCAGTCTAAGAGAGGGTTTCTTCTCATGACATATGGTATAAAAGTCTCGAGATGTATATGTCCTAAGATGCAAGATGAGAGGACTCGTATGAGTTTGATCCTGTATGCTTTGACAATAGGATCGATCATATATGCTATATTATATACAAGACCTAATATATCGAATGCTCTATGTGTTACAAGCAGATATCAATCAAATCATAGTGAGTTTCACTGGGTGGCTATCAAGAATATCTTAAAGTACTTGAGAAGGACAAAAGATGTATTCTTGGTAATATGGAGATGGAGATCTCATAGTGAGAGGGCATACAGATTCCAGATTTCAATCTGATCAAGATGACTCTAAATGGCTATCAGTTTATGTTTTCACACTGAATGGTGGAGCAGTCAGTTGGAAGAGTTCTAGATAAGAGACGATTGCAGATTCAACGACTGAGTCAAAGTACATTGCAGCTACGAAAGCAGTAAAAGAAACTGTTTAGACCAAGAAGTTTGTTATGGAATTTGGAGCGGTTCTGAGCATTATAAACTTAATACTATTGTATTTTGACAACAATGGGGTTGTTGCTCAAGCCAAAGAACCAAGGTCTCATTAGAGATCTAAGCATGTACTTAGGAGATATCACCTGATCAGGGAGATTATTGATAGAGATGATATGAAGATAGAGAGAGTGTTCATAGATCAGAACATTGCTAATCCTTTGACTAAGCAACTTCCTCAAATGAAATTTGATTCTAGTGTACTCACCTTTGGTATTAGATACAAAGACGATTGGCTTTAGTGCAAGTGGGAGATTGTTAGAGTAGTGCTCTAAAGGCAATCACCTTTAACACTTTTGTACAATCTTTATTTTGATTAATAAATGGCAATTTTCATTAATTTGATGTTCATTTATTTATGAATTGGTGTCATTCTTAAATCGAATTAATGAAGTTCATGATACAAAACATAGTATGAAGGAAATCATAATGAGATCATGATAATAAGAATCCTATCATGTGCAATTATGTTAGTATGTAAATTATCCCTAGTCATGGGATTAATGAGACAGGACATTGTTAACCTAGATCGATTAGCACATGTTATACTCCTTGATTTGAACAAGCAGTGGATCCCATAAACTGTAAGCATGAGATGTTTAGAGTTAACAAGTGAATGCTTGCTAAGAGTAGTAAGTACATCGGATGGCCCGCTATAAGATTATCATATGGATGATCCATTAAATGTTAGTGATTAATCTCATTATAGCAATAGAGTAAATATCCTTAGACTTGAGATACTAAAGAATATCTTAGATACTAATCCCATACTTTGACACCATTCCTTGTTGCCTTAAGATGAAGTCACTCATAGGCTGGTGATTGGGTACAGCTATTGATATTTGAAGGAAATTGGTTAGCCAATAAAGGATGCACCACTTATGATAGAAGGAAATGATACCCACGGCCTCTTATTAGGGTCATTACTCGGGAGTCTCTAGCTAGAGCAATTATGTCTCATAAAGAGAGCCGTCAATGATACATAGAGTAATGAGATCCCCAGTATAAGAACTAACATTACTTGGAGTAGATCTGACACAATAAATCTAGTGCGAGTTGACACATAGCCCATACTCTGAACTAAGTGGGGTATAGGATGATGAAGGGACGAATTGTATAGTAATTGACTATAGAAAGGTTCGTAAGTTAGATAATTAACTATCGAAGAGTTTGAGGATTAATCCACTTACATTATGGTAAATTGGCACCATGAATGATTTGCTTAGATTAAGAGTTAATTCAAGTGACCAAAATAACTATGAACCTAAGAGTCACGCATATAAAAGATCAAATAAAAAACAAAGTGTGCATGGCTATCATTTAAGTAGGTCATAGCCACAATCGTGACCGACTTAATGACAGGTGGTACATAAGTGAGTTGTTCACTTATGTACACATGAATTTTTACCCAAAATACACACTCAATAGAGAGGCTAAGGGTCTAGAAGAGTTTTGGAAGTTGAGAGGAGTGATCTTGAGATAAATTCATACAATATTAAGCAATTGTTGCATGAGATTAATTGCATGAAACTTAGTCTTGATCTAACTCTCACTAAAGCATCTACTTGAACTCATCTTGGTTGGTGCTCTAATCATCCGTACACACTATTTTTTCTTCACCTTTGTGTGCTCTCTAGAGGCCAAGGAAGGTGTTTGGTGTTTGCTACAACCCAAACAAAGACAAGATTAAAGAAAGGAGGAGCATTTGGAAGGTACTTATGTTGTAATTTCATGTTCTTATACTCTATTTATACATGCACATAGATTTTGGATTTTCTGGCGATGTCATGGACTTGGAATTTTAATTCTGACACTTCTGCTACCTTGCCATGTATGTGATGCATGAATCCATGGCTCCCTAACATAAATATCATACGCCTCTCAATTAAATACATAATAATTCAATTTAATTCTTAAATTCAATACATATTGATTAAATATGATTCAAATATATAATTTGAAATAATTTTAATAAATTATTAGCTTATAGTAATTTAAAAATCAAGTTGAATAATTTATATGGTAATGCATATTATATTAATTTTATTAAATATCTAAAAAGATGAAGATGAGAGAGAGAGATGGGAGAGAGAGAGAGTGACTAACTAAGATTCCTTAACTTGCTTCGACCACCGGTGGCTTTGTTCCCTTCTTCATCCCATGGCCTCTTCATCTTCTTCTCCTTCACCCTCTCGTCTGCCTCTAACCCCAATCTCTTTTCCATCACCCAGACCTTCCCATTCGCTTTCTTCCCTTAACCCTAACTTCATCCAAAATGCAAACCTAAACCTTCAAAACCCTCTTCAAAGATTTCGATACCTGTAGTTGTACCCATACAAAAGAAGTCGTCATTGTCATCTGTGACTATCCCTTCAATGGAACCAATGCCATCTTTAAATACTCGCGAGCTTGCAAGTTTACAAGCTTCAAAGAAAACTCACCTACCCAAAACATTGAAATCAATTGTCTCTGAATTGGTAGAGGAGTCCATAGATGCTAAGGCATTGGCCTACTACCCTCCAGAGATAAAGGAAGACTAGATCTTTATAATTCCTCCGCCAGAGCTAGTAAGGAAAGGTGCAACTCAAATCCGAAATGCTTTGATTGGTTTCCTTATTGGTAAGCATCCTGCATACCTAGTAATCTAAAGAGCTCTATCCAAAAATTGGCTAACTTTTGGTTTAACAGAAACTTTGATTACAAGTTCGAACAAATTTCTATTTAAATTTGATTCGGAGGAAGGAATGAATTTGATTTTGGAGAAGGGCTCTTGACATATACAAGGGAAACCTTTATTTTTAAGAAAATGGAGCTTGAATGTTGGTGAGTAGGAAGAGATTAGGTATGCTCCGGCGTGGACTAGGTTCTATAACATTCCATATGAATACTGGAATAATAAGGGATTGGGAAGAAAAGCTAGTTCAATGGGTAAATCTCTTCTAATGGATACTCAAAAAATTAAAATGTTTAGGGTTTTGTATGCCAAAATGTGTGTGAAAATAGATCTGTAGAGGAATTGGCCTTCGTGTTTTCAGTTGGCAACTTATAATAAAGAAGGACAAATAACCTTTAAGGAAGGTTAGGTAGAGTATGAATAGAGACCTAAACGTTACTCACAAAAGACAGAGTGGAAGCCTATAAGTTCCCTTTTTAGGCCTAGGTTGCAACAGGAGCTGAATACGGAGAAGGTTTCATAACAAATCAGTGTAAACCAACAAATGGAGCTTGGTCAAGAGGAAGTTCCTAAGGAGGCACAACAAAGTCCTAATGAGAGCAGACCTTCAGATGTCCTCACCAAGCAAAGTAAGGGCAGAGGAGTTCAGGAGATTCAAGATGATCCAGAAGGATGCCTTGCAGATGCTGACCCCCTTGTTGTGAGTAAACTAGGTACTCCCCTTTCTTCTCCTAAATATGCTTTGGTTTTTAATAATTCAATTGAGTCACAAAGTCCAAGTATTCTTGATGGTCAGAGGGGGTCTTTACTATTAGAAAGAGTAGGAAATCTAGGAGAAAATAAAAATAGTAGGCTTTTAATACAGTTATTGTTTATGGCTTTAGTTTTTTGGAATGTTAGGGGTTTCAATAATTCAAAGAAATAAAAGAAATAGCTAGTTGTGAAGTCCTATCTTAAGAGGTTGTCAGGTTCTTTTGTCTACTTGATTGAATCTAGGATTAAGTCTCTTTCCCATTTGAATAACTTGTGCTCTTCCTTACTTCCTAGATGACATAGTTATAATAATTTAGATTAGGCTTTAAATGAAAGGCTAACGTTTGCTTGGAATCTGGACTATTACATGTGTTCTTCAATTGTTACAAATGATCAACTGATTCATATGGACTCCTCTTAACAGTGCTTTAGTTTTTTTTGTGAAGTGTGTATGGTTCAAATAACTATAATCACAAAAAGTTTCTCTACTCTACTCTTTCTAATATCAAACAAAGTGTTGGTAGTTACCCATCGGTTGTTGCTAGGGATTTTAATGTTATTTTGTTTTCTCATGATGGTGAGCCTCTTAGTACCTCGACTCTTACTGGTATGAAGGACTTTAGGAAGTGTGTTGAGGATTTTGTTTTGTATGAATTAAACTCTAGTGGTCCTAGTTTTACTAGGACCAATAAACAATCAGGTGACCTCTTTATAGCCAAGAAGTTAGATTGAGCTCTTGTAAATTCGGCTTGGAGTTCTTGCTTCTCTAGATCCTATGGAGTGATTCAAAATCCTAACATCTCTGACCATTATCCTATAGTGATTAGGGCTTTAGCAAACTAGCAGAAAAGATTCTCTCCTTTCAGGTTTTCCAACTTTTTAGTCTCTCAGGAAAATTTTCTTCAGATTGTAGAAGCTGCTTGGTCCTCTCGGGTATAGAGAACTTTTATGTTCTATGTGGTGTCTAAACTTAAATTAGTTAAAAATGCTCTCAAATCTCTAAACTCAAATCAGGTAGGAGATTTGAATGTTAGAGTCGAAACCTGCCAAGATTCCCTTAATAATATCCAACATCAAATACGACAATTGCCTAATTACCCTTATTTGGTTGCCCAGGAAAATGAGGCCATTACTAACTAATTAAAGTTTTAAGGAACTAGGAGTTGTTTTATAAACAATCTTCCCATATTAACTGACTCAAAGAGGGAGATAGGAATACCAAATTCTTTCATAATTCTATTTTGTCAAATAGGAACATGAACAACATCCACTCTTTACTGTTGGGCACTAATCATAGGATTGTTGAATTTGAAGAGATCCAAAAACAGGTCCTAGGTTTTTTTCAAAGCACTCTTGGGAACAAAAAAGACCTACTCTCCTCTAGAGAGTATATGACAACTCTTTTTCCTTCTCATATTCCTGAGATTATTAAAAACAATCTCATTACGGAAGTCTTAGCGCAAGAGATTAGGGATATAACTCATTTAACCCTAATAAGGCTCCAGGTCTTGATGGTTTTAATGGTTTTTTCTTTAAACAAACTTGGCATATTGTTAGGGTTGATATTACTCAGGCCATCCAAGATTTTTTCCAATATGGGAGGCTTCTCAAAGAACTTAATTCTACTTTTATTTCTCTTATTCCTAAGATAGATCACCCCTCCACTGTGTATGATTATAGACCAATCTCCTACTGTAACATGTTATATAAGGTGATTTTGAAAATCATGGCAAATAGGCTTAAAATTTTTCTCCCTCACATAATCAACCCCAGTTAAAGTGCTTTCATTAAAGGTTGCCAAATAAGGGACAATATCCTACTAGCTTAAGAGATATTTAAGAATTACCACTTTTCAAATAATCATAAGCATTGTGCTTTTAAAATTGATTTGAAAAAAGCTTATGATTCAATTCACTAAGATTTCCTCCTGAATGTGCTCTTAGTTTTAGGTCTTCCACCTACTTATATTAAGTGGATTAAAGATTGTATTACCTCTCCTTCTTACTCTGTCTTGATTAATGGATCTCCTTTAAAAAAATTTATGGTCAGTCAGGCTTAAGACAAAGCAATCCTTTATCCCCGTACCTCTTTATTATCTGTATGGAGGTTCTCTCATGGAGTTAGGATGTGTCCATAGCTTGTAGTGACACCTTTAAATACCACTGGAGGTGTAAAGCTCTTAAACTCTCCCACCTTTTCTTTGTTAATGATATTTTGCTGTTTTGACATGCTGATTTAGGTTCGGTACAAACTATGCTAAATTACCTGCGCATGTTCTCAACTTTGTCTGGTCTGGACATAGTAAGAGTTAGAACTTTTTATCTATTGAAATGGATCATATGGCTCATCAGCTGGAATCACTAACTGGTCTTCAAAGAGGTCACCTTCCTATTCGTTACCTAGGGGTACCTCTCTTAACAGGTTGTCTATCTAGGAGAGATTGCTTGCCTCTGTTGGATAATTGATGCCAGAGTAAACAAACGGACCCATAGAACTCTTTCCTAAGCTAGTAGACTGCAGTTGGTTATTTCAATGCCCTCAACTTTTTAGGTGTATTGATCTAGTCATTGCATTCTTCCTTCTTCCATTATTAAAGAGATAAAGACTAAATTAAGAAATTTCTTATGGTATGGAATATTGTGTCTAACTCTTATGCAAAGGTCAAATGAAATAACCTATATAGACCCAAAAGAGAGGGTGGTTTAGGCATTAAACATCTATCTACGTGGAATAATGTTCTTATAGGGAAAAGATTTAGGTTCTTTTTAATGATAATGAAGACTTGTGGGTAAAATGGGTGCATACCATTATTCTTAGAAGAAAAGTTAACCTAGTAACAATAATTCTTGGAGTTGGAGGAAGCTATTACATGTTAGGGACCTTATTAGGAACCAATTCAAATTTAAGATAGGAAATGGGATATCTATTTTCTTATGGCATCCTAAAGGTATCCTGAGCATCCTAGAGGTATCCTGAAATATCTCTCAACTCCCAGAGTGATCAACGGATCAAAATTACCAATGAGTGCAAAAGTTTATGATGTCATCCAAAATAATGTGTGGAGCTGGCAGGAGGCCATTATTGAGATCATACGCACCATGGAGCCTTTGCCATACCAACTAGAATGCTCCTGACCTGACATATTGGAATTGCTAGCTAGCTCCTCTAAAGCATACACAAATGCTTCGGCCTACACTGCTTTCAGACCTCCCAATCCTTGTATGCCTTAGTATAAATTAGTCTGGCATAAAAGAACTAGCCTTAGGTATTCCTTTATCATATGGCTAGCTTTTCTTAATAAGCTACAAACGAGGGATAAACTCCTCTTCTCTTATGTCCCAAATCACTGTTCTTTGTGTTTCTTGGATAATGAGTCTATTGACCATATGTTTTTTAAGTGTCCCTACTCAAAAATAGTGTGCATACATTGTCTAAACCATTTTCAGATCCATTTGCCTAACCTGGAAAATCTTTAAGCCATTCTAAATTGGTTTAACCATCCTCCAACCTACAGAACTATTGACCTTAACCTTTTTATCATTCTCCTCTCTATTATTGTGCATAACCTTTGGTTCGAAAAAGACCATCGAACATTCAAAGATAAATTCTTAGAAGTTGGGAGCATTAATACTAGAGCAGTATACTAAGTTATGGAACATCTCAGCTCAAACTCCGAGGGAAGGTAATTACTGGTGTGGATTGCTTTTTCTCTAATGTATTGTTTTGCTGGTTAAATTCCAATTCATAACAGTAGGAGGTCTACTCTAGCTCCTCTTGTGTTTCTTAAAGCAATGGAGATCCTATCTTTCAACAGAATAGGAGAGTTTAGTAGTACCCTTTTGGGTTGCTTCGAGGATGTCTTGGGTGAGAGTTTATGCAAGTAATGATGGTGGCTTCAGGTAAGGCATCAGGTTTCTTTCATTCAAAAAGTCATAGAGCAGAAAGTTATCAAGACTTGGGTTCACGTTGTTGGGAGTGCAAGAAGAAGGGGGAAAGGCTTTCTCCTTCTCATCCTTGGTATGTTGGGAGTGCAAGAAGAAGGGGGAAAGGATTTCTCCTTCTCATCCTTGGTATCTTAAAGCAATGAAGATCATATAGTTTCAACAGAATGTAAGAGTTCAATTGAGAAGCTTCAGCCTACAAAGTTTTATCATAATATTTCTGATTTTTGGATGATGAACTGTTTTACTAGTTCAATCTCTAAATGTGTGTGCATTTGGTAAAGGATTTACCCTTCTAGGTCTCTCTAGGATATCTTGGATGGAAGTTATCTATAGGTTTGATTGTTGTGCTTCTTGTATAGATACAGATATAGTGATTTACTATTTTCCTCAAGGAAGAAGTTTTTGTAGAGGTTTTCATGTTCTCATACGTCTGGTTATGTCTTTTGCATTGTGTTTGGTTGTTGTCTCTAGAGGCAGAGACAGAATGAGACGGAAAGGAAGAGATGGAACAGAGCAAAAACTGGGGACAGTGAGGTGTTTGGTTGTGGTGGACGGAACAGATAAAAGTATCCCCGTCCCAAGGACAGAAATGTGTTTGGTTGTGGTGGACAGAACCAAAAAACAGTATGAATGACAAAATCGCCCTTGCAGTGTAATATGAGTAGATATAAGTAATTAAGTGATTATTATATAATTGTATCAATATTTATTTTAAGTTTATTTGTAATTTTATAATTACAATGAAATAAAATGAGAAACCAAAATAATTATTGAAATTGTAAAACATTAGAAATTAAAAGAAATGAGTTATTTAATATAAAATGCCTACAAAGTAAAATATTTTATTATAGGTTAAGAAAAATTCAAATGATTTAGAAATTGAAATACATAATAATGTAATAAAACATCTAAACATTCATTCAATTAATAACACAATAATTTAGTACATAATAATTTAGTTGAATGTTTAAGCGTTTATGAAAGTAATTACGTAATAGGAGTTAAAAAATCGTACAATGTATAATTTTTAATACATAATAATTTAGTATATCATGCAAGCAATCATTGAATTAATTACAAAAGAGGTTAAAAAATCCTGCAAGTTAGATATTGTACAACATAATAAATTAATAAAACATGTAACCATTCATGAAACAAATTACATAATAGGTTTTACAAAGTCTGACAAATTCGAAATTGTACGACATAAGAAGTTAATACAACATCTAGGCATTGGCTAACTTGGATTATTGAAGAATATTGTTATTTATGAGGTTCCTGACTTGTACATGAAAATTCCTACCATTGGCTATGTTTTCTCTTACACTTGAATGACCTCTTTAACAAATGAAAATTCCTACCACTGGCATATACAGTCACAGCACATGGATAACAGAGCATATACAGAAATGCAGGCAAACGATAAATAGAGCATATCATCTGACCATTCCATTGCATGGCTTACCTGATATGTTATCCTTTTCAAATGCTTTTGGAGTTATCTCTTGATCAACCTGCACAGAAATAAACAAGCATCAGTCAGAAATAAACAACCTGAACAGAAATAAAAAGCCACTAGATATTGTTATTGAAGACTTTGTTATTGAACACTTTGTAAAGCAACTAGCAGCAAAGACACCTGCAAGTTAGAAATCCATAGATACAATATCTATACTGAAGCCTTGGCATTAAACGTTTGTTGTGTGTATGTCTTACACATATCCAACAGAACTACCAGTAGATTCAGCTTTGACATTCTGGTTTATTAGTTTTAAACGTAAAGTATGTATCAGCAAGAGAAAAAAAATCCCAGCAAAACGACTACAATCTAAATTATCAATCTAGCTCAACCTTAGAAACTGTGTGATGAAACACTATATATTCTTAAGGA
>JANTPM010000003.1:23492057-23516992 GCA_025434745.1 Erythroxylum divaricatum
CTTCAACTCAACACCAGAAATAAACCAATCCATCATCCAACACAATAAATTGTTAAATCAAGTAGAAACAAGTGTAACGTGCGTTAAATCCATCATCCAACACAATAAAACACGATTAATACCAGAAATCATAAAACACAAACCCAAAAAATGCCTTCGGTGGTGCGTAACGTGCGTTTGGTGGACCAGATCTGATGAAGACGCGATGAAGATGTAACCCACAAAACCAGATGCGCGATGAAGACGAACGTGAAGGAGAGTTGAAGACGTGAGGCAAGCCGAAGAGGAGGAGAAGAGTTGCGATTCCACGATAGACTTGAAGACGCGAGACGTCGTGGAGAAGAGGAGGAGACCACCAGACCAGGGAGGGACGTCGCCGGCGAGAGGAAAACGACGGCAAGAGACTGAGAGAGAAGATCAGAAGAATCGAAGGTAGAAGAGAGAGACAGAAGAGCGTGAGAGAGTGAGGCGGCAGAGAGAAGCAACCGAGGGGGGGGGGCTGGATTTTTAGTTTTAGGGTTAACTTTTCATATTTGCAAAATGGTCCCTAGACTTAATAATATTTACCGGTATGGACCGGTATTTTGCGGTACCTACAGTACCGGCCGGTACCATCCGGAAACAACCGGTACTGGCCAGATTTTAACACCGGTACAAATAAACCCGTACCGGTACCGGTTTACGGCCGGTACGGTACGTACCGGCCGGTACCGGCCGGTACGGTACGGTATTCGTACCATTGCTGCTGAAAGTTTTTATCTTGCGGCATAAGATAAAATCGTGGTTTTGAAACTCGGATCGGATCGATCGGTTTAATCGGTTTGATTAGTGATTGATTGGTGGTCTGGTCTGGTTAATATCTCAAAATCGGTCTTCAATTGATCCGGTGTGAACCGGTCAAAACCGATCAATTGACCGATTTTTAACCGGTCGGATTGGTCCGGTTGGACCGGTTCGATAATTTTTTTATTTTTTATTTTTTATTTTTTACTTATAAATATGTACATTCAGATGAAATATCTCATTTATTGTGAAAAATGAAATGACGAAAAGGGCTCAGGAAGCGGTCGCTCTCAATGTCTGATTGATAATATAACTCAGCAGTAGTGGGGACCCTAACATCCATCAACCACTGTTTCTCGACACGTGGGACAACGTTGGCACATATCTCCTTCCCTGTACTCTGCAAACTGCAAAGTCCCCCTCCCACTACGCCTTTACATTTTTTGATTTATAAACCAAAAAATGGAGCAACTTGTCCTAAGTGGACCCCACTTTCATCAATTGGGACCACGTGCATGTGTTTTTATCCGGTCGTACGTACCCTCTTTGACCCACTTTTTCTAGATGGTTTAAATTTAATTAAGAAAAACTCCAACTTTTAAATTGTTTTAATTATAATTAGAATTTTTTAAAAAATAATAATTATATATTCAATTTTTTAATTTTTTTTCCAAAAATAATTTTACGTTCATACCTTTGCTACTAGAGCGTATGTGATAAATCACCTTAAACGTGTTTACTGACAAGTATAAAAGGAAGCATAGCATACATGAGAATTTTATAAATTTTAATTAATTAATTTTCAATAAAAATATGAAAAAAAAACCCTAATTCTATTTATTCCCTCTCGTAGTCTCATCACAGAAGTCACCAACTTGCCTACTGTCTGCTGGTGATTTATAATTTTATATTAAGAACGGAACCTTAAACTTCGAATAAACGCCTGATACCTTGAATGTCATCGTTATGCAACCCACGCTAGTTCCAAGTCCGATGCTAAGCCACATGATAGCCCCTCCAACTTGGCTACATCCAAGTCGAAGCAAGGGACCTATTTCATATAACGCCACCGTCTCCAAGTCGAACGAACCTGGTCTCGGACCCACAGACCACCGCCAGCCATCCAATGGTTGGTGTAGAAGTACGAGCGATAACCCCTCCAACACCATCAAAAGGGCGCTTCATTTGTTAGGAAATTAGGATATGATCCAGAATAAATACAAAATTTTTTATATTTTAATTTCTTAAAAATTAATATCAGTTTAATTCTATAAAATAATTAAAATATAAATCATAATAAAACGTGAAACTTAGTTCGTATCTTATTTCAAAACTTGAGCATTTTCTTATTATATCCTTCGAACTGTTTCTAAAATCGATCCATCTTAATCGCTATAATCACACAAGTATCCGACTTCTAAGCATATTCATATAATAAGTTGAGAGAACTCTATAACTCGTATAGATAGAGTTAGCAACAAGTGTTAACTCTACTAGAGCTTAAATTTGTTTATAATAAATTTTGAATATTTTAGTAATTTAATCGAAATTAAATTCTAATTTTAATTAAACTTTAATTATAAATAATTCTAATTAAATGTCAATTATACTCAAATAAGATCTAATACTTATATTGATTCTTATTTGACATAGAGCATAGAATTACTATATATTTGACATAGAACATAGAATTACAGTGTGTCAATTAGATATAGAGCATAGAATTACTATATATTATATTTTGAGTCCAATCATATTAGTTTTCCACCATTAGCTATTGATTCAATTAATGACATTTATAAACTATTTACAAAATATCATTTCACCTTGGTCAAAGATTTTTCAAATCAATACTAATTGAAAACAATGAAACATTCTTCCTAATTATTTTAGGGTGATGAATCATATCTTTATTACTCAACTACCTCCATATAGTTCATGCTACATCCAATAACTACTAATTGAACTACCTATGATTAGAATAAGTCATAACTAGTATCAAAACATAGCAATCTCTATATAAAATAACTTTAGAAACTTCAAGTCAAAAGACCACTTAAACAATCATCACAATAAGAATTTCTATAGACATATAAGTCATGTTTCAAATAGATTTCTCATATAAGATCAGTTTAGTGAACTTATTCTCTAATAAGCACACACATTTGTTTAAATATTTTCATACTTTAGTCCATATGATCGACTACTTCCTTCATAAAGAAAAATATAACATGTGATAGTTCTTTTAAGTTCTATTAATGTTTAATCTTAATAGAACAATGTCTAAGAACAATCTAAGGATAATACACAAATGCAATATGAAACTTAAAATTATAATTTCATTTACAATGTATAATTATTCCATAGGCTTTATCATTTATATCTAAATATACATAAGGCAAAGAATATTTTTAAATATTTTATCACTAAATTACAACCAAATTGATTGATTATAGGGCATAAACTATCTCAATGGTCATCTATGTGAAAGCTGATCTTGAGATTAGCATTTCCATAATCTGAAGCCCTTGTGAACTTGAAATGTAAGTTGACCTTTCATGCACGAAATGGTCTATCAACTACATCCATACCAACTATTGGAGTAACCCATAACTAAGACTTAATTGATTCTGAGGCCATTTGGGATTTCTAGAAGAATGAGAACTGAGTTGTAGTGTGGAGTGAGATATAGCCTCGATGACGGTGACGGTGTTAGTTTACGCCTTTACATTCAATTAATTGGTTGCAATTTTAATATCTAACTATTTTATTTAATTAATAAAGACATTCTTTATCTTTCTTTATTATGTTAATTATATTTAATGTTTTAATATTAAAGGTAAAACCCCTTAAATAATTATTGTTTAATTGAAATTATGCAAAGATCCTAATTATGAGATTCAATTTACATTTATATATTATTTCCAAATGTTCTTAGTTGTAGTATCATCAAGACAGGATATAAATGAAATGGTACAACTAGCACACGTTATGTTTCATTCTTATAAAGAAAGTAATTTATCTTATAAATTAAAGTATTGCGATAATTAAACTAATGTATAGGTGCTTATTAGATAATAAATTCACTGAACTAACCCAATTATGAGGATCTCAAATCTAATATTACTTATATGCTTGTAGATTTCATCATTATAATGGTTGTATAATTGATCCTTAGACTTGAGATTACTAAGGTATCTCATTTGGGAATTAATATGTTTTGATGCTCCTAATGAACTGTTATAGGATAATTCAATCTTTCATCTTTGGATGTTATAAGAACCATAAGGAAATAGTTGAGTAAGTTAACAAATGACTCGTCGCTTTAAAGTAATTAAAGAGAATGTTATACTTTTCTTAATTAGTAGTGATTTAAGGAAATCTCCAGCCAGATTGAATTGACATTTAGAAATGTGTTTTCAATTATCAATTATAAATCAATTACTAAGTAGTAAGAATGAACATGATTGGATACAAAAGTGTAGACATTATATCCATGCTCTATCCAATTGAAACATTGGATGAAAAAAGGATTAAAATTATACATCATAGTTAGGCATGGACAAGTTAAGTCAAACCACTTTGATATTTATAATATTTGAGTGGTCATAATATATTGCTAGACATTAATCTTGATATATGATTATAAATTGTTGAAGAAGAAAAATTAAAGATAAATTAAAAAGAGTTTTAATTTATTTAATTCTAATTATGAATAAAAATTATAATATGAGCCTAATGGGATACATATAAAGAATAGTTTAAAAAAGAAAATTTAATTTCAATTAAGTTAGACTTAATTAAAAAATTTTGAGAAATTTTAAAGATCAAATATATCTATAAAAATTTATTTTTCTATTGCACCTGTGATTCGATTACAATTGGTTTCCTAATATTGATATTAGAGCCTCTTTTAATTGTTTAACTTTAATTAAATGTTTTTATTGATTTGATAAATATTAAGGCTAAAATTTTGTTTTATTAAATTCAAGTTTATGGTTTAATTAATATTGAAACTGTTTTCTAGTTTTTTATACCGCATCTCTTACCTACTTCTGCGTTGAATTGTTCTTCTGTTTTTTGTTCTAGAAAATCAAAAACCCTAAAGAAAAAAAAAATCATATAATGCATGTGTTCCTTGTCTTTATTTTTACATGTGTTTAGTGGCTGGTTTTTGGAATATCACCAGCAGTATTGCACCACTGCTAGTAAGAGCCTAAACTAGTGGTGAATCACCATTGATGAGTCGCCCACCAGCAGCAAGCTGCTAGCGATGGCTTGAACAAGTGGCGAATCACCACTTAAGAAGGGTGATTTTTTCACCACCAGCAGAAGATGTATGGGGTGACGGAGGACTCCGCCAGACTGGAAGCAGGAAGCTTAACAACATAGGATAACAGCAAAAGAGAGGCATCAGCATAAACTAGAAAACGTAATTCTAGGAAAAAGATGGGGCGTCTGCAACAGTTGACGGTGGCGTGTGTTACACATGCTAGTCAATGAATAGTTTGATTGAGGCATGTGCAATGCACACGTCTCACATAAAGTGTTCTAGTGTATACACTGCACACGCCAAACAATTTACATATTTTAAAAAAATGATTTTACATATATTAAAGCCTTAATTTCAATTAAATTATTTTAATAGAGAATAAATTGATTTATATTCTTAACAAAATTGAAAAAGTGTTTTCTTAATGCTTGAAAATTGTTTTCAAAGAATAATCATTGTTAGGAATATTTTAGAATTTAGTATATTTTTTCAAGAAGTTAAAAATTAAATTAGTTATCAAATCAATAATTAGAATCAAATTTCTTTCATAATTAGATTATGTTAGAAAATTTTAATATAATGATATTGTATTATTTTGTTGAGATAAAAACTTTTAATTTGAAACCTCGTTATTAAATATTAAGTACACAGTGAGAACGTAATACTTGCCTTCTATTATTTAAAAATAAAATCATAGTTCTATTTTTTGTAAGACTTATTGAGCAAACTCAGTGCCTTTTTTAACTCGAATATGTTTTATCTTAAATTAATGAGTCTTTCTTAACTAAATTTGTATGATTTGAATGAGCAAACTCATGATTATATAGAATTAGAAGTCGGGCTAAGAATAATATATATGATATATTTTAGCAAAGAGTTATTACCTAACGGATATAGGAGTCACATAATATGTGTTTGATAAAATTGTTATCTACTTAATTTAAATTTAGTTGATTTATTGAGCAAACTCAAGATCAATTATTTTTTAATAGGATCCTAGCCCACTAGGAAATTATTTGATAATTTCTTGATTTAATAGTAAGGGCTATTAGTTTTAATAAAATAATGGAAATAATCAAATATTTGTTAAAGTCCTTGTTTTAATTTATTTTATGGCATCAACTAATATTTTCATGTCTTTTAGTTATTGAATCAAAAGATGTGTATCAATATGATGTTAAGGAGCATTATGGATGCTAACATGCTAACTGGACCTAACTTTTTGGACTAGTTTTGTAACTTGAGATTGTTCTCATACAAGAAAAGAAGCTCTATCTTCTTAACACTACTGCTCTACCAGAGCCTAGTTCAGATGTGACTAATGAGGCTTAGGAGAGATATCGACTTTATATTAAAAATGTTGAATAAGCTACAAGCATGATTGTGGCTAATGGATCTTTAGAGCTTCAAAGGCAGCATGAGAATGTGGATGCCCCTGCTATAATTTTGCATCTCAAGGAGTTCTTTGGTGCACAAGCAGGGTGGAGAGGTATCAGTTCTCCAAAGCATTATTTCAATGCAAGATGACAGAAGGATCTTTAGTGAACCTACACATGTTAAAGACGATTGATTATATTGAAAAATTAACCCAATTAGGTTTTTTCATATGGAAGTTCATGAATCAAAAGGATATGTCATTATCAAAATGTCTGAATATGCTTAAGATTGCAAAGGGGCACTTTAAAAAGGAATCCAATTTTGTTCTTGTTATGGATTCTTTCAAGAGCAAGAAAAAGGGATCTAAGAAGAATAATAATAAGAAACACAAGGCTTCTATTAGATTAGTAAAGCCAAAAGGTTGTGTCAAGAATAAGAGCAATGATCAAGGAACATGTTTTCACTACAGAATCAATGGACACTAGAAGAGGAACTGCCTAACTTATATTGCTACCCTAAAAGATAAAAAGCTTAAGGAAGTTGTTTCTTCAGTTATGTTTATGATTGAGACCAATCTTTCTACTTCTGTTTCATATTCTTAGGTATAAGACATTGGATGTGGTTGTCATATTTGTAATAACATACAGATGTTACAATGGAGTAGATTGTTGAGGAAAGGTAAAGTGGACTAATGAGTTGACAGTGGAGTAAGTGTTGCTGCATTAGTTGTAGGAATTTGTAGTATAGCTTTGCCTTATGGCCGAAAACTAGAACTAAATAATTGTTATTATGTTCTAATTGTTCCTAGAAACGTCATGTTTATTTTTTATTTAGATTTGAATGGATTTGTCTTTCTTATTAAAAATAAGAGTTGTTCTTTTTAAAAAGATGATATTTATTATAGATCTGGATTACTTACAAATGGTTTTTATGAGTTAGATTTTGGAAGGACAATTTTCAACATAAATAGCAAGAAAAGAAAGTTAAATGACCAAAATCTGTCTTATTTATGGCATTATAGGTTAAGTAATATCAACAAAACTAGAATCACAAAGTTACATAAAGAATAATATTTGGATCCTTTTGATTATAATTATATGAAATTTGTGAATCTTGTTTATTGTGAAAGATGATCAAACTACCATTAGTGGAATGGGAGTATGTGCCAATGAGTTACTAGAGTTTATACATTCAGATGTATATAGCCCTGTGTCTTCTTGTGTTAGAGGTAGATTTTCATATTTCATTATGTTCACAAATGATCATTCTATATATGGTTATGTGTTCTTAATGAAACAAAAGTCTAAATCATTTGAAAAGTTCAAAGAATTACTTGAGGTTGAGAAACAAATTGGTAAAAGTATTAAGAGATTTAGATTAGGTCGAGGTGGTGAATACTTAAACTACGAGTTTCTTAGTTTCTTAAAAGAAAATGGGATTCTTTCACAATGGACTCATCTCAGAACTTCACATCATAATGGAATATCTAAGAGGAGAAATCGTACTCTATTAGATATGGTACGTTCCATGATGAGTTATGCAGTCCTTCCTATCTCCTTTAGAGATATGCTATTAAAACTGCTGCTTACTTTCTAAATAGAGTTCCATCCAAATCGGCTAACATGACACCATATGAGATATGGACTGGTAGAAGACTAAAGTTATCATACTTTAAGATTTGGGAGTGTGAAGTTTTTGTGAAGTGTGCAATATCTGATAAACTTCAAGCTAAATCAAATAAATGCAAATTTGTGAGGTATCCAAAAGAGAGTATCAGATATTAGTTTTACTATCCTCTTGAGCAAAGTGTGTTTCTCTTAAGAGACACTACACTCTTAAAAAAAGAATTGATTCTCAAAGAAAGTTGTGGAAGTGAGGTAGAACTTAGAAATTTTAAGAGCCACAAATTCACATTCAGATGGAACAAAGGCCTATAGTTGATACATATACTATACAACCAAGGGTTTAAGAGACATATAGTCTGCAATGCATTAGTAGGATACATTGCCCCCATTAAATTAGATCTATATATGAAAAAGAGGAAGCATAATGTATTGCTCATATATGATAAGCAAATCACTGCTTTTAAATAAGTAATGTCTGACATTGATTCTTTAGAATGACATGAAGCCATAAGATATCAAATGAAATCCATGAACATTAACCAATTACAAAATTTGGTGGATTCACCTGATGGTATTGTAAGTATTAGATGCAAGGGGGTTTTTAAGAAAAAAAAAGACATGGATGGAAATGTACATATGTATAAAGTAAGGTTAGTGGGTAAAGTTTTTCTTTGAAAAATTAAAATTTATTGAATAAGTACAATATAAACATATATCTTCTGGAATCCTCTTATACATCAAGGATAAGGTAAAAACGACAATGTTAAAATACCATAAAACAATTAAATGACACCATAATAAACGTCAATACAAACTAATACATTAAATGGCAATGTAGAAACGCAGAAATAAAGCAAATGTTTTAACGATCAAATTCGTTGAATTTCCCTTCGAGAGATTTCTTCTAGACCACATCGGTGGACATTACGTAAATGTCGAGTCTTTATCTTGAAGCATGCATCATCTTCTTTTTTATCGGTGATCACAGTTCAATGTGCAGTAGCGACACATAGGTTCAGTCTCATAAGGTGAGTACTAACCCTAACTTTGAAAGTTCCTTAACACTTCTACATGGTCTTTATGCTTATTCCTAATGGCCAGATGGTTTCTATAGATATTTGGACAATCCTCAACATTTATTTAAACCTTTAAGATAATTTCTCTCTTTTGTGGAGTTTTGGATGACCGCCCTCTATTGATTGAAATCTTTGGGTTACAAACATGTTGTTATCTACATCCCTATTGATTGCCAAATGTTTAGGAGTAGTTTTTTGTTATTGTACTTTTTTCTTTAGGTATAAGTTTTAATTTTCATTCTTTTTACAAACATGTTGTTATATACATCCTTGTTATTTGGATTTGTTTTTGGGTACCCTAAGAATCACGGGGGACCCATTCTTATCTAAGCATAATTTTGCGCACCCTTATCTAAAGTTTTCTTGGAGACATATTAATGTCTCTAAGAAACCACTAGCCTCGTACTACATTTCTTCTCCATCTAATTGACAATCAGCTACTCTCTTATGCTTGTAATTGTAAGTTTAGTGAGAGAAGTTAAAATTTAGACCTCCCTACAAATATTTGCTTGTTTCTGCTTCCAAATCTCTTGGATACATGTTGCAATTGCAACCATTTAGATTTCCTTATCATGCTTGGATATCTGAAATATAGAAGGATCTCATTAGCTATAGTCACATATGATGGTTAGCAGATGGATGTCAAAATAACATTTCTTAATGGGAATTTGTTGAAGGATGTGTTTATGACATAACCAGAGGTTTAGAATCTAAAAGATTTCCTAATCAAGTACAAAATTCTATTTATGGACCAAAGCAAGCATCACATAATTGGAATATCCATTTTGATGTGACAATCAAAAAGTGCGGATGAACTATATGTTTATAAAAAGGTTAGTGGGACTGTAATTGTTTTCTTAGTGTTATATATGGATGGCCTGTTATTAATTTGAAATGGCATGCCAATGCTCTAGTTTGTAAAGATTTAGTTATTCAAGAACATCTCCATGAGGATATGGGAGAATTGGTCTATATTATATGAATAAAGATCTATAGAGATAGATCAAACATGTTGCTTGGGTTGTCTTAATCAACGTACATAGACAAAGAGGTTTAGTATGGAGAATTCCAAGAAGGGATTCTTACCCATATCGTATAGAATTTCTCTCATAGAGTGTGTGTCCTAAGATACAAGAAGAGAGAGATAAAATAGATTGTTTTCCATATGTTTCGTTAATTAGATCAATCATGTATATGATGCTATATACTAGATCAAATTTCTCTTATGCTTTGAGCATAACAAGTAGGTTTCAAGCCTATCTAGGTGAGTGTCACTGGATGACTATGAAAAGCATCTTAAAGCCCTTAAGAAGAACTAAAGATGTTTTCGTGGTCTATGGAGGAGTTTAAATGAGAGTTTAAAGGTATTCATATCCTAGTTTTCAGTCAGATCCTGATGATAATAGATCACAGTTCAGGTACATCTTCACTTTGAATGGTGGTACGATAAGTTGGAAGAGTTCCAAAATAGCCAACCATTGCAGATTCAATAACTAAGGTAAAGTACATTTTAGTGTTAGAGGCAACAAAGGAAACAGTTTGGATCATGAAGTTCATCACTGAACTTAGAGTAGTTACTAGCATTATTGAGCCTATAGTATTGTACTGCGATAACAATGACATCATTGTACAGGTAAAGGAACTAAGGTCTCATCAACGGTTCAGATATGTACTCAGGAAGTTTCACTTGATTAGGGAGAAAGTGGAGTTGAAAGGCATAACATTGAAGCATTGAAGTGAGTTTCCACTGAAGAAAATCTTGCTAATCCTTTTACAAAGCCATTGTCATAAAAGAGAAATGATTGACATATGAAAGGATATGGTGTTAGATATGTAAGAGACTGACTTTAGTGCAAGTAGAAGATTGTTAGTTTATTCCCTTGTAGCCAATCAGTTGGTTGCAATTTTAATTTATGACGGTAGTATTTATAATTAATAAAGGCACTCTTTATCTTTATATATTATGTTAATTACATTAGGTGTTTTACTACTACAGGTAAAATCTTTGGAATAATACTGTATAATTGAAATCATAACGAGATCATAATCACAAAAATCAATTTATATTTATGTATTATTCCCAATTATTCCTAGTTATAGTTTCATCAAGATAGGATATTAATAAAAAGGTAAAAACAGCACACATTATCTTTTTTTATGAAGAAAGAAATTGATCTTATAAATTAAAATATCGAGATACTTAAACTAATGTGTGGGTTTTTTTTAGAGAATAAGTTCACTGAACTGACCCAATTATGAGGATCTCAAATAAAATATTACTTATGTATATGTAGATTTCCTCATTATGATGGTTATATAATTGATCCTTAGACTTAAGACTACCAAGGTATCTTAAATGAGAATTACTGTATTATGATGATATTTATAAAATATTGTAGGATAATTCAATCAATAGTACTTAGATGCCCTATAAACCGTGTAAAGATAGTTGAGTAAGTCAATAAATGATTCATCACTCTAAAGTAATTAGAGATAATGTTCTACTATTCTTGATTAATAGTAATTTAAGGAATTCTCTACCTAGAATGAATTATAAATCAATTACTAATTAGCAAGAACGAATATGATTGGATACAAAATAGTAAAAAACTATATCCATACTCTGTCTAATTGGAATATTATATAAAGAAAAGATTAAATTATATATCATAATAATGCATGGATAAGTTAAGTCAAACCACTTCAACATTTATGATATTTGGTGGTCATAATATGTTACCAGATGTTAATCTTGATCTATGATTATTTTATCTGATTATAATTATGAATTAGAATTATAATAGGAACCTAAAGGGACACATAATGTAGCATTCCACTTTGGCAAGATACGTACCCGACATCTTGAGTGATGTCCGAGTACATACCCCACAATGGTGTCATGCTAGAACGGTCAAACTCTCGAAAACTTAATACAAAATTTTCACATTTATCATACACATATGGGAAAATCAGTAATCAAATTGGGCCGATACTTTTATTTCAAAAAAATCAAAATCACAATTATTAGTACACTTTGATCAATATCATTTAGAAAACATTTCCCAATTTTGAAAGTTAATACATACAAAAACATTCAAATACACAAGATACAGTAATAGCGAAGGACTCAATTCGGTACAAAAATAAAAAATATATAAATGCAGACGCGAACTGATCCTGACCTCTATCTCTTACTTGAATGCAGTGTATGTACTCTGACTAACTAACATGATGCATGTTTCATCTTATATCACAATGAAAAACCATAAATGCTTGTTTAAAGCTCTAAAATCTTCAAAATCACGTGAAGCCTAGCTTTCCAATAACACCCGATCATCAACAGTTTGAGGTTGTAGGGTTAGATATTTTAGTGACAATGAAGGAGATAACAAAAAGAGATGGCAAGTGAAAATGAGAGCAAGGCTCGCATTATGAGGGTGAGAAACCTCTGGCAGAAATGAAGCTTCCAGAAGATGGAGAAAGTCACGGGGAAGATATTTTTAGACAAGAACAGTAACTTAGTCCTTTTAGTTACAAGAACTTGACTTGGTCTTTCAGTTTAAAAGAATCATGGCTTAAGACTTATACACTTGTTCAAATTTTCTCCAGATCTTACCCAAATGTCTCCCAAATTCCAATATCACTTTCTGACAAATTCTAAAGTCATGAAACAAATTCTTCAATATTATTCAACTCTTATTTCTATCTCTATTTATCCATTTACTTGTATCTTGGCATTTTTTTCTAGACCAATAATATTCAACATTTTCAAAATTTATTTCCAAAATTAATCAAAAATTCAAATCATTAATCAAACTTTCCAATTAAATTTTCAGTACACATAAATCACCATTCTTAATAAAATCACCTTTCACATATATAAGTCAGTTATACCCGAAATGTCAATGAATGCATGTACAGTCATTTTAATATGTGCAAAATTTAAATTCACATGCGCGTATGCTAACAATATGCATAAGCATGAAAATGCAATTTTCTTAATCTCTCATTAATCTTATATGTACCGTATTTTTAAGTTCTAACTCTTAATATGAGAATGGAATGCTACACATAAAAAGAGTAGTTTAAAAAGAAAATTCAATTTTAATTAATTTAAACTTAATTATAAAGTTTTGAGAAACTTTAGGAATCGAATATAAGATATTTGATTTAATTCAAAATTAAAATAAATATAATTAAAGTTAAATTTTAATTATAATTGATGTATTTAATTTTAATAGAAATTAAAAACCTTCATATTTTTTTTTATAAATAGGAATAAGCATAAGGAGTTAACATTCCTACTAATTCCTCTTAAAGAGTTAAGTTATTACTCTGTGGATATAGTTAGAGGTTGAACGTGTGAACAACTTGTGGTTGATACTTCTAAAAAGTTTCAAAATGAATTCAACAGGAAAATTGAATTAGGGATGGTTTCATATTTTATTATTCAAGTTTAGTTTTTCAACGTATTCAATTAATGATATCTGCTCAGAAATAATAAAATTTTATCTTTTTATTGTGTTTGTGATTTAATCACTGTTGACTTCCTAATAGATAGTTGTTCTAAACTCACATCTAGTTAAAGTTATTGACAATGTCTACCAAACCACATCTTGGGTGGTCATGCTTGATATGATCTCCGAGTCAAGAAATGTAGAGACATTCAGATGATAAAGGTGTTGCTAAACTTTGAGAGGTTACTCCAACACATCATCGATGGTAGGTAAGCTAGTGAATAGATAGTGGGCAGAGAAGACATACTTTTGTGATAAGAGAAATCAGACGAGTTATAGTTTATTTTTATATTTTTAATATTAACTAATTTGATTTTATAAAAATTTGACTTGTAATTCTATTACACCTGACATCCTACATGTCTATAAACACGTTTGATGTGGTTTACCACTTCACGTTCGTTAACAGGGTGACTAACATTGAGCTATTTTTACAACAAATTGAAATTTAGGGTATTTAACAACCACTTTCTAAAGTTCGGACTATAATTAAAATTTTGTACAAAGTTTAAAATTTTTCGTAATGAACCCTAGAAAAATTTAAAATTTTACTTAATTTTTCAATACTAGCTCGAACTTTTAAAAATGACAGTAAATATCTCAATTTTCAATTTATTATGAAAATAGTCTAATGTTAAGTTTCTTGTTAATATCATTGTCGTGGCCAACAACCCCAAATTTTTTAACATACCACTTGACTAACACGTGTCTCTTTTTTTTTCCCCAATTTTGGAAGAAGTTGGCGTGTGATACTGCTCCAACAATTATAAAATAAGAATTGTAAAATAACATACCAAGTGACTAACACGTGACTAAGAATTGTTTAACCATTATAAAATAAAATTAGACATTCAAATGCCTAGATGAGTATGATTTGCTAAATTACAATATGCAATTTAATAGATAAGTAGTTGAAAGCCCCATCATCTTAAATTTTTAATTCACTTACTATAGTACCATTAAATTCGGAAGAAAAAACAAGTATAAGCTCCTCTAAGTAACAAGAATGAAGCAACACAACACGTTCTTCAGTAATAAAACTCACATATGTAATATGAAACTAGACGTCCCTATAATTTATCTCACCACTCTGTTAGATTCCCAATTACTCGCACAATTTTTTAATTAATCATGTAATTTAACTCATCACTCTCTATATCCAACAACAATAACATCTTACGTAAAATTTCCCAACAATCAAATGAACTATAAATATCTTTATGAACAACCATTTAACAAGTTATTCATATCATAACAATTGTTAGAAAATAGACACATTAAATTGACTGGTTAAATGAACTCACCTTCAGAACTCATTTCCCTTAATGACAAGATCTAAAGCTGGGTGAAATATAATAAAATAAAATGTTTAACAATCCCAGTCACAAATAAGAGACAACAATCATGGAAGGGAGATCATAAGTTGAGCACAAAATCGACAAAAAAGGAAAGAAAAAAGATAAAAGAAAGGACAAAGGAAGTAGACCCCTAAATTACTTGCACTGCAAAAGGTGGAAGGATCCTTTTAGAGATCCTTAATCTCCTTCAAGATTCACTTTAAAGATTTCACTTATCACAAAAAAGTAAAAACATAAGAGAGGAGAGACCCAAAAAGGGTCGTATAATAAGAGGGAAGCAATAGAGCCGTATTACAGTAGAAAACAAATAATGAAATTAGGTTTTCTCCTTTTATTTTTAATTTAATTGATTATTAAACAAATGAGTTGAAAGAAAAAGAGATAGATATCAACCACATGGCATCTCAAAAAATCTTAAAAGTTAGGGTATTTTAGCACCAATTTTTAGAGTCTAAACTAGGATTACAAAATTAAGTATAATTTGAGATTTTTTGTAATTAACTCTTTTATGATTTGGATACATTTTCTTGATTAAGGGTTCGTACACCATTATTATCATATTTCCACCAAATCAAATGTTACATCTCCACCTTCGCACTTAATTCAGGAAATTAAAAATCTAAATCTTGATTAACATGCCTTTAGGCCTAATATCACTTACATGCAACATAATTTGTTTAGGATAAGAACCACCATTAATAAATTAGGTCAAACTAGTATTGACTTAAGTGAATAATATACCATTTAAAATTAATAAAAAAATTTGCTTCCAAATTTTCATGTTAGTATTGACTAATAATAAAGTAAAAGCATTTTCTAACCTGAGTGAGGATGTGAATCTCGAGCAGTATTGATCGGTATTGGATGGTAGGCACCATATAACCAACTTTTCGGCTAATACCAATTGGTATTGATTGGTATTTGGTCAATATTTTAAATTTAAAAAAAATTGAGGGCTAAAATGTAAAAAAATTAAACCCTAAAAATATAAAAAAACTATTTGTTCTCCCAATTCCCATTCCCCTTACCACTTCTCTCCTCAGCCTCAATGTCAGTGATAGTCTCCTTCATTTCTCTAGACTCCATCGTCTTAATATAAGTAACAGCCTTAGCCATTGCTAGCCACCATCATCGCCAATCGTTATAGCTAGTTGCTCACAACACTACCAATTTCCAGTCGTTCACAACATTGTCAGTCATAATAGCCAGTTGCCATCCACCACTGCATTACTTCAACCTCTTATGTTTTTTTGTGTTGTAAAATTTCAATGTTGTGAGTTTAAGCCAAGGTTGCATTTTGCAAGAAAAAATTTGTTGAAAGTGGAATCATATGTGATAATATGATTGTTTGTGTTATAGGCTTATTGGCTTGTGGAGTATCATGTATGGCTTGTGTATGTGAATTGTGAATTTGTGATTGTGGAACAGTGGAATGAAAGTTTGAATTTGTGTTATTCATAAAAATTAACAAAGTGTTATTAGGAAATTTTAATTGTTTGTGAGACTTTCTATGATGATCGAGAACTAAAATTTTGAATTAGATTATGAATTTGAGGTTATTCCATTGTTGTTTGAAATTTGGAATTGAATTATGAATTTGAGGTTGTTCTTGTCTGAAATTTGAGATTGAGTTATATTAAAATTTGAATGAAAGATTATTCTTTATTATAAATTTGGTGACGTATTATAAATAGAATTTTGTAATCATCAAAATGGGTTAGTTAATTTATAGTTGAATTATATGATTAGTAATTATACAAACTGAGTTATAGTTATGATTTTATGGCTATGAATGGATTATTTAATCAACTAATCAATAATCATACAAATAAGTTATAGTTAAGAGTTTTTGTTTGAATCATATAACTATACAAATGAGGTTATAATTGTGAGTTTATGTTCAAGTTATATAATCATACAAAATAAGTTATATTTGTAATTTTATGGTTGAATTATGTAATTATACAAATTGAATTATAGATGTGAGTTTATAGTTGAATTATGTAATAAAATAAAATTAGTTATAATTATGACTTGTGAATTTATGATTGAATTATATAATCACATAAAATAGGTTATAGTTACGAATTTATCTTTTAATTATATAATTATACAAAATAGTTTATAGATGTGATCTTATGTTTGAATTATGTAATCATACAAAATGATTATTATTGTGAAAGTGCAACAATCACTGTATATAATTTTTTTGTGTTTATAAGGAAACATGAGTAATTGAGAAACTATAATTGATTTATTTCTTCATTTTTTTTACACAACTTTATTTTGATACGAAATTATTTAGTTAATTTTGATACATGTCTTCATTTTTTTTACAAATAAATGGAAGAAAGTTTAAGTAATCCTAATAATTTAGCCACTTTAGGAAAATTCAATGATCTAGCTAAGGCTTATGCTAGATTGGTTCCCAAAATGAAGAACCATACCATTTGTTTGCATTGTAACAAGCATACAAAAATAAAGGAATCACCATATTAAAAAAGCATTTAACTAGGGTCAAAGGTGATGTGAAACCTTGTAAAAAAGTGAGCTATAATATGAAATGAAAAAATGAAGACTTTGCTTTAAGAGTAACAATAAGAGAAAGATAGAACACAAAGATTGAATTATGAAATTGGTAGTGAAAGTTCTTTTGTTGGCGATCAAGATGATAATAGGTATGTTGAAGGTGGTAGCATGTGTAACATCCCATTCTTATGAGAATGTTAAAATGGTAAATATGAGTGATCAATGAGAGTTAGAAATATATTTCCATGTTCATGCATACTATGTCATACACATGCATATGAATGGTGAAGTTGTGACACATGAAAATGATTGTACATGCATTCATGAATAATTCTGGGTATAATTTATGTGTTGTGATTTTTAGATATTTTGCAAATTTTGAATTTATTTATATTGAAATTTTTTTTGGTTAGTAAGAATATTGTATTTGTGAATTTGGTGAATTTAGGCATAAATTTTGGGAGAAAATTATAGAAAATAGGAAAAAGACATCAAATGAAGATTTGGAAATAGTTGAATTGTAAAGATGAGAGTTTAGGGGAGTTAGTTTCAAAAGAAACTAAGTTAAAGCTTAGATGTAAGGAAAGTGACAAGTGTCACTTAGGCTTTGTACTTTTGCTCGAAGTAAGTTACTGTTCTATGAGAATTGAGAAGTTAAGTTATATGTCTAAGTTCATTATTCATTGGGATCATCTTCAAGTTTTCTTTCCATACATGGAGTCTTCCATCGAACCCCTTCTAAGAGATTCCTCTGCTTTTCCTTCCTACACCAAACCCACTTAGCTATTTGTGTCTTCTACCCTAAGAAAAACCAGAAGCTGGTAATTGTCCTCAATGAAGTACGTAAATTGCATGGAGTTTAGGGCTTCAATATTTTGGAGCTTTAAAATGGCAAGTAGTGAATAAATCCTTTAGAGTTAGGGATTTATAAAAGAAAGTTGATGAATTACTATCATCTGCATGGAAATGGCATTTAAGTGTATATTCATAAACACTATGTGGTTGGGAGGAAAAATTTGGATATAGTGTTAATTTTAGCTTTTGAAAGATTATTAGTGATTAGGTGATGAAAAAGTGATGTTGGATTTGAGATAGCAATAACTTGATCTAAAATTTCAGTAGAACTTCGGTACCAGTCTAGATAGATTCGTCAAAATGACCTTTATGAAAATTATGAATCTTCCTTTTATCTTTCCAACAATGTATAGTATGAAAACTTGGACGTCTGAGCTGAAATTCAGGGTCTTTGTAACAGAAGATGTTCAAAAGCGAAGTTGTTTCTTCTGTATTTTGCTTCTTCTATGATGACGTCATCTTCTTCTGTGTTTTGTCCCTTCTTAGTTTTGCTTCTTCTATGATGACATTATCTTCTTCTGTGTGACTGTTTATAAACTTCTTCTGTGTTACTGTTCATAAACTTCTTCTGTGATACTGTTCATAAACTTCTTCTGTGATACTGTTCATAAACTTCTTCTGTGTTACTATTCATAAACTTCTTCTGGGTTACTGTTCATATTATATCTTCTGTTCCATTTTTGATCCTTCATAAGATGGAATTTGTCTTTAAGATCTTCATAAAAGTTGTAGCTTTTGAAGTCCTCTTTCAAACCATCTAAAGAACACCTAAGTCCGATATCTGTAGAGAAAGTTATGCTAATTGCAAAACATCTTCTGTGTTTCACTGCTTTTATGTTTTGTTCCTTCTGTGTTTTGTTCCTTTTGAGTTTCGCTTCTTCTGAATTTTCTTCCTTCTGTGTTTTGTTCCTTCTAAGTTTCACTTCTTCTGAGTTCTCTTCCTTCTGTATTTTGTTCCTTCTATGTTTCGCTCCTTCTATGTTTTGTTCCTTCTGTGTTTTGTTCCTTCTGAGTTTTACTTCTTCTATGTTTTGTTGACGCGTCTTCTTCTATCTTTTGCTGACATATCTTCTTCTGTGTTTTACTTCTTTTGAGTTTTACTTCTTTTGCCTTTTTACTTCTTCTGTGTTTTGCTTTTTATGAGTTTTGCTCCTTCTATCTTTTTTTTTGCTTGGCCATAACTTCTTCTCTAGACACCCAAATGAATTGATTATTTAACCATGGGATTTGTAACACATTTTCCTACGTATCCACCTAAAAATGTTAGCCATCCGAAATGAATTAAGAAAGATTGAGTGAGAAATGTGAAATGTGTACAGTGAGTGCGCTCTTAAAATTTTATGAATTAGGGTTATTCCATTGAACGTACTTAGGTGTTTTGATTATGTCTAGATCTATAGGATTCCAAATGAGCAATGAATTGTGATTTTGATGGTTTTAGTGAGGCATAAACCTAAGTATGAATCATACTTAGATGAGTTTGATATGAGATCGATTTTGTGATGAAATTGATGGAAAATACCCGAGATTTTTATGAACATGCATTGTACATAAGTTAATTCGTACATGAGCATCATTGTATACTTATGATTGAAGAAATTGTGATACTGTGTATATTATTTGTTATAGAGGAACGACTGGGATGTTAAATTTCAGGCGTTGCTGGATTTTCTAGGCATTAGCTTCAGGAGAAACTTGTGAGTAACCTAGACGGTCTTGCTTAATTACTTGTTTGCTTAGATTATATTGTGAATAATGAATGAATGAGATTTGATTGTGGATTCTGGATAGAAGTTCCGACGACTGTGAAATGTGGATTGGGTTATTGAAATACGACTTGAATATGAATGTGGAGACCTAAATGCTTAGAATGTGATCGATTACGGCACACGCATTCCATTCATGAATGCATGAAATATAATGAAAGTTGTGACCAGAGTAGCCAACGATTAGAGCTTAAAGCTCAATGTGTGGAAATAAACCTCGAGCTAAAAAATGTTTTAGAGCCTCTGGCTCAACGTATAGTGAGCCCCATATCCTCTTCAGATAAGGGACAGTTATTAATGAGCCCAGTATCTACAATAGATACGGGACAGTTCAGGCACTCGATCACAACAACGTAACAATTGGAAAAGAGTCTCATGAACATTTCATATGCATTTAGTTTTGTATGTTTGATTGATGGAAATGCATAATTTGCTTCTATTTAAGTGAACACGTGATACTTATGTAGAGTGCAAAGTTGTGAAATAATTGTTATGTGAATTGATGTATTGCATGAATTGATTGAACCATCGATGATGGTTACCTCATTAAGTTCGCAAAACTCACCAAAATTGCAACGTTGTCTTTTCAGGACTAAGACACGACTCTAGCTACTGAGAGGCTTTACCAACTGTGTGGATTGTGATTTGGCAAGAGAATTCATGGCTTAAAAGTCGGTCAGCTGGGATTTTGGGATGGCTTAGATAGATTTTATATATTTTCCTCTTTCATGTAGTACCTTTTGTACTAGGTTTTAAGGATGCACATATAGTAAAGGTTGAAAGACACAATGTAGACTTTTGGTTTTACGCAATGAAATGAGGAAAAAGTTAGTTTTTAAAATATTGTGATTTTCTTCTGATGTCTATAAGGGATTAATGTTATGATACCATGTGAAGTGAATGTAGTGATCGAACGTAGCGTATTGTTATCGTAGGATATGTATCAGAATGACCTTTGGGTGTCCCGGTGTATACCCTGTGATAAGGGGGTGCTACACTATATGAATCAACATCCGAATAAAGCAAACATGGTTTTGCAAGATGGTGTTTATGAGATAGAAATAGAGATGGAAGAAGAAGCACAATTGGAGGATTCTAGTGATGTTGAATATCCAAACCAAGGTCCGTTGATGGTCCTTAGAAAAGCCTTTAACATGCAGGTTAAGGATGATAAAGAAGTTGTCCAACAAGAGAACATCTTCCATACGAGATGTTGAGTGGAAGGAAAAACATTTAATCTGATCATTATCAGTGGTAGTTGTGTCAATGTCTTAAGTATTTATTGGTGGAGAAGCATGGGTTGACAACTTTGCCACATCCGAAGTCATACAAATTACATTTGTTGAAAGATAACGGAGAAGTTCGAGTGTCGAAACAAGTGTTATTGAAATTCTCGATTGGGAAATACCAGGATGAAGTAAAATGTGATGTAGTGTCGATGTAGGTATGCCATATATTGATAGGGAGACCATGGCAATTTGATAGGAGAGTTCTTCACGATGATTATTGGAATCATTATAGCTTTGAAAAGGAGGGTAAGAAGCATACTTTGGCTTTTATAGAACAAAAACAAATCTAAAAAAATCAATTGCAGATTTTTCAGTCACTTGGGGATACTTCAAAGGGAAATACTAGTGATAGTTCGAGAATGGTGAGAGATATATGTAAGGATAAGAGTAAATTAAACACTTCAAACACTTGAGGGAAAAAAGCTTATTACCAAAAGAGAGAGATGTGAGATATAGCTACTATGCTAATAGGCAAATGATATTGGTGGTTTTCAAATAGACCTATATTTCAATTTCTAATGCTAACGAGTTGCCTAGTGTGTTTGTTAATCTTTTTTAGGAGTTTGAAGATCTATTTATGGAAGAGATGTTAGAAGGATTACCACTAATTTAGGGAATTGAGCACAAAATCAACTTTGTTCCTAGAGCAGTGATACTGAATATCGAAGCAATCCTGAGGAAACGAAAGAGATGCAACAACAAATAGATGAGTTATTGGTTAAGGGTCTCATTCAAGAGAGTATGAGTCCTTGTGCCGTACCAACGCTGTTGGTACCAAAAAAGGATGGTTCGTAGAGAATGTGCATTGATGAGCAGACACAAGAGAGATGCTAAAACTTTTAAATATTTTCATACCCCTTATTTAAAGAAAACAAAATACAACTTTAAATAACTCAAACACATTTAGACGTTTGTTTTAAAAGTTACCTAATCTTTTAAAACGAAAGTTAACACTTTATCATGAATACTCTAAATTACTCAATTAGGACATTGTTTCAAGTAGCTACTAGCACCATTTTTTTACTTTAACCTTTTTATTTAGTTTGAAACTAGTAGAGTGAATTTATTCAATGCTCACCTATTCACTTTATATATTTTTTTATGATTCCATTTTTCATGTGGGATAATGAAATTTTAAATTTTACATTTAACTTAATTGTATATACAAATTATATAAGAAGTATCATAATGCAAATTAAGTATCTATTCTCAAAATTAATGAAAAAATTAAATTAAACTTAATGATCACCTAAATAAATCAAATCACAGTATCAACCTTATGATGATTCATCTTGATCAAAATTAATCCTTTGAAAGTTAAATTTTTTTTGAGTTATTCTTAATAAGTTAATTACAATAAAGTTGATAAGCATAATCATTAAGTCGCTCCTTGACACTTAGGTTGTACATTGTCCTCAATATGTACAAAATAGAAGAATAATGAAAACAAGGGAAATAATAGAAAGGAGGTAAGGATAATTGATACTTCCCTAAAAATAAAAATCATTACCCTTATCCAATGCCATTAATATCCATCATGAGCTGATAAAAATTTGATCTCTATTTAGCATGTAGGAGTAATGTTGCCTTAATAACCTTTAAAACTCCATCAAGTCTTAGCACAAGTATGATAATCATGCACTAATGTTAAAAGAATGTGAAAACAAACTTAAAATTATGAGTTTAAAACTAAAAACAAACTAAACTATTTTTAATGATCCTAAAAGCTATCAAATTAAAACAAAAGGTTCTAAAGAATAGGTTACCTGTAATTAGTGCTTCTTTATGAGTCTTTTAAATGGGCTTCTCTTTAAAGCCTTCATCATCTGATTTCTAAAATCAATGACATGCATCCATTTATCTTTCTAAACAAAGGTTTCTTAGCTTTTAGATATTTCATATGTTGTAGTATAATATGATCATATTGTATTAAAATAATAATATCATATGAATTAGTTAATGCCCTTAAAAGGTTAGTGAATAAATTACATTCTTTTAAGAATTAGGATTAAGAGGATGCCTTATTATTATCTGATATTCTAAACAAGTGAAGTATGGAGACATATCTTATGCTTTATATTTGTAAAACCTTTACGTTTGCAAGTAAAATTTTTGCTGTTGAACTATAAAATAGTTGGTTTAATTGTTTAATGTTTACAATAAAAAAGTAATGTTTTGCATTCATTTCGTTTTTTTTTTACTTTCTTCATTTCTTATTTTAATGTATTATCAAACTCTTTAACTCACTGATACTTTTGAATAGTTGATAATTTGTTTTCTCAACAATTAAGTTTAACTTTGTTCCTTTAAATTTGTATATAAGTTTCATATAATATAATCAAGTTTCAACTAACTTTGAAGGCCTGATATGATTTTGCATTACCATAATTTGATCAAAGAATTTTCATCTTTTCATATTTTTAATAGTTGAAATTCCTTTTTACATCAATTACATTTGACCTGCTTCATCTAGATTTGCAAATAATTGTTACAAAGTAACATCAATTTTTCACTATAGTGTTAGTTTCCTTTTTCCCCCTAGGTTTCTTGTAGAGGTCTTAAAAAAGGAACAACTTATAAAACATGTTTTTCCTTACCATTGCTATCATTTCCTGTTTCTAAAAAATTAATAAATCATAACAATTTCAATGAAACACGAATTTTGTACTTTTTCCAATTGAGACAATTGATTTCCAAAACCAATAACAACATTCTAATGATCTTTCTTTTTTCTTTCTTCTTTTTGTTAGTTCCTTCTAGGTTCTTCATTTGTTTTTTTATTTTTGTTGTCCTCCATCATCTCGTCCACAATTTAGAAATCGACAAACACTTCATTATCTATTAGATCTATTTTTGGAATGTAAGTAAAATTTCATTTCAAAAGGTGAAAATTGCATAATGCATGAGGTTACATGTCTAAAGAATGGAGCTCATACTAATAAAGAAAGTGAACATTAGATAACCAAGAGCATTGTATTCTAAATGTTCAATTGAAATCTAATAGCATTAGATAAGAGGAGATAATTAGTATTGATCATGATCGTCATCGTTAGCTTGAGCAATAAATGGTTCCATCCATATTCTTTGAACTCCTCAGTCTTAACAAAGGTTTTAGTATTTCTCATCCTCCAGATGTAGTGTACTAACATAGAAAAACCAAATTTGAATAACCTTTGATCTTCTCTATTAGTCCATCTCAGTTTGCCAGCCCAAGTCAAAGTATTCATCCAATTAAGATAATCGTCTTGTAAGCCGAAGATATTGACAAAAGCACTCCATAGTAGTTTGGTTTGAGAACATTTAAAGAAAATATAGTCTAAGGTTTCGATTTGTCCAAAACATAAAAGGTAATTAGTGTTGGGACCCGATCCGGAAACCGGATCCCAACCGGAAAGCGAAGAACGAAGGAGCCGAAATCGAAGGAGCAGAAGCAAAGCGAATGCGGAAGCGAAAAATAGCGAAACGAATCAAAGCAGACACATCCGAC
>JANTPM010000003.1:23517092-23529451 GCA_025434745.1 Erythroxylum divaricatum
TTAAAATTTTGTGATTTTCTATTGATGCTTATTAAGTGAGGAATGATATGATGCCATATGAAGTGAAGGTAATGATCAAACGTAGCTCGCCCTTATCATAGGATATGTACTAGAATGACTTTCAGGTGTCCCGGTAGGTACCCTGTGGTAAGGGGACGCTACAGCATACCTATCCAACAAGAAGGGAATATTGCAACTGATGTTAGGAAAAGAAGAAGTCAGGCAAACATCCCCATACTTAGACCTTTGCTTGTCCTCAAGCAAAACTAAAAAATACAAACATACAAAACACATAAATACAAAAACATGTAATCATACAATAATACAATAATGTTACAATGACATCAATCTTATGAAATTAACTTAACCTCAAACACCAATCATTCAAAATGTGCCAACATTACAACTTTTTCCTTTCATATTTAAGTTTTTTATTTGAATATACATATCAGTCAAGATATTAACATCATATTCATTCACCTATGGCACTTGTAAGCATGCATTTATTATTATTAATCAATCACAAAGGTAAATTGTCACTAAGTAACCTTTTATGAAAATTATTGCTATTGTTAAAATATCGATAGATTTTATTTATTATAACACCTTTTTTATATTTTTCTTGAATGATAACCTAGTTTTTTGACGCGAAGGCAACACCTTGTTATGAATGTGCCCTGGTTACCCAACTAGATCACGTTTTTTATTTAGCTTAGTTAGAGGATCATTCTAGCCTTTTGACATGAAGACAAACATTTTGTTATGAATGCCCCGAGTTACTTATCTATATCATAATTCTCAACTAGCTACCAGCTCTATTCTTAACCCAATTTTCTTAAAAAGGGCCAGCTGAATAGTTGTTTTATTTTTATTTTTATCTAATTTATAGCCTACCTCATTTTTTAAGTCAATCATCATCATGAGACGATACTAATAATGCTAACAAATTCAATTGACTATAATTATAAAATGTATACAAACAAAAATCATAAAGTAAAAGATTAAGTGTCATATCCTAATTAATAGACATATTCATCCCAAAGATACTTAAAACACAAAATTCTTAAGCTACTATGCCTTTATAATCTAAATGACCATGTTCAAAATGAGCTAACTCTATTTAATTCTTGCCATTGATACATTCACACAATTCACACATATGCAACAAAATATTCACCCTATGTCAACCTAATAAAAAAATATACAATTGTAAAATTCACACATTATTGTTATATACAAAGGCAAAATTCACACACATATGATATGTAATTGTATATATATCCTCACAGTTGAACAACATATTGTCCTTTATATGGAAAACAACAATCCAAATAAAGAAAAATAACAATAAAGAAAAATTTAGAGCAAGAATACTTATAATGCTTCAGCACTGATGGTATAGGTGATGGAATTCAGAGACACTCATTGTCGTAAAATTCTAACAATTCACTTCCTACAGAATGAATGTTAAAAAATTAAAATTAAAATATCTTAATTCTTGAGTTGCTTACCAAGTAGTGCTTAGTTAATGTCATTAACTTGACATACTCTTCTTATTTACGCTTAACATGGATCTATAATGAGTGGCTTTTTTCCACTTATGTCACCCAATTTCAATTTTGTAACCTGTAAATAAGCTATATGTTGCAATATAATAAGAAGGACAAAATTGATAAATTTAAGAAAACCTAGTAAGTTCAGTAATGCCCTTTTAAGTAACAAACTGTCAATAAAATAGAGAATGATGAAACTCCCTAAATCATCTATTAAATCTAGCAGTTTGTTCTTTAAGAAGGTGAGTTGCTCTCTGTCTTCCTCAATCACCTTCTTCTCCTCTTTTTCTTTCTCTTCGTGAACAAGGACTTCCATATCTTTTTCAACCTCTATGTCCTCTATCCTTTATTCTTTGTTCTCTTATTCTTCCTTTAAAAATTTGACTACATCAATTCTCATGAACGAGCATCCCTCCTTTAGATTCTTTAATACCTTATTCATATTAAAATTCACTTGTTCATCACCATTTTAAAGGACGAGGTTGTATTTATGGACATTTACCAAAGCTCTTCCAGTGTTAAAAAAATGATATACCAATACCAAGAATTAGTGGCAGTTTTGATCTTATTTAAAGTCTAATATGATGAAATGTACAAGAATTATAAACTTGTCCACTTTTACAAGAACATCCTCCACCACGTCAAATGATTTCTTTATTGATTGATCCGCCAACTTAATAAGTATAGAACTTGGCTTCACATCTCCTAGCTCCAATTTCTTGAAGATTGACAAAGGCATTAAATTAATACCTACACCTAAGTCACATAAACATTTAGAAAACTCTAAATTACCAGTTGTACAGGGTATAGTAAAACTCCTTGGATCTTTCAATTATGAGGGCATGTGGTTAGTAATTATAGAGCTGTAACTCTTCGTCATGGAGACTATTTGATTATTATCCCAAGTTTGCTTATTTGATAAGATATCTTTTACAAATTTCACATACCTAGGTGTATTCTTCAAAGCTTCCATAAAGGGCAAGGTAATTTATAATTTCTTCAGCTTTTCCACGAACTTCAGAAATAATGTATCTAATTTGTTCTTCTGAAGTCTTTACGGGAACAATATTAGTGGTGGATAAGGTGAAGTAGGAAAACAAGGAGAATCCTCATTCTTATTTTCATCCATTTTATTCTTTTCTTATTCTTCTCCAAGGTAGGTTTCTAGCTCTTTCCCACTCCTAAATGTGATAGCCTTAAATTTCTCTTTGATTTGCTTCCATGTTTCTCAGAAGGCTTCCCACACCTCTTGTAAATAATAAATTGGCAACCTGGACCACTTAAACCTACAAATTGTGAATGGAGGAGGCATGAGTCTTCACCACTTACTCAAATTACCCTTCCACCCTCTTTTAGGCCTCTTCTATACTCGTGAGCTTGTCTAGTTTTGAATCATTTTCACTAAACTTGTCTTGTTGAAATGTTTGTAGACCTTGATTTATTATATGAGTCCCTTCATTATTAGAGCATAATAAATTCAAGTGGTTCTCCCCTAGGATTGTATGTGTTCATGTAAGGATTACTACCTCCATGACCACATTATGCTCCACTGAAGTGGAATTGTTGCACGTTGTAATTTTCCACTAAGAAACAATCAGCTGTGATATGGCTCTCTTGTCCACATAGCTCTTCTTCTTGCTGAATTTCTATTAATGGAGAGAAAGAGGTGGCTGTCAGGCTATTCAATTTCTTAGTTAGGTCGTCGACTTTGACCTGTAATGTTGTAACTGAATTTGAAGCAATCATTCCTTTTAGATCCTGAAAGGTTGACTACTGTCTACTTTGTTCCAATGTACAAAGATAACTATTATTTGCCATCTTTTCTAAAAAATCATATGCTGTGTGCACTAAAGTTCGTATAATTCCTTGATGATAGGCATTGAACCCTAGTTTTATAAAGTCTATAAGGGTCTTTTACTCTCTGTGAGATATTTCCTCCATCATCGTTCTTTCTATCTCTTCTTGGAATTTTACTCTTTGGATTCCCTAATGATGTTTAGATTGATGTGCCTTCTACTTTGCTTCCAAACTTACTTTCTTTATACTTTTTAGGATTAGATATCTCAATCACACAAGAAAAGGGTAACAATTCCTCAAATCAAAGGAATTCAAATTATCCTATTACTAAAATCCCCAATAACAGTGTCAAAACTTGTTGAGCAAGTTTTATATCTAACAAAATCTTTAATACACAACAAATATACGGATTGTCTCTTGTAGTATATAAGGTTATCGTTCCTACGAGGATTATGTAAGGATTATAATTTGAACCTAAATTTTTCTAAGGCATTCAAAATGTGATTATAATAAAATTAAATAATGAAAATTGAAACAAATAATAAACAATGTAAATAAATCAAATAACGATGAACTGTAAGTTAAATTTAGGGTTTTGATCAAGATTGAATATTTAGGACTCATTCTTTCCTTATTTTGTTTCCTTAAATATTGTCGATCCAATTATGTGTTTGATCTTAGATTTTCTAATTTATTGATAACTCTCTCTCAAGAACTAATAAATTAACCCTAATGGAATTAGAAACTTCCATATTTGCAACCTCTCAAGTCACAAAACTATCCCTAACTTATTCAATTAGAATTGAAGTTATCTATTCGATAATTAATTTCTCAAACAAGATCTCTCTTCAAATAATTATTAACTTGATAATTATGAGTCTATTAAGCTTCCAAACCTCATTGGACAATCTAAATCAAATTACTTTTGACTCACTTACTCAAATTGTTGTTAATTTAAGCATGCATAATTATCGCAAACATTAGAATATATATTAAATTCAACAATAATCAAAGTCACAAAATAAATTCAGAATAAATCCTAATTTGAAATTTAGAATTTCATAAACATGTTTAACATCTTGTAATTCAGATTACATATCAAGAATAATGAAAGAAGCAAAAAGGAAAAGAGAAAAAACTATTTGACGGCTTGATCTAGAATGTTGGAATTTCCTAATGATGTCTTGATCTCTCCACTTTAGTCTACTTCGATTCAATGGATGCTGCATTTTTGGTGTATTTTACGTCTTTAAATAATTTATTAGTATCTTGGGGGTGTAACTAGGGTTTTCCCACTTTGATTGGTTCCAAAAATACCTTTAAACCCTAAAATAAATTTAAAAACTCGCACTTGGAAAGTCTCTGTCACGTTCATGCTTCTGTTGGTATAGCCTCTGTCATGACCAATTTAACCTTCCTCCATCTTTTTCATTCTTCAATTTCTTAATTTCTAACACTCAAAATTATATCAAACACCTCTTGAAATATAAAATTAAGATTCATTTCTTACTCTAAGCTAAACAAACACTTAAAATACAAACAAACACTAATGATAACATAATTACAAGCCTATACACATGATAATCCTCTAACTAATACTTGAAAATACACTTAAACATGTAACAAAACATATATAGTATGATCTATACCTATCATCTAATATTTTTATACCATGAATAACTCTTAGAGCTCAACCTTCAATTTGTAGTACCTCACAATCTAGAGAAGTGACTTATAATGTAAATATGACAATAACTAGAAAGTGGTATGATTCAGGTATAGCATTCAATATTGTCTAGTCTTATTATTATCAACCTATGGTAGATGTTATTGCCTTTTACGATCTAGGATAAAAAGCTCCTTCAATTGGTGACTATAAAGGTAAACTTATGAGTAAATATGTTTATGAAATACAAAGTTATTTGGATGAAAGAAGAATGATTTGGGTTACTTTTGGGTATTCAATCATATTTAATAGTTGGAAAAATAGAAGACAGAAATCTATTATTAATTTTTTGGTTTATGTTGTAAAAACAACAATGTTTTTGAAGTCTATTGATGTATCTGACATTGTTATGAATGTTGATACTCTATTTTAGATATTTGGTGAAGTTGTGAATGAATTTAGGCAAAAAAAATATTATTCAGTTCATTACTAACGGTTATTATGCTTATAAAGTAGCTAGAAAAAGATTGCAAAGTAGGTATGATTCTTTTTATTGGACTCCTTGTGCTGCACATTGCATATGATTCTTTTTATTAGACTCATTGTGTTACACATTGCATTGACTTGATGTTAGAAAATATATGAGATGCTAGATATTTATGAGATGCTAGATATTTTCCCATTATTGATAAGACTTTACAAAAAGCAAAAAGGATGACCAAGTTTATTTACAATCGTGCATAGGTCTTGAGTTTAATGAGAAAGAATTATACAAATGGAAGAAATTTGTGTTGTCCTATTATTATAAAATTTGCAACTAATTTCTTATCAATTCGGTGTTTTATTCTAACAAAGAAGCAGTTTAGGTAATTATTTATAAGTGATAAGTGAGTTGCATCACATCATACAATCTAATGTTGGATTGAAGTTTTCTATAATTATACTTGAAGATAATGAATTTGATCCCAGTGTCTATGAGAAAGCAATAATAGGTTATTTTTATAATCCTATGGAAAGGGTTAATGAAACAATCAAGGTCAATAATAAAAATAGGCATTATTTGTACACTCCTTATCTTGTAGTTAATAATGAAAGATAAGAAAGACAACATTAATTTCTGTTGTTTACAATTGGGACATTTTTTAATCTTATTGTCTATTTCAAACCAAACAAAGAAAGTTGAAGTTAATAAGGAAATGTTATTAACTATTACAACTAATATCTCTTAAGCTTATAAATGAAGATTTATAAGGATACTTAAGATAATTTTGAGATGCCTATTGCTATTAATCAAAGCGATAAAACTAATCCAGATATATATCTTTTTCACTTTTGCTACTTGTTGAAAATTAATCATTACTTTATTTTTTTATAATGTTGCTTTTGTTGTCTTATAGTTGCTTAATAAGACCAATTCGAAAGTGGTGTTTCAGAATTGTAAAATTTTGCAATCTGAATTCTAAGTCAATATGTGAGTGCAATAAAGTGTGAAAGAAATTGAAATACATTTGAATTCGTCTATTCCAGAATAAGGAATAGATTGGAACATAAAAATTAAATGACTTGATTTTTGTTTAATACAATTTAAAGCTTAAGGAAAGAAATGTTATTATCATTATTAAGTAGGGTTTAATTTTTTGTAATTTCTTAATATTTTAATGTTAATTATTTCCTACAACTCTTGATAGAACAAGTAGTTCTGTAAATCCAATTTGCCTTGATGATATCAAACTTTTGGCAGATTGGGTTTGTAAGAAACTTAGTTTGATAGATGAGAGTAACTTGAAAGATAATCTTGGATGAAAAAGTATTGACATGTTATTTGATGCAATAAATTTGAGTGATGATGATGATAAAACTCCTCTCAATGATGAGAATTTTGTAATAACTGAGAATTAGGGTTAATGTAATTGGAGTAAATATTTAATTGAATAAAGTTTCAGGTTTTCATTTCTCCTCTTCTTTTAATTTCACTTATATTATATGTATGCAATATAAACATAATTGTAAATGGTTTTTTTCAAATTTCAATTCAAGTTGGTTGTTTTCACGACATGAACTCTAGTTGTTAATTGTAATACTTAAAGAGTCGTTAATATTTATTATTCTTTTTATTTGAAGTTTTGAGATAATTATTATTTATTATATGATGAAATTGTAACATTTTAAGTACTTTATATTGACCTTAATTTTATAATTATATGATGAATGGTCTTTTGTATATTAATTGTGATTTTTATTTATATATGAAATATGTGAAAAATAATATTACTAAAAATAAATAGATTTTTGATATCTCAAATTTCTATTATTAAATTTTTTTGGATATATGGTTGATATATTATATATACAATTATAAATTATACATTACAATATATTGACGAATTATTTCACAATTTTAAAGGAAATTAAAAATTATCTTGGATAATTGCTTCAAGTCAAAAGTACAATTCTCATACCCAAAATCCTGACGAAAACCCGTCCGAAATTCTTCATATCCACGTGGCAAATGACCAGAGACCTAAACTGTGGGACACGTGGCCATTTCTCCTTCCTTTCTTTTCCTACAACACGTGTCGTCATATAAAAGCCATTTTGCTCCGGACGAAAGACTTGCGACTTGCGAGAAATAAAAAAATAATCTTATGTCCGACCAATTGACGTTATTTAATAAGATTAGTAAATGAAAACATTATAAGACAAAGAAAAATTAAAAAAAAAAAGTTTGTCAATCCCAACCACGTGTCGATATGGTACTCTCATGATCGCCACTTGGCTGTCTCCCAGGTACTTTTCTTGTCTGAGTAGAAGGGCATTTTGGTCACTCAATATATACATTATTATCTTTTATTCACGAACCCATACTGTCTCCCTGTGCCCCTCTCTCTCTCTCTCCTCTCCTCTCCTCTCCTCCCCTACGCGACTCTCTTTCTGGTCCACACACTTCTCTCTCATTTCACTTCTTTTATTGATTACTTCTGATGGGATTTTTTCACTCTTCTTTTTTGGTCTGAAAGTAAGCGTTGAGAAAAGAACAAGCAAAACTTGAACCGGTTCTGTTTTGCCATTTTGTCAGCCCTCGGGGGATTTAATTACAACGCTTTTGTTGTTCAACTCCGAGGATTCTTTGATAACGACAAGCAAGTTCAAAACTTGTTTGAGTTTTTACTTATGGGTTTCATTCAATCAGATCAACTAGTACTAGTTCTCAATGTTTCAATATGTTGCTATCTAATCCAGTAAAGAACGTGGCTTTTCCCCCTTTTCTTCCTCCGTTATTAATTCTCTATAAACTGTACACATGGGAGAGGCAAACGAGAACAGAAACAGAGCCACAAGCAGTAGTAGCAGCAGATCGATGGAGAGTCTTTCGTTAGAAATTAGCAGGTATCCGAGAGATCTGTTGCAAAGATTTATACCAAGTGATAGTAAGCAGTATAGAACACCAGTAAGCGAGGAAGAAGATAAAGAGGAGATTGAGCTAAATCTGGGGCTGTCACTGGGAGGCAGATTTGGTGTAGATAAGACAACAAAGAGAGGACTCACTCGATCCTCATCTATAGCTGGCTCCATACCTCTAATCAGAGAGCATGACCTATACAGCACCCCACCTGTTTCGTATCCTGTTCTCATGAGGACATCTTCTTTGCCTACAGTGACAGAAGAAGAATGGAGGAAGAGAAAGGAAATGCAGAGCTTGAGAAGAATGGAGGCTAAGAGAAGGAGAAGTGAGAAGCAAAAGAACATGAATTCTAATGTTAGAGGGGAAGTGAATTTGGAGGAGGAGAGGAGGGAATTGAATTTGAATAGAGGGAATTGGATGCAACCATGGTCCAGACATGGAGCTATTGGGACTATGAATGTGAGCAGGAGTAGTAACTTGCAAGGGATGGTGGTACAGAAACAGGGTTCACAAGGTTCTTTGGAGTCACATGGAGGGAATTCTTCTGGCTTGTCAGAGACGGAGAGTAAGAGTGTCCAAAGTACTCTTTCTTATCATCTTACTCTTGTCAATGTGGTTCACTGTTTCTGTGCTTTGGGAGCTTTCGTGTTTCCATACTATAATAATGATCAATTTGCTTGTCGGTGTAGTTGGGCGTGACTTGCCCTTTTGATTCGATCGTGTTTGTGTTTTAGTTGGGAGGGTTGGTGTCCATGTTCGGAGTTTTTAGCTCCGCTGTCTTTCCGTTTTGGATTGTGAGGACTTTGAAGAAAGGAACGAACTTAGGATTGTCTCTGACCTCTGATAAATGGAACCAATTGAACTAGTAGTGTAAGGATCTTTAGACTGGAGTGCCATTTAGTCCCTCAAAATCATCGAACCAAGTGAAGGAAGAAAGTCGTGTTTGCTTAAATTATGTGCTCTTGGGAGCTAATGAGGTGGAATACTGAACTAAGATACTTTGTTTGTAATTGTTGCCGTCAATGTAGAATGGAGGGATAAGTAACGTATTTGTCTTTTGAAGCTCCGGCTGATTCAGAAAGAAAAGTTTTAAGATAGCTTCAAAAATAACTAATTCATGTCCAATAGTTGTGCTAGAGCATCAGTTAGCAGTTAAATATTGTGTCTTCATCTTAGCTGAATAATCAGATATGGCAGATCAAATTTGAGAGAACTGCTATAATTGTATGGCTGTCTTTACTGGCTCCTGTTATACTCTTAAAAATGTATTGTTTTGAGAACAAGGTCTAATTCTTGGCTAGATTTGCAAATATATGTTCACTAGTATTGTGACATATTCGTTGATTTGGTGTAACCTATAGACACTATCTTTAACTGTGTTCAGTAGTTTGAAAAACTAGTCTCCCTAGATTAAGGTTGCATAACTGTGTTAAGTAGTGTGAAAAACTAGTCTCCCTAGCTTAAGGTTCCATCGCTTAAGACACATTAGATAGATAATGTTTGTGGTTCATAAGTATTTATTGTTATCTGCTGTATGAATTAAAGAAAAGTGAAGACACTCCTAATCCAGGTGGAAGGTGTTTCGCTTTCTTCCCAAAAGTAAATGTCCACAGTAAGGACACTTGCTCACTACTCTATTACATCACATTGTAATGATTGACAAATATTTCTGCTTGATCTATGCTCTCCCAATATTATTCAGTACTTTATTTCAGAAATCTATGCTTAAGTAGTTTTGCAGATATTTTATGATACGTGATCTTGCTATGACATGAGTTCTTCATTTTAGCCATCAGCAATTCCGTAGCAAAAAAATCTGCAGAAACTTGTAGCTTTTCCTAGTTAACACGGCAACATATGAATAACAAAATCAAACCCAAACATGAAGAATGTAAAGTGATGAAAGTTGTGGAGTTTGACTTTTGGAGTCTGGTGCAAAATATGGAGATGCTTGGAACTCAAATAACACTATGAATACAATCTATAAATAAAAGGCACTTCAGGAAGTAGAATGGAGGCCCGTAGGATTGATACTTTAAAACTAACTAAATAATGGAGAACTTTTGAGCATCTCCAAAATTTGGTTTCATTATAACATTCTATCGTTTACCTTTCTATTGCTTATTGATTCATTCTCCCTTGAACATGCTTTCGTGGCCAATGGCCAAAATGACTAGGTTGTGTTTGACTCTATATATGGAATTCATTTCTCCTGAATGAATATAGGCATTTGGCCTCTTCTGCCGTCGTCTATTTTCCTTCCTTTTGTGTTGAATCTTTAGCTTTGATTACTAGTGTGACTTCCTCTATTGGATTATCTTTGCGTTTCACTTTGTCATCAATGTACATAGATTTTAATTGCATATGTGCAAGGGATGTACAAGTGACGGAGATATTTTTGAGGGGAAACAAATATGTGCACATTCTCATTGTTTATGACTTGCGTCCAGGGTCAAGCACTACAGGTGAAGCAAGAAGCACTGGTAGTAATCAATCAGCACACGAACTAAGTAATCGAGAAGGTGTAGGTTCTTCAGGGAGAAGGACAAATGAAAACATGTACACGTTGTCAAGATCAGAGTCAGAGAGTCCATCCAAGAAAGTTGACCTGGCAGAAAAAAGAGGCAGAGAAATAGGATCGAATACAATGGAAGATATGCCTTGTGTCTTTACAAAAGGAGATGGTCCGAATGGGAGGAGAGTAGAAGGCATCCTGTACAAGTACGGTAAGGGAGAGGAAGTTAGAATAATGTGTGTATGCCATGGTAACTTTCTCTCCCCGGCGGAGTTTGTTAAACATGCAGGCGGAGGTGACGTTGATCATCCCCTTCGGCATATAGTTGTAAACCCTGCCGGTACTTCTTTTTCATAACCGGGATCTATGTCATTCCCAAAAGAGAGCTTGGGGAACTAGGAAGCTAAAATTGTCAGATAATTTCATAAAATAAGTTTTCCAGGTCTTTCTTCTTTTGTTTTTAGAAGATTTTTCAACGATTTTTGAGGCTGCGAGCTAGTACTTCTGTCTTTGTGAGCAGTCAAGCATGTATGCAAAGGAAAAACTAGCGGCTAGCAGTCTTATGCCATGCACGTAGTATAGATGATGGTTCTTAATATGGAGCTCTCATAAGAGAACTTGGCGTGATAAGAAACACGAACTTTATAAACAAGTACCACTGATAAGAAACGGTTTTACGCTCTCTACTAAAAACTAAGGATGTGTTTCTGATCTTCTATGTTTAATATTGTTGGTTTATGTTTTATAATCAGCTCCTTAGTTATAGATTTTAATACATAATTAATTAGACGTATTCTTCTTTTATGTGTTTGTTTAATTAATTAACGTTTAAAATAAAGTGTATTGAGTTAATTATATTTTGTAAATAAATTTATAATTATGAGTTTTTAAATTTCTTTTAGTCGTTGCTTTATTCAAAATAGATACAAATAACTCATAAAAGAGTAGTATATGTTGTGTTTCTTTTTTATAAAATAAGTAGTTCATCTTATAAATTGAAGTATACAAACACGTAAACAAATGTATGAGTATTTATTTGAGAATAAATTTACTAAATTGGCCTAATTATAAAGATTTTGAATGGAATGTCTATTTGAAATGAACTTCTTAGTCACAAAATGAACTTGTAAGAAAATCTTCTTTTGGTATATTAAATTTGACAAATGTCAATTTAGTTTTTCTCTTGTTGACTAGGCAAGATACTAAAACATTTATTTTGTTTTTTCCTCTCTTTTGATGTTTCTTACTCTGTTTGTCATTTAGCCTTTGTTTGGATCCTTATTTGTACAAGGGAAAGGAAAGGAAATATTGAGGGGAAAAGAGGGGAAAAGAATGGAAGGGAAATGAGATTTCCTTTCCCTTGTTTGGTTTCCAAATTTATCAAAGGAGGGAATTGAAACTTATATTGGACAAAAGAATTTTTTG
>JANTPM010000003.1:23579543-23589804 GCA_025434745.1 Erythroxylum divaricatum
GTTAAGAACTGATTTTCAATAAAGTTTTCTGAAAGAACAAGAAATTGTTATTGAAGGATTTTACGAAAAGTTTATCAAAATTCAACCCCCCCTTCTTGTGTATTTTGTTCACATTATTACTCAATATATTAACGTGTGATTTACTTCAGTATTAAGTATTTAAATTTCTAGTATTGGTTATATTAAGACATGGTATTCTTAATACACATTCATATATTTCTATATTAATGTAAAGGTGTTACTTATCTATAATGGGTACTAGTATTATATAGACACAATAGAGGTATTGAATGTATAAAGGTTGCACATGATATTCTTTATAATGAGTAATGGTATTCTCATATTAAAATGAATATATGTGACTTACTTGTTATAGATGGTGATAATTTTTTGTACATATATAGTCCCAGCATAGTTTATATTATTGTCCCTCATTGAACTTAAGATGTCTAACAAAACCTAATGGTGACTTTGTTTAACAAAAAGGAAAAAAAAAAGAGAAAGATTAGTAGAAATAAAAATTGAAAAAAAATACATCTAAAAAAATATTGATGTTTAGGACATCAATTATCGTAACTAACAAAAGCAAAATTATTATTTTATTCATTTATAAATACAATTACTCATTTAATCTCTATTATATATTTCAATTTAAAATACATACTTAGCAAGTAGGTGATCATGAATTGCCACCACCAATGTGCAATGTGGGCTGTCCCGATTGAAAAGTGTATTACAAGTGAATTTTGATCACTTTAGAATGACAATTCTTCTAAATTGATCTACGGGTGCCTTCAGGAGGGATGATGATTGGCGTACTAAGTAGTCAATTTCTTTAGCAACAACCACAACGTGGTATAGAGCAACATGACCAACATGAGTAGTGACGAAACCAACGGTGAGAAGTGAGTTTTTCAATCACTGTTGACTCTGATTGCTGGCTTTGAAACTCCTCAATATTTGGTTTTTGATTTATGGTCCTTGTCCCTCCAGAAAAGCTACACAAACCAGATAAATTTGATTAGCATGTTAAAACTACTAGTAAGGAAAATGCTCATGGGTGAATGATATACTTATTGGGAGAAGGAGAATGCCATCTTTTTCGATTACTATTCCAACTGTAGCAACATGACCAACTACAATTAGAAGTAGAACATAAGCTTCTTGAACACCTAAACGTGCACTTTAGCCATGTATAGTAGCGTAATGGTCGGCCACAATTAGAACAGTAGCATGATGGCCATGAAGATTTATTTCTTCTGCAATAGACAAAGGTTTTTTTTTCATTTAAATGTATGCATAACGTGATGAAGATAGTAGAATATATATTTTTTGTACCGATACAATCACAAACAGTTAATGTATATCAACAAATATTCACATAATCTTTATTCATGTCAATTATCCCTTGTAATTAGCCTTTATTTTCTCTTGAAATCATGTACATTAATGCTAGATTGATGTGTTACTTTAGTTAGAGACACCTAGAGTATGTAAATAGGTGGATGTACATCATATTATTCACACACTAAAATATAGAGAGCATTTTTATATTTTTTTTCCATTCATTTGTTATTTCTACAAGGTATTACAATCTCATGTATAATAAAAGGACTCAAAATTTTGGAGCCTTCTCCATTCCTTCTCTCAAGCATTTTGCTTTCATATTTTGGGTTCTTAAATTTGCTCCAAAAATTATTTATCACATACCAAATTGCTAATCTTCTTAAGTAGATAACAACAAAATTCAATTTAGCTTCAAAATTAACTCCATGGGCTCCCACGCATCGTCAATAGCAATTGATCTCTAAAACCCTGGTTATAGGATTTGTTTTTAGGAAGAAGACAGCGTAAACAATGTAGTTTCACTCCAAGGTAAAACGATGTCGTTTAGATACAAGAAGGGAGATACCTGTCATCATTATATCATCTAACATCCCAATGCCACATCATCTGCCATATAACCTAGAATCTTAGTCATCTACCACGTCATTGCATGTCATTGCCATGTTATCTTTACAAGTTTCCTTTCCTTGTTTGTCCACGTGTCGTCTCCTTCTTTGTTCGGTTCAAACCGATTGGTTTGGTCTGAAAGGAAGTTGACTGACACTTTGAGCACCTAATTCAGTATATTTTAATTTGGATTTTCTACAAACTAGACCAGTTCTTAAGGTTTTTGGATGCTTTGAATCCAATTATAAGATTAAAATAACTAAATTTTATCTCTACAAGTAGTTTTTATCCTATTTTGTTGTCTTCTTTCACTATGGATGCCTTTAAACTTCCTCAGTACATTCAAACCCTATTAATATCATCTTTGATGGCTCCAACTATGATCTTTGGGTGGAGGAAATGTGTAGCTTTCTTGAGGAGAGACTCTTTTGACGTATTGTTACTAGAGAAATATCTAAACGTACTCAAAAAGAAGACATTGACATATTCACCAAATGATTAGTGGCATTGGATGGAATGAACCATCAAATCTTAACCTAGTTTTGAAATACAGGTGCCAAAGCCATCAAACTTGACTTTTGACAATTTGACACAACTCAGGAGGCCTGGAATTTTATGAAAATCCATTGCTTTGTATCCAATGATGTCCACCGACTTAGGTTGTATAAGAGACTTCATTACACGCAACACGTACAAACAATATCCAATTATATGTCTAAATTGCAAAAACTTTGATATCAACTAGCACTTGGCAATCTTGTCTGGCCTAGTCCTAATGCTACTACTCTCTATGCATATCTTCGAGATCATCAACATATACAACATTTGCTTATGACTCTGAAGGATGAATTTGAACTTATTCTCAATTCTCTTCTCCATAAAGGAACTCTATCCAATCTTGTCACTGTTATTAAATAGCTCATATCAGAGGAAAGTCAGTTCAATATGCCCTGCATCAAAAAATCTATCCCATCTATTAATGTTGTCCTGGTAACTTATACTTCGTCTTAAACTTATAACAATTTAGGTAAAAAAATTTATCAAGGATCTTGTAGCTACTATAAAAAGCTCGGACATCACATCTCTTAATGTAGTAAATGGCTCAAATAGAACTTTAGACAAGGTAATTCTTCCAAGTCTCTCTAGCCTACTTCCATTAATGATGTTGTTGTCATTTAGGGGTCAACAAAAAGCACCTCTCCTAAGTTCTCTTTGAAGGAACTCCATGCCCTTCTTCAACAACTTCAACTAGATTCTGGTATAGCCCCCTCCTCTGCCCTATCTATCATATCAAGTGTCTCAAACTCTTGGTATCTTGATTCTACCTGTTTCAATCATATGACCTCTGATTCTTCTATTCTTGAATATTTAATAATACGACCTATTCCATAAATTGTTCACACTACCGATAAATTTACTATGGATATACAACATATAGGTACTATTCACACATACATATTACACCTATCTGAAACCTTTCTTATTCCCAAACTCTAACTAAGTCTTATTTCTATTGGACAATTATATGAAATTGGTGTTAAATTATCCTTTACGAGTTGTGGTTTTATTGTATAGGATCCCTATATGGGTAAAATCCTTAGGAAAGGTAGTAATGTTGGACAACTGTTTGAGCTTACTTTACTAAATCTTCCTTCAAAGCTTATTGTTAGTGTTGTCACCTCTCATCTATGGCACTCTCATTTGGGTCATCTTTCTACCTCTAGATTACGCTTTAATCCCTAACGACAACTTTGCTCATGTTAAGATTGAACATTTTGATTGTGTCCTTTGTCAACTTTCTAAAAATCATGCATTACAATCTTTCCTTTAATGATTCTATCTCTTTAGCACCTTTTGATCTAATTCATTATGATATTTAGGATCCTACTATTCATGAAACTATAGGTGGCATTAAATATTATTTAATCTTTATCATTGATTTATTCTCATTATACATAGATTTATATAATACGCCATAGACCTGAACTATTGTCCATTTACTCTCCTTTTGCTAATATGATTCACACTCAATTCTCTTGCAAGATTAAAGTATTTTGGATTGATAAAGCAACGGAATGCAAAGATACAAATTTCATCAATTTTCTTAATCAACAGGGGACCATCATTCAAAGATCCTGTCTAAACACATCTTAACAAAATGGTTGGGCCGAATGCAAACATAGACATATTCTTGACCTTACTTGAGCCCTCATTATATCATCTTTTTGTCCTAAAACCCTTTACAAAGAAGTAGCCTTTACTACCATCTATACCATCATGTGCATTCCCTTTCTATTTATAGTTAATATCTCTCCATATGAGTGCTTATTTAATCATGCTCATAATTATCAGTCTCTTAAAGTTTTTGGATGTGTGTGCTTTGTTCTATTATAACCTCATGAGCACACCAAACTTGAATTGATAGCATGTTTATTTTGTTTTCTAAGGTGTGGGATAGATCATAAAGGATATAGATATTGGGATCCACTATCTCAAAGACTACAATTCTCTTGATATGTCATTTTTTGAGAACATAAAATGTTTTTCACAATATCAAAATTCTAAGTTGGTGATCACACAAAAATTTTTTTATCATACCATACCTTTGTTTTTTGACATTTCTTTTGTAGGTCCGTCATATAGCTATAACAACTTAAAACAATTGAAATTTGATTCTATTATATCTTCTCCAGCTGCAAATCCTCCAATATCACTTTATAATTCTTCCTCTCTTATTCATCCATTAGAATCTGACGAGTCTTCACCCTTCGTTGATCCTCAAGAAAGTGAACCATCTATTCGTTTTAAAGCCTTCTATGTTTATTCCACTATTATTTCTCTACATAAACCTGGCACCTGTCACGAGGACAGCTCTAACCCCTTATGGCAACAAGCAATGGCAAAAGAATTACAGGTTCTCTACAACACCAACACTTGGAACTTAGTTGACCTACCTTTATATAAGCCTATCATTGGCTGTAAATGGATCTACAAAATCAAGACTTGAGCTAATGGATCAGTTGAAAGATAAAAAGAATGAATGGTTGCAAAAAAGGTTTACTCAAGAGTATGGCATCGACTATAATGAGACCTTTACTCCATTGGCTCACCTAACTTTACTCTTTAGTCTTATTGCCGTAGCAACAAGCTAGCACTGGGAATTGTTCCAAATAGATGTCAAGAATGCCTTTCTTAATGGTGAAATTTATAAAGAAGTATATATGTAACCTTGAACCTCTAGTTAGGTATTCTTCTCCACCTAATAAAGTTTGTCATCTTCACAAAGCCTTATATGGCCTTAAGCAAGCTCCTCTAACATGGTTTGCTAAATTTAGCTCCACCTTTAACCTTCTTAGCATTAAATCCTATTCTTATGATCATGCTTTGTTTATCTGGAAAACATATCAAAGGTGCACTCTTGTCCTTCTATATGTTGATGACATGATAATAATTGGCGATGACACTTAAGAGATCACTACTTTTAAATCTTGTCTTCATCAATAATTTAAAATGAAAGATTTAGGTCCACTAAGCTATTTTTTAGGCCTTAAAGTATCTTCTGATGATTCAAGCTGCTACTATTTATCTTAGGAAAAAGTATACTACTCATCTTATCTCTTGTGTTGGTCTCATTAACACTAAGATTGCTAGCACTCTACTTGACTTTAATGATCATATCTCTGCCATTTATGGAACTCCTCTTAGTGATAGTGCACTTTATCAACAACTAGTTAGTAGTTTTATATAACTTACTGTCACTCGTCTAGACTACATTTTTAGTCAATTTATGTCTACACTTCATACCACTTATGTTGTTCTTCGTATACTCTGATACATTTGAGGCACTTTATTTCGTGAACTTCACTCCAGTCATTCATATTTATTATATTTACATGCATATTCAAATACTAACCAGGTTGGAGACCCAATTGATCATCAATTTACCACTGGGTACTTTTTCTTTATTAACACATATCTCATTTCTTAGCATAGCAAGAAACAAAAAATTGTCTCTTGCTCAAGCACTAAATCAGAATACTAAACCCTACTTGACACTATCTCTGAACTTTTAAAGATGGCTACTTCAAGACATCGGTGTCACCTTTTCTTCATTAGCTCCTCTTTTTTTATAATAATCATAGTGTCATATAGATTGTTCACAATGATGTCTTTTATGAATGAACTAAACACATCGAGATCAATTGTCATCTTGAGCGTTATGATGCACTTCACAAAACTATACAACTTCTCCCAATCTCATCTCAAGCAGAAATTGCTAATTTTTTACCAAATCATATCCACCTCGACATTCTTAACATCTTCTCTCAAAACTCATCTTCACTACCACCTTGAGTTTGAGGGTGATATTAACGTATAAGAAAGATATTTCCCTTGTAATTAGCCTTTATTTTCTTCTAAAATCATATACATTAATGTTGTGATGATTTGTTACTTTAATTAGAGATACCTAAATTGTATAAATAGGTAAATGTGCATCATATTATTCACAAACAGAAACACAGATAGCATTTCTACATTTTCTATTCGTTCACTGTTTCTACATTAAAATATTTTAGTTACCTACTTATAGATGTCACAAATATAAACTATAAAGCTCATGCACGTAATGTGTACGTAATAGACATGATATCTGAAGAAAAGTTGTCTTTTCGCATGGCACTCACATAACAAAGAGACAGTCGAATACCTCTTATGTAAGCATGCAACGATTAAATGCATTAAGACCAGGAACAAAAATGTTAGTAGACTGAAAACTGTAATAACTTACGTTGGAAAAGAAAAGGAGCTTGTGCTCTTTCCACTTTCACTAGAAAGGTTGGAAGTGGCAGTAGATTTCCAAGACACAGCTGGAACTTGTTTCTTTTGTTCCGTCTGAAGACTCTGAACTTTAGTGGTTTCTTTTGTTTCATCTTTAACGGTCTCATCCATTGATCCGGTTTCTGCAATGTTCTCAAGTTTTTCATCAAGTTCATCAGTTTTATTGGCTTGTTCATTAATTTTGGCTTGTGTACTTGGAGACTGATTTTCGACTCTTAATCCTGCAAGTGGAGGTGGTGGGCTAAGCGCAACCAAGTCATTTGAACTTGGAAGTTCTCCACTCTTTGTTAGATTACTCATCGCCAAAGCATGGTCTCTAGCCAAACTGTTAGCTTGAATGCTGAAAAGAGACTCGTCGGAAGCAATACTCCATTCCAGTGGAGTTAGCGGTTTGTCGAATATGTCTGAAGGAATCCTAAATGGATCGAAAGCTTTTGGTCGTTCCATGACCTGGATATGAGGGCACTGAGTTGGTGCAAGACCACGCTCCAGGGATTCATGGGTTATATCAGAAACTGAAGATGATGTTGAGAAACCTGGAGAGCCGATTCCATCTTCTTCCGGGTTTGAGGAATTACTACTAGAGGTATCATTTTCATCATTTTTCAATGCTGTTGAGATGTCCTCTTTAGCTTTGTCAGAGATAGTAATGCTATATATAGGACCGAAATCTTCAATTGCATTCATCGGAAAAAGATCGTCCAAGGATGAGGCTAATGATGAATGAGAACCTAATTTAGTAACTGGCATGACTGCAGAATCCTTATCACTAATGCAATCTGGTGATGAAAGTTTACTGCTATTAAATCCATCAAAGAGATCTGGGCCCGAGTCATAATGTATACTGTTGTTACTCCCATCGATTACCTCAGGATGTATCGTTAAATGATTAGAATCATTAGTTGCTGCCCGAATATGAACCTTTAAATCATCAGAATCATTACTTGGTACTCGAAAATGAAGCTTTAAATGATCAGAGTCATTGCTTGCTACTCGAACATGAAGCCTTGGATACGGCAGAAAATGAGTTATACTCTCATTTCCATCAATAAACTCTGGTTGTGAATCTGAATGCTTACTACCACTCTCGTATTCGAAGTCCATCACTGAGAATATCGATAGAATTCAGATTTCATAAAGTACAGAAAGTAATGAAAATTCTAACATTGCATGCAGATGAAAGGCCAGTGTGTGTGTATACATGTATCCCAAAAACTTGCTCAGCAGAATGATAATTATGACTAGTCTAAAAGAAAAGGATAATATCTCTGTTAAGCAAATATAGAATGTTTGGTTGAACGTGCAATAATTCGAATACCTAATTTCTAAGGAACATTATCAAGAATTCAATAACCACAAACATATATATAACAGCGTCTATCAAGTAAAACAAAACCAAAGGCAAAGGCCTTCTTAACTTGCTTTTATAGACCTTCAGTTTTCATGAAGCTCATATCATTCAGGCAAAAGGGTAAAAGACAAATCTTAATTGTTCGTAAAAGAAGAGACCGTTCTGATATTTGAATTAGGATTAAGATGACTAATAACTACGTACCCTATAACACAAATTCATCTTTTAGGTTATAAGTTGATGACGGGCAATTTCACAAATTCAGAAATTTGCGCAAAAGATAATCCTTAAAAAACTGGAACTTACATCTCATAATAACTCGAGTTTGTAAACCAATCCTATTTATTACCCATTCTTATGCAACCATTTCACAACTATCTGCATCAATTTTATCTTCTTCTTTTTTTGTTAACTATCCTTCTAATGATCCGTCATCTTTGCATACCCAGAAAGGAAATAGATGAATAAAGAACACAAGGATCAAATACAGAAAACTTACTTTTTTATGCCATGAAATGCTATTCTGGTCCAATAATCTTAGCAAAATTACAACGGAGGACAATGCAGGAGTTGATCATCTCCGCATTGAGAAAGAAGATGAAGGGTTGGAATACTGAACCATTCAAACCAACCAGAACAGAATCCACTACCTGAGGTTAAAGGTTAGAGTTTTAGGTAACAGAGATTGCTCAGAGATCCAAATTGGTCTTAATTGTTTGTATGAAATCTTTTTGACTTTGTTGTCTTGCTCAATGTGGTAGACCTTTTTTTTTTTAATTATAGTTAAATAGGTAGTGGGAATTTTAGGGATTAGTGCAAAAGAAAACCTGGTGTTAGCGAAAATTTAGGGATTGGTGTTAGGAGGATGTTTTAACTAACGAAGATGCTTTTCGCGTCATTTTTAACGACTTTCTTTCTCTTCCATTTTTCTTCTTCTCTCAATACATATCTTTTTTAATTAAAAACTTTCATTCTCATTAAACTAACATGGTACGGGTCTCTTTTTAGACTCAAGTTTCACTTCTTTCAAAAAAAAAAATTGTAATTTGAATAAAAATTTATTTTCAAGAAATTTTGAAATAATGTAAATGTATACAAATTAATTTAAACACTATTTTATTATGAAATCACAAATTAAAAAAGGGCCATTCAACCAATGCTTTCCATTGCTCTCCGTTAGACTTGGATTCCCTATTCTTGCTATTATTATTGTAATTGTTTATAGCAAGATGATCTGGTATTTAGAGCTACCAAATCTTTTTTCTATTTAACAACAATGAAACAATTTATCAAATTTTAGATTTCTCTTTAACAAGTTATTAGCAGCTTCCAAATGAATTTGTAATGCTAGAGTCGAAAAAGCCTATTCAACCGACACTATAAACGATAACAAAGTTATGTGATCCGTAATTTCCTCAAAGTGATGAGCAGTGCCGACCATGGGCAAGGGCCAGCAGAGCACCTACCCAACCCCTCTCTCATATGAAGTTGCAATATTCTCGTTAAAGCCATAGTAAACTTTAACGTTATTACTATGAGAGGGGGCCTCTCTTCAATAGCCTCCTCTCATGTGAAGTTGTTATATTCTCGTTAAAGTCATAGTTCATCACCATGACTTTAACGTTATTAACGTTAAAGACTTAAAGTCATTTAATGACTTTAACTTTAACGTTATAAGTTAATGTTGTATTTTTTTTTAATGTAAAGGTAACTTTGTAGTCCCATGCTTATAAATAATCTTGAAATATTTAAGTATATTCTTGCTTTTTAATTTCTTTATTTTCATCAATATATGTATTTAAAGTACCCCAACTCAAAAATTAGCAACAAAAAAATTTGTGATTTTGTCTTCTAAGTTTCGAGTATAATTTAAAGGTAAAGTTTCTGATTTTTTTAATATATTAATACTCTTTGTTTTTTATTTTTTAATATTAGATATTAAATTTTGTTATTTTTTTGTCCCTGTATCATAGATATAATACCATTTATATATCTTTGTGATATATTGTGAAGCTATTGGAGTTTGGTTGTGCCTGCATTTTGGGACCCGATCCGGGAACCAGATCCCAACTAGAAAGCGGAAACCGAAAACAAACAGAATTCGGAATCGAATGCGAA
>JANTPM010000003.1:23624938-23637247 GCA_025434745.1 Erythroxylum divaricatum
ATTATACAATACATTCACCAAGCACTCCTTAAATTTCATTTTCATAATTCAAATTTCACTCAAAGATCGGGGTCCAATAATTTTGAATTCTAAAAAGTTTTGAAATCTACCTTTTTATCCAAATATAGCATGCTTATGTTTTCGATCCAACAAAATGATATACAAAAGTGGAAAGAAATTTTGTTTTCATTCTAAGGTACATGAGATTACCTTGGTTAATTTTATGCTCAATGTTAAGAGATTAGGATATGGAGAAAAGCATGGGATTTTACGTGTAAATTCCCCCATGAGTCATTTGAAGATGGTTTGAGGCTACTAAAAATGATAATGATGTGAGGAAGATGACATCAGTAATTAAAGAAAGAACTAAAGATAGTTAAGGTATATATGGACTGGAAGAAGTATCCTAAATTATGCATACTTAATAACCCTACAGTGGATGTTCTTATTGAGGTAATTGAAGATAATGATGGCCTATTATGCACTGAGGTAGGTTTTTAAAGAAGCTACTGTAGTAGCCACTGAGGCATCCATTAAAGAACTTATTATAGTTTGTTTGGTTTAGGGTAATAGAATTTCTATTACCTATCTATTCCTACGTATTAATTAATCTTTGTTTGGTTAGAGAAATAACTACAGAATAACCATTACATATATTAAGAATTTGTCAACACGGGGGAATAGATAAAGATGCTACCACCCCATCTTTACCTATTCTGCATAATAGGTAAACGGAAGCTTCGTTTTTTTTGGACAACTTTTGTCCCTCTCTCTCACGCAGCAGCACACTTTTCTCACTCACATAACAGCATACCTATGTCTCGACAACTCTCACTGACTCTCTTCATCTTTGGCTTAATGGCTCTCTTGCACTCTTCATGCTCTCGTCTCTTTTCTCCACTCACAGTCTTGGTCTCTGGCTCACATATAATAGAAGGTTTTGTGTCTAGATTGTCACAAAGAGAGAGAGACAAAGAGATGGGAAACCTGGAGAAGGTGAAAAGAAGCAATTTAGATAACAGGGATGTTTCAAATATTACCCAGATTGGTGGTCTTCGATCTCGAATATACTCTCTGGCTTTTCTATTGGTTTGTTTTTGTTCTTCTCTTTTACTTCGTTTTCATGTGTGCTTGTGTTTTTCTATACTTGTATTCTTAGATTGTTGTGTTAACCTCTTCAATTTTCTTTCTTTTCTTCTTTCTAGATTCTGGGTCTTATCAAATTTTGGGTTCATTTTTGCAATTCATAACAAGTTATGCCTTTATTTTCTTGTACTCCATATAATTGTCATTAAAAGCGTAGTATACCACCATGAAATTGTCAAAGACTAGATATTTGCCTCCCTATAGTAGGGCTTTTGTTGTTTTTGAGTTAGCACGTGTTGGTAAGAGGATGTGAGTCGATGGTATGGAGTCTTATTGTTGCTCTTTCCTCTTGTTTGTAGGTTTGTTTGAACTTTGAACTGAACCGAGTAATACGAGCATATGATTAACGAATGACTATTGGTTTCTGGGATTTGTTGGGTCTTCCTGTGAATCTGGATTCTTAAATTTGTTCAAAGACTTGTTTTAACTATGATTTTTTCCTGTAGCATACAATATGGATGGCAGACTTAGCAATTCTTTGTTTTTAATGGCTTACTATGTTGTATGCTTATAAATAACAACCTATAAATGAAGCAAAAGCAATGAATATTATGCTACCTGGTTCTCGTCATGTGGCAATCTAATTTGAACTATGACGCGAGGAGAAAGCACATATGTTTGGAGAAAAGGATCCATCAGAGAGCCCTAGTTTTGTCTCTAGCATGAAGACCAGATTCTTGTGTAAGATATGTTTGTTTCTGAAGTGTCAGGAAGAAATTACATATTCAACGTGGACAAAACCAGCAAGGATCGTTAAAGGATTTAAACTTATAATTTTTTTGTTCATCAAATCCAATGTTATATTGCTTAGTGAGCATGTTCAGTGGACTTCATTCATTTTGAAGTTTTTTACTATTTTAAATAGTATCTTCCATATATAAAAAGTATCTTACTGCATATAATTTCCTCCCTGAAGGTGAGATGGGAGGGTAGTCTAATGTGTTGTTTAGTCTTTTCTACTGTGAAACTTTTTTAACATTTTATGTTTATGAAAACAGATGTATAAGAAGGAAATGAACTTTAATACATTACATTTTTTCAGATCTAATGCAATGTCCCTTAGTATCAAGTATTGTTTTACTTTTCATTTCATTGGTTTACGTATAAAATTTTGAGTTAGAACCACTGCATGGTTTTGTAGTGTAGACAATATTTTTTTTTTGGCAAGGATAGGCATGGTTGAAAACCTAATGGACTGGTTTGTTCCTATGGATAGTAGCCATTTTTAGCTATCGAAATATGCCTTCCTCATTACTATTTACTAGGAGTTTGGAACTGTAGGATCGCAAGTGCAGCGGAAATAAAAAAATTGCAATCCTATAATTATTTATTGTGTTTAACAACATACTAATAATAAGAAATAGGCAGATATAAATACTTTGAAATGACGATTACTCGATTCGGAACTTACAAAATACGAAGTCTCTATGCGCTCTACACCAAAATATGTCTCGCTTTCAACATTTGATATAGTTTTGGATAAATTTGAAGAACTTTTTCTTCAAATATAAAAAAACAATTTTTTATTCTTTTTCTCTTGTCTTCGTGTATATAACTTTTATATACAGAAACCAAAACAAAGTGTGTGTGTATATATATATATATATCTTTGCAATACGTTGTTTATATATCTTGTCGCACGAAAGAAACTCTCCTTTTGTATCACGCACAAAAAACCAGAAAACCCAAGTCTCGGTGTTTTTTTTACTCTTCTCTTGTTCAATGTTTCATGCACGTTCTTCAACGACAAAACTCAGTGAATGAGTATATAAGAGAACTTTCTTCTCTTCGTGAGATTTTCCTTTTACCCTTCACTACTTTTCAAAACAGAAACTGAAAGCTGTGAGAATTCCTCTTCTCTGCGTAAGTTTCTTTTTCACTTTTCACTTTGTTGTTTCCATACAAATCATAACCCACACAGTAACCATCTCTTCTAACTTATTAATGTTTCTTTGTTTTAAAACTTGAAACGACCTCAACGTTTCGTTTCATTTTTCATTAATAATTGTTATTATTCGTAAATGACATAAAATAAAATTATTTTATTTTATTCATTTATTTTTATTAATTATTATTTATAAAATAAAATAATTATTATTATTTCTAAAATGAAATAAAATAAAACTATTTTATTTTATTCATTTATTTTGACAAGAGAATTTCTAATATTAATTATATTTTCTGTGCTAGCAAATAAAATATAATAATATGTCATATAGATTATTTAATAAATTATTTTATAATAAATTAAATAATCATAAACGGAAAATATTACACTCGTAAGTGTATGACCACATAGGTTCATCACTAAGCCGGTAGTAATTAATCTAATTAATTACTAATCAAGGTTGGAGTCTAACAATACTCCTCAATGACCAGATAACGTAAAGTAACAACTTTACAAAGATGGAATCTAGTTAAGGATAATGTATTATTACCTTCCATCATTACAACTCCTGATTATCCTAAGGTATGGCTTAACTGTCAAACCTTATTAGATAACCAACTATGTTATATGTCGACCATTAATGATTAGTGAATGACTTAGAGTTAGAAAGCTCCTTTTCTCACTTATTCAATCGCCCTAGCTAAGGTCTTGAAATAATCATTAAGATCAATGACAACATAGAGTTCAAACTCATTACCGAGAGTCAATGGATCCCATCTTGACTCACCACTAATCAGATAGGTACTTAATTACATCCAATGATCATTCAACTAACATTTTTACACACTAGATGTCCGACATCAAAATATAATAAGTGACCTATTGATTACTATGATGATCTCAGGTCAAAGGAAAAATATACATTTAGATCCTTACGAGAATACCCCACTTGACAGTTCATAGGTAATATTAACCATTGGGAATTCTCAGTTTGGTCAGTTCAATGATCATATCTCTATATGCATCATCTATATATGTAACTTAGTAAATGAGATCTACTAATATCTATCCAATAGATACTATTACATATATATTGATCTAACCGGATCATTAAAGTCCTTATTTGATGATCCTATGATCAAGAACATTTTAGATTAAATCCTAAAGACTTGACTCTCATTATTATAATCTCCATTATGATGATAAGTGTATAAATTTAATCAAGGACTTATCATATTAGAATAAAAACAATAAACATAATATGATAAAAATAATTGCCATGTTATTAAACAAAGTTAATAATTACAAAACTAAATTGTTCAATCTATTACATAACGATTGGGTCATGGGTATAATTCCAACAATCTCTCACTTGACCTAGACCCAATCAGTCATGAACTTCAATCCTATCTTCCCCTTGTGCTTATCAAACTCCTTTGATCCAAGCGCCTTAGTCAATGGATCTGCAGCATTCTCTTTTCCTTCAACCTTTTGAATTTGAACATCCTCACGCTCAACAATTTCTCGAATCAAATGATACTTCTGCAGAACATGTTTGGATCTTTGGTGTAACCTTGGTTCCTTAGCTTGTGCAATAACATCGGTATTGTAACACAATAAAGGAACAACTTCCTTTATCGAAGGAACCATACCAAGTTCAGTTAAGAACTATTTCATCCAAACAACTTCCTTAGTTGCATCGCATGCAACTATGTATTCTGTTTCAGTAATTGAATCAGCTACGGTAGTTTGCTTGGAACTTTCCTAACTCACTGCTCCTCCATTCAAAGTGAAAATATAACTAGAGATAGATTGGCTATCATCGTTATCTGATGCAAAGCTAGCATCAGTATAATCTATTAGCTTTAATTCATAATCTCTATATATGAGGAATTGATCCTTAATTCTTCTTAAGTACTTAAAGATGGTTTTGACCACTTTCCAATGTTCCTCACCTAGGTTACCTTGATACATGCTCGCTATTCCTAGTGCGTAGGCTACATCAAGTCTTGTACATGTTATGGTATACATGATAGCTCCCATTGCACTAGCATATGGGACCCTGCTCATGTGCTCTCTTTCTTCTAGGATTTTAGGACAATCCTCCCTACTAAGAGAAATTCTAGTGCCTATCGGTAGATAACCTTTTCTGAAAATTTCTATGTGATATCTTTTTAAGATAGTATCAATGTACATGAATTGAGAGAGTACTAGCAGCTTCCTTGATCTATCTCTATAGATTTTAATTTCACGAATATAATTTGCTTCTCCCAAATCCTTCATAGAGAACTATTCAGATAGCCAAATCTTTGTCTTTTGCATGTCTAATACATCATTTTCTATTAGTAATATGTCACCTACATACAATACTAGTAAAATAACTATGCTCCCATTAACCTTCTTGTACACACATGGCTTTTCTTCGCATCTCACAAAATTGAACTTTGCAATTGTTATATTGAAGCAAATATTCCAACTTCGTGAAGCTTACTTCAATCCATAAATAGATTTTTGTAGCTTACATATTTTATTAGGAGCAGATGACAATGTGAAACCTTTAGGTTGAGTCATATAAACATCTTCTTTGAGCTCTCCGTTAAGAAATGTTGTTTTCACATCCATTTGTCATATCTCATAATCATTATATGCAGTTATAGCAACTAGAATCTAAATAGATTTAAACATTGCCACAAAGGAAAATGTTTCATCATAATTAATACCTTCCTTTTTATTATATCCCTTGGCAATAAGACATGCTTTATAAGTTTCGAAGTTCCTGTTTACTCCAATTTTTTGTTAAATACCCATTTACATCTTATAGGTTTTATATCCTTTGAGAGATCAACCAAAGTCTATACTTTTTTTTTATTCTCATGGATTCTAACTCAAATTCCATGGCCTTAAACCACTTCTCGTGATCTGGACTTGCCATAGCCTCTTCCTAAGTCTTAGGGTCATCATCAATATGATTATCCTCGTTACCTTGCACCATTAAATTTAATCTATCTGGTGTACGACGATCCCTAGTAGACCTTTTAAGAGGCACATGTTTAATAGATTCTTCCTCTACTTGATCTTGTTATTGCACTGGTTTTTGGACAGGTTTATTAACTGGTTCATTCTCCTCAATGGTTTAGGCTGGTACCCTATAGAAATACACGGTAGTGTAAATGATCGTGTATTTTTTAAGACCCCAAAATTTGTGATTTCATGTAGACATAGAGACTTACATAGGCAACATACATGACCATTTATATCAACATACATGGGCATGTAACTTCAGACGACCAAAAACAAAATTCTTCAAATCTCATATGCTTATAGAGACTTACATAGTTACCATACATATAGGTCCAAGTTGCTTGAAATCTTCGTTCCATTCCTCAATTTCATCCAAATTCTTCTTTTTTTGATCCGAGAAGGCAATTATCACCTATAAATGCACTTGAAGCGAATTAAGTACAAAAATACTATCAAACTATTGAATAATAAGTAAAACACATTAAATATGAGTATATAAATGTAGTCAAATAAGCATTTATTGAACGTCCCCACATTTAAGCTTTTGCTTGTCCTTAGGCAAATCATAATCTAAATGATCAATCTTACAAGCATCTATCCTTTATTAATCTCAATCTATTCATTCACACCCTAAATCATCATATCATATTAATCAAATTAACATACAATTTGAATCAAGTTATCCTACAACTAACATTCATAAGTTAATATTAATAATAATAACATCAATAATCTTTTTGAAATCAAAAGCACAAATCTTTATACTCTTACTAAGGTTTCACCAATGCTCTGAAGTGTTTAGGGTGAAAATTATAAGTACTTTCAAATCAATACATAGTAGAACTCTTAACCATAAGCTTGCGATATTATCATATCTTTACTACTTATAACTAAATTAGAAACAAAAATCAAAAGATACTTATAAGGATTTAATGGGGCTTAGGTAAGGTATGATTGGTATAATAAAAGAGTGATAAAATTGAAGGGAATTTACAAAAACAATATTACAAGAAATTTATTCTTTCACAATATAGGTCCTTTGCATTTTAAATTCATTAGTACCAATACTTAAACACATTTCTGTTTTCTTTTAAATCTCGATAATTAAATTACAGAAATATTAGACCTTTTCGATTTTAAGTTTCAAACAATCAAGTAATGTAAACAACCTTCAAGGTTCAAATTAATAAAAAAAGCTTTAAAAAAAAGTTAAAGGCTAATAATTTGGTTATTATCAATGAAAAAGGCTAAGGCTTAAAATTGGTTATTTTTAAGGGATAAAATATGGTAGGGTAATTCAAGAAAATAAGTTAAACAACCATGGAACCTAAGTGCCTTTACCATTTCAGTGGTACTAATTTAACAAACTACGGTCTCAATATATATATTAAAAGTAAGTTTTAGAATCATTCAACTATGCATGACAACACACATGAAAGAATAAAAGAGTTTAAATATTGATCTATTTGCTCTTATGCTTAAAATCATACAAAATGGATCTTTTGTGGGTAAATAATATGCAATTTTAATTCAAACTATCCATATCGGTGATTACTAACGATATGACTCATAAAAGTAAATTTATTCTAACTTTCATCATTCTGCATGCTAATTCAATTTAATAATCAATAATGATCTCAAGTATTTATGAATAGATTTTTAACTAATTCAGAATATAAGTTATTGATAAAAATATTATAAATAAGCTTAAGAAAATTGTAATCCCGTTCTCCACGCTTAAAGTTGTACATTATCCCTAATGTATACAATATAAACACATCAAAATAAAAATTAAGAAAGTGTAGAAAATTGGTACTTCCTTAAGTAATAAGAATTTTAGAATTCTGATTTTGATGAATTTAGTATTGTTCATTGGATAGGAGATACTAACATTCGTGCAAAATATAAATAAAAAGGGTAAAAAAAAAGATAACAGAAAATAAAATAACAATAATAACAAAGCAAATGGAAATAAAAATGACATAAATGAAATTACATTGCATTAACATTTAGACAAAAGAAAATAAAAATGAAAATAAAGAAAGAAAAATACAAAAAATAATAGAAAAGAAAAGAAAAGAAACAAAACCAAATTAATGCATCCATTAATCCTATTGTGGCTTTGACATATCCGTAAATGGATGCTCCTCTGGTCTTAAATATGGAGAGGCTGTAGACAAAGTCGCTCTAGATGGTGGAGGCTAAAAATTCGAGAACAAACCACCTGTCTAACTATCCCCTGTCTTACTCTGTCCAAGAGTAAGACGACGCCGTTTTTGGTTAAAAATTTTGTAAGCTTACGACTGCTTTCAATATGGTGATCTGACAGCAAAGCCAAGCCGCCTACCAGCTTGGCTTTGCAAAGAGACATGGCTTTTAAGACATTTTTATTATTTATGTAAACCAAAAACGACTTTTGCAGTACATGACTATTACTAAAACCCGTTTACATATACTTCATAAACATTATTAATTTTGTTGTTGATATTAAGTGTAATTTAAATAATTTAGTATTATTTAATAATAATAATAATCATGTAATGAATAATTTCACTAAATTATTAATTATAATTGCATTAAAAATTTAATAATTAATTTGTTTTTTATTATTACAATTTAATTGGAAATTTTATTCCTTTTATTATGAACTTTATTATTCTGATTAAATTTAAATTCCTTAAAATGTTTAATTATTATTATTATTATTTTCCGACTTGAGTATATATATTTATTAATATAAATCTTATTACTAATTTAAATTATATTTATTATTAATAATAGTATTATTATTATTAAAATCCTTATTATGATTAAATGCATATATCCATATGCATTATTATTAAGATTATGATTGTTATGATTGTTATTATTATTTGTATTTATTATTATTAAAATTTAATATTTGTTTTAATTTTATTATATTATTATTATTGTTATTTGTATTTATTAGTATTCAAATTAATTATTACTACTTATTCAAATTTGTTATTATTATGTCTAAGTATTAGTATTATTATTATTATTATTATCTTCATTATTATTATTATTATTATTATTTTCGATATGATAATTAAATAAAATATTTAGATATTAATTTCTATTATTATCTAAATCTAATGATTATCATAAATATCATTATTATGTTGTTATTATTATTATTATTATTAAAACATGTTTATTATAATTCATAGACATTATTAATTTTGTTGATCATATTAAGTGTATATTTTTTGCTTTAGTATTAATGATTAATAATAATAATTAATTAATAAATTAGATTTCCATTATTATAATAACTGTTAAATATTATTATATAATTACTTAATAATTTAAATTAAAATCCTTATTATGATTAAATAAATATATCTTTATTTCTACGGTTATTATAAAATTGCTAATTATAATGAATTTTCTTCTTATTATTATAAAATTGAGTATTCTTATTAATATAATTATTCTTATAAGATATTTTTATTATTTTTATTATTTTCCGACTTTAGTTTATATACTTATTATTATAAATCTTATTTATTATTATGTTGTAATATTATTATTGTTATTATTAAAATAATTAGTTTGTATTTATTATTATTCAAATTTATGGTAGAGTAATTATATAATTTATTGTAATTATTATTAAATTCCTTGCTAATAAATTCATTAACCTTTTTCCCATATTTATTATGATTAGTATTATTAGGATTATAATTATAATGATAATATTCTTTATGATTATTAAAAATTTTAATTAAATTAATTTCTATTATTATAATGAAATATGTTATAATTCTTAATTTTCTTCTTATTATTTTTAATTTTATTATTCTGATTAATTTTATATTGCTTATAATTTTATATTATTATTATTTTAATTTTTAGACTTTAGTTTGTATTCTTATTATTATAAATCTTATTAATTATTTAATAAAAAATTTTATCAATATTATTATTAGTATTAGTATTATTAGTATTATTATTATTGTTATTATTATTATTATTCTTATTATTATAAAATTCCTTATAATGATTAAATGCATATATCTTTATTGATAATATATGTTATAGAATTGCTTATTATTATTAATTTTGTTCTTATTATTATTAAATTTAGTATTCTTATTAAAATCATGATTCGTATAATTTTAATTTATTATTATTACTTGCCGGCTTTAGTTTATATACTTATTACTATATATAATTTTTATATATTTATTATGAAAACTAGTTATTATTCTGTTTTATTAGTTGAAGTTTGCGAGGGCGATCCGTCGCCCTTGCGAGCTTGGCCATCTCACGCACAGTCGCCAAGGCGAGCCATCGCCTAAGCGACACTGCCCATTTAGGCAGGATCGCTAGGGCGACGCTGCATGATTTGTAGCATCCCACTCCCGCAAGACTCGAACCCGATATCGATGGTGATACCCGAGTCCGTGCCTCACGAGGGTGTTATGCTAGAGTAGTCGAAACAGTTCAAAAACTCAGCATGACATTTTTTTCCAACAATCACATGCGTAGAAATCAGTAAACAATTTGGGCCTACGATACGAAAACATTTACAATCAAAATACTATTTTACCTTTCCCGTCGTGGGTGGGATGTTACATGATTGGCAGGCTGGCGAGGGCGACCGCGTGCCTATGATGTATACTTATTATTATTGTAAGTATAATAATAATAACATTTATAATTATTATTTTTTATTTTTATTTTTATTAGTATTATTATATTTATTATCATCATCATCATCATTATTATTATTATATTTATGATTATTAGTATATTATTATTATTATTATTATTATTATGAAATATGTTATAATTAATAATCTTCATCTTATTATTATGAACTTGATTATTCTGATAATATTTAAATTCCTTAAGATTTTTAATTGTAGTTATTATTATTTTTCGGCTTGAGTATATATACTTGTTATAAAAAATCTTATTAATATTTAAATTATATTTAATACTAAAATGATTACTATTATTAAAATCCTGAGTATGATTAAATAAAAATATGTTTATTTCTACGATTATTATCAAATTGCTAATTATAATGAATTATCTTCTTATTATTATTAAATTTAGTATTATTATTAATATAATTATGATTTATAAAATATTATTATTATTATTATTATTTTCAGACTTTAGTTTATATACTTATTATTATAAATCTTTTTTATCATTATATTGTAATATTATTTTTATTATTAAAATAAATAATTTGTATTTTCTATTATTCATAATAATCAATTTTATAATTTTTTAAATATTATTATTATTGTTATTTGTATTTATTAGCATTCAAAATAATTATTACTATTTATTCAAACTTGTTATTATTATGTCTAAGTATTAGTATTATATGTATTTTGTATACTTATTATTAAAAATCTTATTAATTATTTAATTAAATTTTTATCAATATTAGTATTAGTATTATTATTATTGTTATTATTATTATAAAATTCCTAATAATGATTAAATGCATATATCTTTATTTGTAATATATGTTATAGAATTGCTTATTATTATTAAATTTGTTCTTATTATTATAAAATTTAGTATTCTTATTAATATAATCATTCTTATAATTTTTATATATTATTATAATTTTCCTGTTGTAGTTTATATGCTTATTACTATAAATATTTTTTATTATATTTATTATTACTCCTACTATCTGCAGTGTGAAGAAACCTTGTGGCGTCGCCCACGCAAAACAACATATTTCGGGCGTACTCGCTAGGGCGACACGTCGCCCTTGCGAGAACAACCATATACGCATGCTCGTCGCCCTAGCGAGAACAACCAATTACGCATGCTCGCTAGGGTGACGCGTTCAAAACAATTTTTTTAAAATTTATTGTAGAGTATTTGTGAGATTTATTATGATTATTATTATTAAAATAATAGAAGTTGATATTATTATTATTATTATTATTATTATTATTGTTATTATTATTATTATTATCAAATTTTAATTATTTAGTCTGTTAATTATAATCTTATCTTATCATTATAATTATTCTTATTCTTATTATTATTATCATTATTAGTATTATAATAATAATAATACTAATTAGTATTATCTTCTTATAATTATAATTATTATTATTATTATTATTATTATTATTATTATTATTACCATTATTATTATCTGATTATTATTATTATTTTTAATAATTTAGTCTGTTTATCATAATCTTATCTTAATATTAATATTATAATTAATATTATTATTATTATTA
>JANTPM010000003.1:23658919-23670102 GCA_025434745.1 Erythroxylum divaricatum
CCTTATACAATCTTGTTCCTTTAATTTAACTAACACCATAAAATTCTCTAACTTAATCTTAATTTCTCCTTTTAATTTTATCAATCTAAGAAATAAACTCCTCCACCCATAGACATTCTAATTTCACTCTAACCAAAATAATTAATCAAACAAATCATCAAAGATAAATTTGAAAAACATGCTTATTCAATTAAAAAAAATTAGGGGTCAACACCTATCCTATCGACATGATTTTTTCCTTGATAAACCCCTTTGAACTTTTGCCTTCTTTTGTATAAACCACATTTTATGTTTTTAAACTTAACTAAATGTCCTACCTTAGTTATAAAGTTAGTTGAACATTTGTGATTGTTGAGTTTATGGATATACAAAATTCTAAGTGTGAGGGTGTACATATGTTAAGGTTGGTTATAATCTTTGGATGTTATTTTATATCTTATCATTAAAATTCTCATATTGATGTAATTTATTTTAATTTTTACAAGGAAAAAAATGAAAAAAAATAAGATGAAAAAAATAAAAGAAAAGAAAATGAAAAAAGAAAAAAAGAAAAAAATTGTCTAAAATAAATATATCAAGGAAGAATTGCATATGTGTTGAAAAGTTGTTTGTGGTTTATGCAACTTCCTAAAGTTGTAATGGATGTGTTAGTATGTTGAATATGAGGTAGAGGTTGGCTTGGAAAGTTCACTCTTTTGATTTCATTGGCATAAATTGTATGAGTAATTCCTTCGGATTGGTATATGTTTTATGTGGTTTGTATATGAGAGCTGGTTAGGGTTGTGAAATATAAATGTTGCATTTTTCATAACTGACAGTATCCAATTTTTGATGAGTATTGCTTTGTTTCACTAACTTTGATGACTTTCATGCTACTTAACCTAAATATATCTTGCCCACATTACAATCTTAAAAAGTCCTTTGATTCATGATTTTGCACGTGAACATTAGTGGTGGATAAATGAAATAATATGCAAAATTGTTGATTGTCATGATCATGAATGGTGTGGAGTGTACCCATAAATATATTTTAGTTAAACACATTTTCTGAGTCTACCTTAGTTTTTGAAGATATTGAATGTTGATTGATCATGAGTAAAAGCTTGGAATGTTGATTTCTTGCTATGATTTTTGAAAGTCACTCATCTTTGGTTATGATTATATTGTCTTGAAAAATATGAGAATTAAGTCAATATTTTGGTCAATAAACTTAATTTTAATGTTTTGTCCGAGGACAGTCAAAAGTTAGGTGTGGGGGAGTAGTGATGAGGCTCCTTTTAATTATAAAGATTGTATCAAATCATAATTATGATCAATATGATTTGAGTAAATACTCAATTGAATAAAGTTTTAGGTTGTTTTTAATTTCTTCTCTTCTTTTAATTCATTTATATTTGATGCGTATGTTAGATTCTACAAATGCAATAAAAATGTAACACTTTTAACTTCAAATGTTTTTATTTCAAGTCTTGCTTCCAGTTAATTGTATTCCTTCGTATGAACTTTTGTTGTAATACTTATGGAGTCTTGAAATCTTATTATTCTTTCCATTTAATGTTTTCAGGTAATTATTATTTATTATATAATAAATTGTAACATTTTAAGTAAATTGTGTTATTCTTTGTTTTATATATATATATGAAAAAAATAATATTAATAGATATGAATATTTTGTCGTTATTTCAAATTTTTATTGTTATGATTTTTATAGATATGATTAATATAAAATTAAAAATTATATAGTATAATATATTAACGAACTATTTTAAGTTTTTAAAAAATTCAAGGTTATTTTATATTTTTTAAAATTATCTGAAATACTATCTGATCATATTATTTAAAATAATACTTCCATAACTAAGTCCGCTATTAATATACTTTTGAATATTCTCTTTTTTTCCCATAAGAAAACGAGTTAGAAATTATACAACACGCGCCACTAAATGGCGTAAGATTACTTTTATCTTAATCGAATCTGATACGTGTCAGGGTGTCCAAAGCAAAGCAGAGCGTCACGTAGTGATAAGTTTTATCTACTTCACTTCACAGGTGACAGACCGGTGGCGAATGCACTTTTTACGCTCGCCGGTGCCACGTAATGTTCGGTCTAATGGTTACGCCGGCTTTTTCGCCTGCGAAATGCGGACCTCGTCAAGTCATCACTGCCTCGACCAACAATTTTCCTTCGTTTTTGCCCAAAGAAGTGGAAAACATCAAGGACCTTTCTGCTAGAGAGTTGGCTACTCGCATCGAGAGACTCCCTGTAGACTCCATCATGACCTACCCTTTCGTTTCATGTTTCTATTCAAAATGGACTTCCCCTTATGTATATGAATACATGTATATTGTTTTCAGGTGTTGTTCGCAGAAAATTGCGTGATGAGTAGTTGCGTGAAGCCTTCGAAACAGAGGAAGGGCACTCCGGTTGTTCTTCTTCACGGTTTTGACAGGTCCCTTCTGTACTCAATATCAGACATAAGTTTGAAGAACGAAATTAAGAAACGAGTTGCTGGTATTGTGTCTATTGAGTTCAGTGCATGTGTTATGACTCAGTTCCTGTTTAGAATGGAGATACACGTATCCGATGCTTGAGGAAGCTGGTTTGGAGACATGGGCTGTTGATATTCTTGGTTGGGGTTTCTCTGATTTAGGTCTGATACGTGTGCCTTAACTCGTTTCTCGGTTTGTTTCGTGTAGAACTAATTCCTATATCGCGTTTTATCTTGTGGGTCTGCATTTTTGTTCTGTTCCAGGAAAGCTTCCATCTTGTGATGTTACATCTAAACGCGATCATCTATATCAGGTAATGATTATGTGGTCTTTAGGATGTCTTTTGTAAAATTCCTCTCTGTGAGTGCTTCCACCGTACTACTGAGGCATGAAAACTCTGTACTACTATAGTAGCTCTTCAATCTTAAAGTTTTGTAATTATATCTACTTGTTGGTGGAGTGTTTGAAACATGGCCTTAGTTATGTAGCTACCAGTGCCTCGGGTGTTCTGGGAAGTTAAGTGAACCGTCCTTTGAGAATGTAGTGATACTTTACCATTGTTATTTGATCCGGAATCTAATTTGAGATCATATCATATGCTTGTCAAGCTTTGGAAATCCTACATCAATAGGCCTATGATATTGGTTGGACCGAGCCTTGGTGCTGCCGTGGCAATTGATTTTGCAGCCAATCATCCAGAAGCTGTGAGTATTTCTTCAAATTGGTGTGTGTGATCACTGACATAATGGAAAGAAGTTAAAAGTTTAGTTATAGTAACTCAAATTGTTGCATCCAATGTTCAAATGTTCTTTTAATCTCAGGTAGAAAAACTGATTCTCATTGATGCAAGTGTATATGCTGAAGGCACAGGAAATCTAGCAACTTTATCTCGAGTCATAGCATATGCCGGGGTAACTTTTCTGCTTGACTAATGAATCTTCATTAATGTTGTCCACCTCTTTCAAATCATTTACATATCTCCTACATTGAGTATATGCCATTGGCTACTTTAGTACCTTTGGCCTTGCTTAAGTTTTTTATTTTTTTAGTAGCTCTCATAATCTGTCTTCTAGTGAATGCAAGTTGTCATCATTCTCCTAATTTGATCCTTGTGTTCACGGGAAAACAAGGTCAAAGTGACTTCCACATGCGCCCATTATTTGGTTCCACTTATGAAGTTCATAAATCCTTTGCCAGCTAAACTATATAATAACAACAACAATATCAACAACAACATCAACAACAACAATCCAGTAAAAGAGATCAAGGGTTTATGCATGCAACAGTATTATAGAGTTTAGGAAATTGACATATCACTCATGGAGTTTAGGAAAATTATGAGATGAAGGGTTTATGCATACAACAGCACTATAGATGAATAGCAGATGAAACTTTTGGTGCACATACATTAGTCAATTAAAATTCTAACGTTGGAACAATGCCTTAGTTGTGTTTGGTCAGCAGCCACTTGACTCACAGCCTTTTAAAGGGAGTACCAAAGACAGGTAACACCTAGACTGGAATAAGCATCTAAAATAATTAGGAGTTATCAAATTAGCTAAAAGACATACCTGTAACAATGCAAAATTGAACAAGCATTTAAAGAGTGCATCTAACAAATTCTTATTATTTCCTTTGCTTCACCTGCACAATTTGGTGGGCCTAGGTGTGCATACGAGAGAGAGTGGGTGGTAGCCACTTGTTTGCCTTGCTGTATAACCGTGCTACCTTCTCTACAATTTCAGACCCTAAATATTTCTACCATACTGATTAGCATTGCTTCCAAATCAGGTTAAATTATTGAAGAGTGTCCCCCTTCGCTTGTTTGTTAATGTTCTGGCCTTCAACAGCCTATCATTGAGTACCAGCTTAGACTGGATGAAAGTGAGTGTTGCGTCTCATAGGCTTTCAAAGGACTCAATTTAAGCACAATTTTGGTCTTATGCTCTGATCCTATCTAGGTGGGCCGCTTGCATTGTCTATATCCTTGGTGGGAGGATGCCACTGTTAATTTTATGGTAAGTGGCGGTTATGACGTCCGCTCTCAGATAGAAAAGGTACTTATCTGTGTCTGGAGTCCTTGAATAACTCATATTGCTTTTCTGGATGCCCATTCATCTATTTGACGCATAAATGAGTGCAGGATTTTAATTGTCTTGATAGGATAGTAAGTTGACGATGCCCTTGTTTCCCAGGCATTCTTTAAGATGTTGCATGTCTGCCTTTTCTTTTCTCTTCCACCCCATCTTTTCCCATTTGTCGTAAGTAAAAAGAGAGAGAACAATAAAGAGAGAAAATAAATGAGAAACTTACCGTCTGTTTCCTTCTTATTTTTCGTCTGAAGCTGAGAACATTTCTGCAACAGACGGTGAGAATTGGAACTGACACTACTACTGGAAGTTAATTGATGATGAGACAACCGTATTATTTTGGCATTTTTTAAAACAAACACACGCACACACACACACAATAAACTTCAAGTTTTTCCAAGTTAGGAGTCCCTGAGATCTTGCAACATGGAACTTTGCTGGACTGCAGTTTTCGTTGAGTTCATTCTGCCAGAAATTCCTGAAGCCCCATAATTCTATCCTGGGTTCTTTCAGGGAGTCCAATAATGCTATCTGTCCTATTGATTTGAGATTTCTTTGAAAGGTCAAGCAGAGGACACTTATCATTTGGGGTGAAGATGACCAGATCATTAGCAATAAGTTTGCTGTGGTTAGTACTTGATGAACTTTTGGTATTGTTAATAATTAAGAACCCTAGAGGAAACTTTTCTCTGTCCTCTCAGAAAAGATAAAAGCTTGAAATTAACAACCTTGTATCTTTCATCAAATTATATGAGCAGAGACTACACTGTGAACTGCCAAATGCCATTATAAGACAAATACCAGATTGCGGCCACATTCCTCATGTTGAGAAGCCCCAATCCGTTGCCAAACTGATCATGGAATTCGTGAAAGAAGATTCACTTAAAGAGATGCGATATGTTTCTTAGGAATGAGTTGTGATTTAAGAGAACAAAGTGTTTCAGTTTTCAAGTAGACTAAGTTATCAGTAAGACCGTATCAGGAAATTAAATTTATTTTTATCAGTAGGTGTTTTTGGTAGGATGTGTTTTCATAACATTGCATCAGCTGATAACGTATCTTATTAAAAGCTCACTTCCAGTGGTTGGCATCTCATTGTCAAGAGACATGATATGGCATGCTTAGGTCGGATGTCTTATGCACCACTTTTTCCTTCCAGGATCATTCATTATCAACTACACTAGGTATACTATAAAATTAATACTAGCCTCGATATACAGAAAAGGGAAAAACCCCAGTGGCAGTGGGGCTTGGCTCTAGATGTGTGTCCCATGTTAAAATCACATATCAACCAAAACCCCCAAAAGTTGATTCCTTCTACCCTTTTGCTTTGTCAACCCCGCAATAAAAGTAGACCAGAGCAAAAGGCCAGATAACCAAAGATCAAGTTTTTAGTTACGATTTTATAAGAAGCCGCATCACTGTTGTCACCAATACCACTTCCTGTAGGGCCCAATCCAGTCCCAAACACAGATGGAGTTGTAGTAGTTGACGTTGTAGGAGTTGTGGTGCCAGTGGTTGGTGTTGTGGTACCCGTTGTCGGTGTTGTAGTGCCTGCAGCATTGCTGCAATCCAAATAAATAAATAAAAAAGCGTGAGCCTGAGGTCTCTGGAACGATCTCAAGAAACCCCACATGAATGTCATTCAATGTATGGACACACATTTGTGGCATCTTATGAACAATCATATGGAATAACAGATACCAAGCATCTTATCAAACATCTACGTCATGACAGCTCATAGCTGTAATAATAAAGCATAATACACTCCAACTTGAGCTCTGCACCGTCCATTTACCGTATGGTAAAGAACAAGCAAGCTCCTTGTTAGAACCGCACACAAAGGTAGAAAGAAAGAAGCAAAATCCAAGTTATAGAAGAAGTCATCTTTGATGAGGGGATGATTTCAAAGATCAGAAAAGAAGAATCAGCACAGCACGCAGGATCTTAAAGCCGTAATCTTTAACGGAGTAAAGAAGATTGTTAAAGAAAAGCTCGGGTACCTTGCACTTGAAGTATAGGAACACGTAGAAGGAACATCTGCAAATAAGAAAAGAGCAGCCAACAATGGGAAAAGAAATCAGTGCTCACTAAAGATAAAGCGAATGACGGTCGACTGAACTGAGAGCTTGACTAGACTTACTGGTAGGAGGATTGGAACTTAAAGTGGCTGTTCCTGAAAAATCACAGGATGCACCAGCTTGACCCTTCCTCTGGTAATAACTGTTAACAGCCCAGTTGCAGTGATCTTTCACAGTGTTGGGGTTATAACAAGCACCATTTTGAAGGATTGAAGTACAGTCAGCTCCAGCTCCGCAGGCATAATCCAGGCTCTTTTGTAGAGCTTGATCACCCACACCATCCTTACACAAACAGTATAAAGCACCTAGAAAATACACAAATTTAAGACCAAAATATAGATAATTAACACACAAAAAATGTCTTGCTACCATGTTTTTAGCAGAGAGTTAAGAATTGCATCAGTATAAACTTGTCATCAAGATCGATAAGGAAGAGATTCCGACAGATGAAGAGAGACACAAGTGCGGAACTATTCTTGTTTAAGCAAAATCACTCCGATGAAAGGAACAGGAAAAACAAAAAAGACCACCTCAAGTGAAAAATACCCTTCTAGAAGAGAATAGCAAAATTAATTTCAGCCCTTTTTCATAGAAGATTGGACAAGAAGTAGAATATAATCATCCAATAGCTTACTTGAATGGCCAGTGAGGATCAAGAAAAGCAGTAAATAGATTAAACCAGCCATGACTGAAGCAAAATTCTACAAGAATCTCTGTTAGGCCAAGCACTTGAAAAGCAGCTGAGACTTGAGAGAGAGAGCAAGAGTGAGAAACTGAGAAGTGTGTAGATAATGCACAGTAGTATGACAGTGATGGTGGTGAGTAGTGGGAGGCCTTTTATGTGTCTAATGCAAGTCCATTAACATCGTTTCACACAGCTACGGGGACAGAGCTATTGTATTAATAATGGGAGTGTGTGTTTATTGGGAAGTGAGCAAGGAGGTCGGGTTTTGTCGCTTATTTGAGGAATCTGTGCCTCTCTCAACGGTCATAAACTCTCGTGCATGATCAAAAACTCAACCAAGTTAACCCAATCTGGTTTAGGTTCGTTCTGATCAACCTTAAACTGTACAAGGGTCCCACAAATGTCAGGCTCCTGCGTTCTGCTTTAGCAGCGTGAACTGTCACCAGACGCAACGATGGCAATCAATCGGGTCCATAAGGTAACAGATGATCTGTCGCTATTACCTGTTATTCCTCTCTTTTCACGAGCATTTATTTATTTAATGAATGAGATTTTTAAAAAAATAAATGAATTTATTTTTAAAATTAAAACAACGTCACAATTTATCTAACAAAAAAACAGGTGTCAGTGTCATTTTACAATTAAGCCTGTTGGAATATTTAATAGCTGATTTAAATAACAAACGGGCTACTATATTTACTTGCATTGGAATCCAATTAAACGTAAAGGATTGAAAAACACAAGCTATTAATTTGAATTTTGTCAGTATGAGTTGATACCAGTTCTTGATCCATGGAACCTCTACAACAATTAAAGACAATCTATTTCTATCTCAATTGACATGAAATTAGATTGTATCAATCAAAATAAGGTTTCTTTGAATGTGATAGGTTCAACAATAAGAAGATTATAATATGATATAGAAAAACCTGAGAGACATTTAACAAAGTGACATTTCTCTCCTCTTATTACTAAGGTCATCTTTAACTATTATACCAAATTTTTACACCAAATTTGGTGTAAAATAGAATAGTCTCAGCATCTTTTTACACCAAATTTGATATCGTTCCAACCATTTACACCAAAATTTTTTCAAATAATATACCACAATAATTTAGTTATTAACTAAATTAATTTATATTTATATAACCATAATTATTTAGCTATTAACTAAATTAATTTATATTTATATAACCACAATAATTTAGTTATTAACTAAATTAATTTATATTTATACAAGAATTTTTATTTATTTATTTATTAAAAATAAAAATAAAAATCATTATTCTTAATTAATTAATATATACTTTATATTAAATTAATATTATTTACAAAATATATTTAATATTATTGCAACAACAAATTAATAACATATTATGCATTATAATGCATGCTGACATAATATCTTGTAATACGGATTTTTCCCAAAAACGTGTCGGTCCCTTGATAATTGCAAATCTTGACTAGAGAACTCCAAATGCACGCTCGACATCCTTCCTACATGCTTTTTGCATCCTCACGAATAACTTCTTTTTTCGTCCTCGGAGATCATGAATGGTTTGTACCAAGGTAGACCATTTTGGATAAATACTATCAACTAAATAATATCCAATATCACATACTTTTCCTTTAATAACATAATGAGTAGAAGGTGTTATACATTTGGCAAGGCTTGCGAACAAGTGAGATGCCTCTAATGCATTAATTTCGTTATTTAACCCTGGTAAACTAAAATGTGCATGCCATATCCACAAATCATAATCAGTTACAGCTTTAAGAATAATAGTTGGGAATCTAGTACCTCCACTATATTGTTTTGCCTAAGCTATTGGACAATTTTGCTATGTACAATGCATGCAATCTAAGCTCCTTAGCGTCCTTGGAAAACCTCGTTCTTAATTTGAAGTAGTATTGCAACATCATTATCATTCAGTGCTCTTAGATAAATCTGTCCAAAGACCTCCACAATGGCTCGACAAAACCTTTTTGTATTGTCAATTGTAGTTGATTCTCCAATTTTAATGTATTCATTAGTTGAATCATCTCATACACCATATGGAAATATTCGAAATGCTGCTGTTACTTTTTGTAAACTAGACAATCCTAGTTTACCACATCCATCTCTCTGATGCATAAAGTAAACATCATGACCTTTAACACCACCAATAAGTTGCAGGAATAAATTCCGACTCATTCAAAATTGCATGCGAAACATTGTTGCATTATATCTTGGACTTTCTGCAAAATAATCATCCCATAGTCTTTGATCTGCTGCAACACAATCACGATAAATTACTCTATGATCGGAGATTGAGCCTTTGTTCTTTGGTTGGTTCACTATATTATTCATATAGTAATCTATTGTAAGGTTGCTATTGGTATATGCAGATAGTAATGCTTTGTTTTGTGCTAATATTGCAGAAGTGAGATCCAATTCATCCTCCGATGATGAGGATGAAGATAAGGATGATATATGAGAAGAACTAGCATTAGTACTCATGGTTGTAGACAAATATGGTGAAGGGTTCAAAGAATAATCTGCTAGTGATTTGCTCCCTTATATAGTAAATAATTCAAGATAAGATAAGGAATCTCTACACAGAATCTAACTCTATCTCTTCTCGTCCGTTGGATTAGATTGTATTCATCTCAACCTCTAATTAGTATTTGTATCCAATATGCACAATATCCAAGACAAGATAAGGAATCTCTGCACAGAATATAACTCTATCTCTTACTATTCGTTGGATTAGATTGCATTCATCTTGACTGTTAATTAGTATTCGTATCCTATCTACACAATATCCAAAACAAGATAAGGAATCTTTGCACAGAATCTAACTTTATTTCTTCCCATCCGTTGGATTAGATTACATTCATCTTAACCCTTAATTAGTATTTGTATCCTATCCACAAAATATCCAAGACAAGAAAAGGAATCTTTGCACAGAATCTAACTCTATTTCTTCCCATCCGTTGGATTAGATTAGATTCATCTTAACCCTTAATTAGTATTTGTATCCTATCCACAAAATATCCAATACAAGATAAGGAATCTCTACACATAATCTAACTCTATCTTTTCCCATCCGTTGGATTAGATTGCATTCATATCAACCATTGATTAGTATTCATATCATATCCACACAATATCCAAGACATGATAAGAAATCTCTGCAAAGAATCTAACTCTATCTCTTCCCATCCGTTGGATTAGATTGCATTCATCTCAACTGTTAATTAATATTTGTATCTTATCCACACAATATCCAAGATAAGATAGGGAATCTCTGCACAGAAACTAACTCTATCTCTTCCCATCCGTTGGATTAGATTGCATTCATCTCAATCGTTAATTAGTATTTGTATCCTATCAGCACAATATCCAAGACAAAATAAGGAATCTCTGCATAGAATCTAACTCTATCTCTTCCCCTCCATTGAATTATATTGCATTCATCTCAACCATTAATTAGTATTCATACCTTATTCACAATATCTCTATAAATAGTTTATTTGTTCTACTAAATTGAAACTCTCGTTCATATAACACTCTTTGAAATCCTAAACTATAACACTCTTTCAAACCTAACTGCACTCTTTCAAACCTATCCGAAAAATTGCAAGCTCCAATTTTGGGATAAAGCCTTCAAATACCTCATGAATTGCATCGTATTCAATTGAAAAAGATCGAGTCTTATGCCATGTATATCTTAATATTTCATAAGACCCAGTCACTAGTAGACATCAATCTATGGCTCAGTTTTGGTCTCGCATTGTAACATCATGTTCCCATATTAAGGGTTAGAACCCTAAATTTGGCTTATGTGAGATCAA
>JANTPM010000003.1:23680627-23692362 GCA_025434745.1 Erythroxylum divaricatum
AAATGATAAAATTAAGCTCTAACTTAACCTACCCATAGTTCATCTAGGTTAAAAAAAACCAAAATCTAGTTTAAAAATCCATGAAAAAGTAATATGGTTTTTCTCTTCTTTCTTCCAACACAAACCCATTTCTCTACTTCTTTCTCTACCTAAGCAAGAAGAAAAGATGAACTTGCCTTATACAAGTTGATTCTTCCTCTTTTCTAACTTCCCTACATTTTTCTCTTCTTCCTTCCCTAGCTCCCACGATTTTCTTCCCTTCCTTTTTTTCTTTTTCACGTTTTTCTCTTCTCTTCTTTCTCTCTTTCATGATTCTTCCCTTCTTTCTCTTATTCAAGACAACCATTTGTCTTGATCTTCCAAAAATAGCCCTCTTCTTCTTTGATTGTCCTTCTAATTTTACCCTTCTTTCATTTAATCTAAAGACTACTTACTCCTTAGGCTATTTCAATCTAATACCTTAACTTAATTCTAACCTTTCCATTCTAATTTATAATTGGCACTTATGCTTACTAACTTAATGACTAACTTCCAAAAATGAATAAATAAGTAAACAAATAATTTAAAAAAATTTTGGGGTCCAACACACAATATTCAATTTCACATGCGAATAATAAATAAAAGTGTAATTAATCTTAAAATCATTGAAACAATATTACATATAGTTAAAGATTTCACTTTCGCTTTCACTTTATATTACTAAGTGTTTACTAGGTATAAACTCTTACAAATACGATAATTGATCGAGCACATCATCACCTGACAAGCGTAAGGGAGTTTCACTATGTTTTATTTTGCCACTAAACAATTTGCTTCTTTATCATCTATGTCCATGTTTCAAGTAACGACGATGTCCCATATAACATATTTTACTTCATAGTCTCATTAAATGAGTTTTATTGTTACATACAAGACAGACCATATAACCTTTAGTACTCCATCTATACAAATTTCCATAAGCTAAAAAATTATTTATAGTCCATAAAATAGCTATATGTATTTTAAAAATTTCACCTTCACCAACATTATAAATTTTTAATCAAACCTCTCATAGATGTTTTAAATCATCAATGAGCGATTGCATGTATACATCGATATCCTCACTAGGAGCAGTAGATCTTGGAATAAGTAAAGAAAATAAGAAAAAAGGCTTCTTTATATACTTCTATGAGGGTAAATCATATGACACAAGAATTATTGTCCACTCATTGTAAGAAGTACTTATATTACCAAATAATTTAAATCTATCAGAGGCTAAACGAAGTTAAACATTGGGACAATCCTCTAAAAGTCTTTCTATGCCTTTAAGTTTACTGGATGACATATAACATTATCATCAATGTGTTAATATCTATGATTGTTTTTATTGACATAAAAAGCCTTTGTAGTCATGGTTTAATAAAGAAGTATTTCAAGATTTTATGGGGTATCTTTTTTTTTTCTTTTCCATCATCCGATTGCCACCTTGATGTATCACAAATAGGACACATTTGAAGATCTTTAACTCCTTCCAAAAGATAGCACAATCATACTTACAAGCATGTGTTGATATGCATATCCTAATCCAAGGTCCCTTAAACAATTTTTTTTGCTTCATAGTAAGATTTGGAAAATTTGTGGCCAATCGGTAATACATCATTGAGCAACTCAATCAATATGTCAAAAGATTTTTATTATGCCTATTATATGCCTTTAAATGCAACAACTTCATAGCAAAAGATAATTGTGAGAAATTACAACACCTTAGATATATTTCTTTTTAAGCTACTTTCATTAACTTCTTAAAATTATCTTTCTTAATTCTAACAAAATTATTAGGCAAAGTACTATCATCCATAGTCTTTATATAATTCCCTAAATCCGCTAATATTTCTCTAATCCTATCATCTATGTCATCATTAATATCACTATCATCTCTATCATTATTGTTATCACCATCATTACCTGTATCAACACTTCTAGCATTACTTGCTTCAAAGCGTTCCCCATTATAAATCCGTCAAGTATAAAATTTATCTATGCCTCAGATTAGCAAGTGATTATATACCACATCTTAACTTTGATTGTTAAAATTTAACCAATCTATGCATAGGAAATGAATTTCACATTCTAAACCCATTTTATGTTGTCCAAATTTCATAAAAGTCTCCATTCCTTATAATTATTGATTGGACCATTTGAGGCGAGTCATCCAAATTTTGTCTATGCAATTATACATTTATAAGTAAGTTACTAAATTACTAAAGGCAATTTTAGTTGTAAATAACATAATGATAAACTAAAATTGACACACCAAGTTTGAATTTTACCAAAAGATTTAGTTGGTTAGTAGATTACGACAAACCTTGTCACAAGATATATGACATCATAAGGTTTTATAGTTAAGCAATATGAATTAGCTTAGAATAGGAAGCATGAACCCATCTCTAAAACCCACAGGTACATTCATTTTGATTATATGCATATCTAACATGTAATTATTATCATATACATACCTAAAGCTTGTTGTATATATAGTATGTTGTGTTACGTTACTTAAATTTCTAACATAAAACAAGTTTCTTATTTTATTAAATCTTAAGGCTCTTGCAACATCCAAATATTGCCTATGTTTTCTTTCAACCACTCCTTTCTATCAAGGGGTATAAGGACTACTATGTTGATGCAAAATTCCTATAGCACTTGATAAAAATTTCAGCCATTTGATGATTAATAAATTTAATTCCATTATTTGCAAATAGTTTTGGTGGTGGCCTCAAACTAGTTCTAATAAAGTGTTAAATAGTATGGAAAAGTTGGTTTTTTGATTGCATTAGATATGTCCATTCAAAATGTGAAAAATAATCAATGATAGTTTAAGAAATATTGAGTTCTAGTTTGAGTTTTCACTTAAGCCCCCCATAAATAAAAATGTAATAAAACATCCTTTGAGACTATGATATTTCTAGGAAAGGGTAATATATATTTTTTCTTAAAAGTGGACAATCTGGACAAAAAAAATTTGTTAGAAGTTTTTGTAGTTAAAAATATGAGCTATCTTATAATAGGAAGCATGAACTAATTTGTTGTTCAAAATAGAAGAATAACATTTGAACAAAGAAAATAATTTGCTTTTTTTAACTATGATTGCAAAGTGAACATGAAATTTTGTACAAATTCTAAAGATAATTGTTCATCCTTATTGCGAAGTACAATTGAGATGGAGTAAACAAAAACGAAAAGCATCAAGTTTGTGTAAACAAAAAACTAAAAGCATCAAGTTTATAAAATCCTATTTGTTCTTTGCTAACTACTATGAACTTATTCTAGACCTGGACCACACAACTAGTATGGTAAAATGTAACTCTAATCTTTGAGACTTTTGATAGTTTGCTAATATACAACAATTTGTACTTAAAATTGGCACATATAAACCCTTTTTTATGACATATCTGAATGCAATTTGACATCTCCAGTATGCGTAACAAAGGTATAGTTGCCATTAGATACAAATATCTGTATTGGTGTTTGTAATTTGATAGTTTGGTAGAGTAATTTTAAATGTGGTGTCATATGGTTGGTATGTCCTGTATCTACAAATTTTACGAAGATTTTCATAAGAATTCATGCAATGAGTTTTAAACATACCTCCAAATTCAAAAACAACAATTGTAAGATTTGATTAATTTTTTTCTTTCATTATCATAAGCTTTAGCACCTCCTGTTAGACTGCATTTGTAATTTGAGTATTAATATCATCATTCTTAATAAGCATAACAAAACTCCTAAGAGAATCAATTATAAATTCTCATGAAAAAACCAAGTTCAAATTCATATTTGGTTACCAAGTAAAGAATAATAAAATAAAAGAAGAATATTATTTGCCTACTTTACATGGCCTAGTTAATGTGTTTAAAAGATATGTTTATTTTCCTATTAAAAATAATAATTATTAAAAAAAATAAAAGGACAAATATTTGAATAGTAATGCATATCTTTACAAGTCACAACATTACTTCTTAACCTATAACTAAACATGTCAAAACATGAAAAGTTTTTCCTAAAAAATCATTAAAAAATATTCATATGTATAATTGTAATTGGTGACAATTTCAATGTTTATGCACAAAGTAAGGAATTTTTGAATCTAGTGTTCTCTTGAGATTTTAATGGAACTCTTTTAATTTTACTTGGCTTAAATGTTAACTAAATAATTCAAATAAATAATAATATTTCAAAGCTAGTTGACTTATGTATAAATAGTACTAGTGCTTAAGTTTTCAAAGTTGGATAAGTTTAATATCACATGTAGAAGAATTTGATTTTCGGAGAATCATCTTCAGATTGAGTTCATTCTCAAAAGAATAAATATTATTATGGTAATACCTTTCAATAAGACCTATAAGATATTGGATGCATAATGAAAATACATAAAGTAAGCACATTTACCTTTGTAAGACATCTTTTGTAAGACACAAAAAAGCATGTTTACCTTATTTTAAACATATTTTTCTTTGTAGTCAATAAACTCAACTTTCAACTCTAAAGACTAAATATTAAAACTATATAATCTTTGTTGCCATATTCTCTTTACCAATACCCATATTTTTCCTCATGATCAGTATACTCAAATATTTCAATCTACAATATAAAGGTTAAAAATATATAATATGCATTGTTAAATCCTCTTTTCCAACACCCTTAGATAGTAACCATTGTAAAAATTATTGTAGAAAAAGCTAGTTTGGAGTAGCAAGATCCATAAGTAAAAATCATAAGCAAGTCAAGAAAACAAACAAAAATCAACTCACATATAGCATGATATTCTATGTAAAAAAAACCAATAGTATGAATAGAAAAGCATAACAAAACTCCCAAAAACTTTGCTAAAACTTAACATGCACAACAAAAATCTTATTAAAAAATGATTTTACATTTCTATTTCTCATCCATAAACACCAATAAATAAATCTTGCTAATACTAGGAAGAGGATGCATTAACAAGCTCTGGCTTCTGAAAGTTTCAAAGCTTTCATTTAACCCCATTAGGAACTTCACCCTGATCTTACTTATTGAAGTAGAAATCTTCCTAAAAACATCACAGATACAACTTCTATATACACATAGGAAAGTCATCCTTATTTTTTTGACTTATAGTAATACAACGCACCTACCAAAAGCCAATTAGCACCTACCATAACTCTACATTAACCGATTGACTCAACACAACTTATATTAACCACGGATGAATTGAACACATAATTACCTTGAGATGAAGAACCCTTTTGAATATGCAAAACAGACATCACCAATTGGTGGAGAAATCACAAGGAGGTTAGATAGAAAACAGACAAATATAGACGAAGACATTGGAGTTGCTGGAGAAAACACGAGGACATTAGAGAGAAGAAAGACGAGGGCACTGGAGTTGTAGGATTTGTGTGTATTTTTTGTAGATAAAAATATTTCGCTAAAAAAATAATTTCACAGTTAAAAAACATCGCCAAATCTTAAATCTTTCGTTATAACACTAAGTTCACAATTAAAAAATATCGCCAAATCTTATTAGCTATGAATATAAAACGTAGCCTATCTTAAACATAACTAATAGTTTTAAAAAACCAGTAAAATATTTTATGTTGGAGGTATTGATTCAATAGGCTATGATTTTGAAATTATGTAGCTAAAAAGTAAATTTAAGCTACGAATTTCAAATTATAGCAAAAAATAATGTTGCCAAAACTCTTATTTGTTATAATGAGACCCAAATTTAAGTCATCAATCCAAAGCCGCGTATATTCTTTTACGTGGCCTTTAAGGGAACCTTACATATCATCCCTTTAAATTTCCTTGAATTAATTAGATGAATAACATGCGATATCATCCTATTAAATATAAAGTAAACAATATAACAATTATAAGACAAATTGAAAGTTAGAATAGATATATATGGTCAATTGGCAATGGCTAAAATACTTGGAACTATAGATCTTTACAAGTTGTTAATAGTAATAATAATAAGGGTTAATTATAAAAAAATCCAAACTTTCATTAAATTTTCAATTATAGCCCGAATTTTAAGTAGCAATAAAATACAAAAACTTTCAATTTTTTCAATTATAGCCCAAAGTTTAAAAGTGTCAATAAAATGCTCAAACTTTCAATTTTCTTTAATTCTAACCTGACGTTATCTATTGTTCTCTCGATGTTCTTAGCCCTTTAATTTTGTTTATTCTTCTGATGCTCAAAACTTCACTCTCATATAGCGTACTGCACTAGTAAGATTTTTGTTTTTAGTTCATTCTCCTGATGCCCTTAGTGTGAGGGTGTTGGGGCTACGTAATATGAAAATCGAAGGGTGAGAGCATCGAGAGAAAAAAATTAAAAATAAAGGGAAAAACTTAATCAAAACGTAAAATCATCAGGGCTGCATAATCTGATTTAGGTCATTTTTAAATAACGACGTCATTTTAATTATGTGATTAAATGAAATCGTTTCATTAATCTTTATTTATTATGTTAATTTTGACTGATGTGTATTAATAGATAAGGTTTCTGAAACATGTGACAAGCCATGTCAACATACTTAACGGAAATACTAACGCTAGGTTAGAATTGGAAAAAATTGAAAGTTTAGGCATTTTATTGTTACTTTTTAAAGTTCGGGCTAGAATTGAAAAAAATTGAAAGTTTAGGCATTTTATTACTACTTTTTAAAATTTAGGCTATAATTAAAAAATTGACGAAAGTTTGGGCTATTTTTAGTAATTAACCCTAATAATAATAATAATAAGATAAATTCTTATCTTTGATCTTATCATTATAAGATGTTCTTTGATATGATATGATAATGATCTTATCATTATTCTTAATTTTATCTTCGATATGATATGATTATATAGAATAAAATTAGGGATATTTAGTCAGATAAATTTTATATAAATACCCTTTGAATATTGAATTATACACACTAAAGTAAAGAGTTATTTTCTTTATTTTTTCTTTACTTTTTCTTTCTATATGGTATTAAAGTCTCCTTTGTAAAAAGGAGTCAAAAGTTTTGGGGTTTCTTTTAAACTCTTCCTCACAGCCTTCTATAATTGTATTTTGGGTTCATTAATCTCCTCCAAAAATGACTTCTCATATACTGAATTGTTCTTCTTGTTAAACAAATCATGAACACTTCTAAAAATCCACGCATGCACCCACACACATAAGTATAATCTCCCAAAATAAAAAACCTTAACTAAAGCATCTGGAGGTTGAAGAAGATTTAAAAGACATCATTTTGGAACTAGTAAAATGATCATTTTTGTCAAAACAACAATAGCACATGTGGATCCACTAGCCATGTCAACATCCAAGTAGGAAACCACGTCAATAGCCACTCCAACAAAAGACCCATAGTCATTGCCATGTGAGCATCTTAGTCATTGCAAAGTTAGTATCCTAGTCATTAACTTGTTATCATTAAGTTAGTGACATGTTAGCATCTAAGTTGACATTTTTGCCAGGTCAGACTCCTAGTCATATAACACATGTCACCCACTTATTTGTCCATGTGACATATATGTCCTTCTTTGGTTCGATTTAGATTATCGGTTCAATTCAGTTCAAAAAAGTTGACGAACACTTTAACCATTTAGTTTAAACCTTTCTCCTTTAGTTTCTTTGCAAATAAGACTAGTGTCTAAGTTTTTTTTTAATGAATAGAATTCATTTTTGAGGTCAAACTAATCAAATTTCATCTCTATAAATAGGTTTTCTACCATTTTTGATTATGGATGCCTCTAAACTTACCCAATATGTTCCTAACCTTATCAATATCACCTTTGATGGTTTATACTATGATTTGTAGGTTGAGAAAATCTACATTTTTCTTAAAGGAAGACTTCTTTAGCATATTGTTACTAGAGAAATACCCAACATAAAAACAAAGATGAAGATAGATATGTTTTCACAAAATGTCTAGTATCATAGAATGAAATGATTCATCAAATATTAACATGGTTGAGGAACACATATGTTAAAGCTATCAAACTTGATTTTTGACACTTTTACACCATGCATGAGGTACGAATTTTTTTAAAAAATTGTTACTCTGTATCTAATGATGTCAATCAATTTTAGGTGTATAAAAGACTTCATCGAATGCAACAACAACTTGGACAGATAATAAACAATTGTGTGCCTAAATTGCAAGAACATTGGTTCAAATAACACTTAGTGATCCTGCTTGGCCCTATTTAGATGTTGTTACTATTTATGTAATTCTTCGTGAACGACAACATATCAAGAATTTTTTGATGACTCTCATGGATGAGTTTGAACCCATTCATAGTTCTCTCCTTCATCGAGGATCTTTACGCAATCTAGATACTATCATTAAGGAGCTCGTCATAAAGGAAAGTCAACTCAACACACTCCATATAGAAAAATCTGTCTCATCTACTAATGTTGTTCCTGCAACTCATACCTATTCGTAGCAAACTTCTTATAACTCGGGTAAAAAGTTCTATAAGGGATCTTGCAACTATTGCAAAAAGTTTGGGCATCACATTTCAGAGTGTAGGAAATGAATCAAACAAAACTCTGAACAAGGTAACTCCTCCAAGTCCTTTTAGCTTGATTCCACTGCAATTGTTGCCATTAAAGGTCCAATAAAGAGCAGCTCTCCCAAATTCTCTCTTTTAAGGATCCTCACACCCTTTTTTAGTATCTCCAACCAGATTTTGATACTATATCATCCTCTGCATTATCTATCACATTAGGTACTTCAATCTCTTGGTATTTTGATTCTATTTATTGTAATCATATAACCTCTAATTTCTCAATTATTGAATCGTTAACAACAATATTTGTTCCACACATATCATACTACTAATAACTCTGCTATGCAAGTACAACAGATAAATATTATCCACATATCCAAATTATTCTTACTTTAAATTTTGTTCCCAAATTTTCTTTGAATCTTATTTTCGTTGGAAAATTATATGAACTAGGTGTTAACTTGCCCTTTTTGAGTTATGGTTGCATTATATAGGATCCACAGAAGGCAAGATCCTTGGAAAAGGTTGTAACGTTGGATGATTGGTTGAACTTACTTCTTCAAATCTTTCTTCCAATTTTATTATTGGTGTTGTCGCTTCTTATACATGGCACTCTTGGGTAGGTGATCCTGTTACTTCTAGGTTAGGATCTTTTATCTTTAGTGGTGCTTTAGGCCTTGTTAAGACTGGACATTTTGATTTGATATCTTGTCAATTATATAAAAGTCATACATTACCCTTTTCTCTTAATGACATTATTTTTTTAGCACCTTTTGATTTAGTTCACTCTAAAATCTGAGGCCTTGCAACTCAAAAAATTATAGGTGATATGAGATATTATGTTATCTTTATCTATGATTTTACTTGCTATACATAGATCTACCTAATGTGATATAGATTTGAACTATTATCAATTTACTCATGCTTTTGTTAATATGATTTAAAATAAGTTTTCTTGCAAGATTAAAATATTTCACACTGATACTGCAATAGAATACAAAGATACTAACTTTACCAACTTTCTTTCTTAATAAGGGATTGTCATTTAGAGATCCTGCCCAAGCATATCTCAACAAAATGGTAAGGTCGAATGCAATATAAACAAATTCTTATATCCTCTTCCCATCATAAAACCTTTTAGGTGAAGCATCTCTTAACTATTGTCTATGCTATTAATCGTATTCCTTCTCTTATCATAGGTAACATCTCTCCTTATGAGCATTTATTTAATCATGCTCCTAATTACTAGTCTCTTAAAGTTCCCAAATGTGCGTGCTTTGTTCTTTTACAACCTCATAACTACACCAAACTAGAATCAATAGCACTTTTATGTTATTTTTTTAGGTATGGTATATAACAAAAAGGATTAGATGTTGGGATACTTTATCACAAAGAACTTCAAATCTCTTGACATGTAATCTTTTGAGAATAGAATATTTTTTATATTTTCAAAATTTTGAGCCAACAAAACCTCACATCAACTTTTTTATTCTTATATTATCTTTATTTCCTGATATTTCTTCTGCAGGTCCATCTTACAACTTTAACAGTTCAATTCAACAAGTGCCTGATTCCATTGTATCTTCCTAGGATATAGATCCTACACCTTCACCACATAACTCTTCCTTATCTACTTATTCATTAGAATCTACTGAGTCTCAACAACTTCCTTGTTGTTCCACTCAAGTAAGTTAACCCTCTATTTAACTTAAAGGCTTTCATGTTTATTACAATATTCTTTCTCTATATGAACCTTACACTTATTGTGAGGCTAGCTCTGACCTTAAGCACTAGAGGAAGAACTACAAGCTCTCTCAAACACTAATACTTGGGACTTGGTTAATGTACCACCAAAAAAGTCTATTATTGCCTGTAAAAGGGTTTATAAAATCAAGAATCAAGTATATAAATAAGTGGAAAGATACAAAGCATGTCTTGTTGTCAAAAGGATTCATTCAATAATTAGGAATTAATTATGAGGAAACTTTCACTCCTGTAAGCAGATTTACCTCAGTATGTAGTCTCATTAATGTTATTGTCAACAAAAGACGATAGTTATTCTAAATAGATGCCAAGAATGCCTTTCTTAATGGAGATCTCACAGATGAAGTGTACATACTACCTCCTCCAGTTAGGATGGCTGCTTCAAGGTATGTGTATTTTTCTCTTCTATAATTCCTCTCGATATTATTTTGAAAGTCAATCAGAAAGGGGATTTGGGCCTCTTTGTCCAATTCGTCAAAATCGGCAAGATACTTGACCACTTCTTTGATATTGGACAACTTCTCCTCTTCTTTTATGCCCGCATTTGAAATGTGATGATAATAGTGTTATGCAAATTTTTCCTAATGATATCTTTTATGAAAGGAGCAAACACATCAAGAACGATTGTCAGCTTGTTCGACATCATATTCTCCAAGGAACCATAAAACTTGTTTCCAACGGTCTCAGATTACTGACATCTTCACAAAGCACCATCCACCTTGATGTTTATAGATCTAGTTTCCAAACTTAAGCTCTCATCTATTATGACATCTTGAGTTTGAGAGGGGTGTTAACAATAATAATAATAAGATAAGATTAATCTTATCTTATCCTTGATCTTATTATTATAGGATGTGCTTTGATATGATATGATAATGATCAGATTATTATTCTTGATTTCATCTTTGATTTGATATGATTGTATAGCATAAAATTCTAGATGTTTAATTAGATAAATTTTATATAAATACCCCCTTGTGCATTGAATTATATATACACACTGGAATTTAGAATTCTTTTCTTTCTTTCTACACTATTAAAAGTGAGAGGGTAGACACGTCTATCGGTTTTGTTTCATATCAGTTTTTGGTAAAATTAAGAGGTTAGGCTCAACTATCGGTTTTGTAATTTTCCTGTTTCAACCATGGTGCTTGGATTACGAGTTTTTAAAGAACAAGAGATCAATTACGAGTTTGGTTAAAATAAGACCCAAGTATCGTAGAGTATGTCTAGACACCATTTTCAGATTCCTAAATGAACAATGGATTCCAAGTTTCAAGTAAACTTGGCACGCAGTGTGAACCAATGATATGAGTTCCGTTCCGTTCCGGCCGGTACCGGCCGGAACGTTCCGTACCGGCGGGAAAACGGTACCGGAACGGACATAAAGGTACAGGGAATAAATTCCGGTCGGTACCGGCCAATTCCGGCGGTACCGGC
>JANTPM010000003.1:23738210-23760216 GCA_025434745.1 Erythroxylum divaricatum
ATGAGTTGGTTAGTGATTAATTGGAATTTAGAGACTAAGAATTTTGAATTGATAAGATGGAATCTTGGAATTTAATTCGATGGTTCTCGAAATTGAATGGGTGATTTAATGTGATTAAATTGGAGAGTGACTTTAGAGAATCTGGATCTTAGTCAATTGAATCATGGTATTAGAAATTGTTATTAATTGGAGTGAAAAAGTTGAATTGGAGAGATTCGGGTATAGGATCGGGAATGTCATACACATGTATAGTATACAGTTCAATAGCTACATATGCATTTCTGAATATGGTAAATTGTGCAATTAGTGATATTGGTATTATTCTGATTGTTATAGAGGCTCAAGTGGACCGTCGATCCTCCTACGTTGCAGAGACTTCCCGGCAGTAGCTCGGAAGTTTAGTGGTGAGTAACCTAGTTGGTTCCTCAATTTCTGATTTATTAAATGCTTTGTGTAAATTGTCTGTGTATATGAATTAAATGATCTGCTTGACTTCAATAAATACTGTGAATGAGATGTGTTATTGTAAACGCATGCTAGGCAAGAATGGAATTGGTAATTAACAGTTGTGACTGGAGCAAATTCTGATCGGAGCTATAAGCTCAACCACTGTAAAAAGGGGCCTAAGGCCCGATAAGGAATAGTGCATACCCAGAGGGCTCTCCTATCCCTATCACGCATGGACAGTAGTGCATACCCAGAGGGCTTTTCTACCTCAAAAATGCGATTTTAATGTGCCCGAAAATGGGACAGTGCTGATGCCCAGTCACAACACTGAAATAAAAAGAAAACGTCATGTATTAAGTATCTGATTTTGTTGTGAATTTGGAAATGGGATAAATGTGTATGAGTGATAACTGTTTAGTGAAATTTCTGATTGCTGTTCTGAATGTGTTATTGTGATGATCTGTACGCAATTTTGCGTAATGCATGAATTGGGTGAACCATCGATGATGGTTACTCATTGAGTTCGCAAACTCACCCAACATTGCATATATTTTTCAGGACAGAGATAGTCGACTCCTAGCTCCAGTTAGCGTGACTTTTCCTGCTGTGTGAGTGCTGGCAAGCGAAGTATGGCTCACAGGTCGGTCAGCTGGGATCTTCTGGGGATGACCTAGTTAGGAGTTATTTTGGTTCTTTTGGATTTGTATAGTGTGTAATTGCAACAGAATTGTGTAATTATGGTTTTAAGTAATGAAATGAGAAGTATCTTTTAGGTTTTAAAATTTAGTGATTTTGATATTGCAGTTTAATTGTATTGATGCCAAGTGGAATTTAGAAATGATCGAATAGTAGTGCACCCTTAACGTGGGTTATGTATCGGAATGACCTACGAGCGTCCCGGTACGTACCCTACAGTAAGGGGACGCTACACAATCAGCCTTTCGCTTGGCATTTTTTTCTAGTCCGAAAAATTTTCTCGAAATTTTTCAGAAAAATTTCTAAAATTACTAAAAATTCTCAAACCCCATTAACCCTCTCTAATTAATTTTTTTTCACACACAAATCACATTTTTCATAACAATCACATTTATTCACAATATACCGGAAAATGTCATGAATGCATGTACAGTCATTTTTCATGTGCAAAAATCACTATTTACCGGTATGGGTATGCATGAACATACCAAGACAATTTTAAACACTCATAATCCGTTCCAAATTACTATTCTACCCTTCCCATTGGTGATGGAATGTTACAAATCTTGTATATCATTTCAAATTCAAGAATTCTCCTTTTTCTTTACTCATGACTAATCACTAACAATATCTCATTTAATAGTTCTAACTTCCAAAATAAGTTCGGGGTCCAACAGTTATTATTGTAGTCTTTTGTATTATAATTGGGCTATAGGTTTCATAATTATAAAGTGAACAATATATTTAATATGGTTTTATAGTTATTTTCTAATTTTATATTTAGATTAGGACATCTTATAAGGTTAAATTCTAAAATAAAAAAAGATAGTATTTTAAGTGTGACGTTAGGAATCTTAATTGAACTAGGATTTTTTTTAACCTTAATTAAAATATTCTTATAGAGTCCTAGTTAGAACATAACTAGTGTTAATTTCCTAATTGAATAAGGACCTTTAAATTTTAAATTCAAGTAGTATAAAAAATTAGTTCTTTAATTTAAGTAAAAATATGTGTTTCACTTGTAATTAAGATGTTAATAGCATTTTTTTCCGTTTACCCTCTATAAAAGAGATGTTTATAATTAATGAAGACATATGTGAGATTTAAGGAACGAAATATTGAGATTTGTAAGGCTTTATCCCTTATTTTTTATTAAACTACAAAACTTATTAAAGAACTCTTTCTTTGAGGCATTTATAAACACTTTATGAACTTTTTTCTTAATTCTTTATAATCAACAAATTAGTTCTTTAACTCTAATTTAGCTTTTCTTATGAGATTTCTTTCTTGTTTATGGATGATCGAGGTTTTATTGGTTTAAATTCTTTATATCTTAAATAAGAATTTTTTCTTTTGATTATGGTTTTAGCTATCTTAGGTCTAGGTTATCATTCTTATTGCTAGGTTATAAGGATTTATTCATTTTGGTTCTTTCTTTAGATTTTAGCTTTCTTTAACCAAAGATATCAATCTTGTTTTGGTGTTCAAAGGATCTCAAATATTTTGGATCCACTTTAGTTGTTATTTTTGTTTCTAAAATCAGTAAATTACTTTTTCTATTCTTGTCTTAACATCAAACACATAACTATAGTTCCAAATTATTATTTGTACATACCCTATCCTATTTTTTAAAAAATTCAATTAATTTATTTGTAAGTTTGTTTCTATTGATCTTGTATTTTGATCTTATAAATCCAATGCATATCATTAATGTTGGAACTAAATTCCAAAATCAAAAGGTGGATTAATGACTAAGTATGGTTATATTATATATCTATTTAAAGTTATGAATAAGATCCTACTTATTAAGCTATTTTAGACACTATTCAATGCTATAGAGTTATAATGGGTGAAACTGGTACTCTAAACTAAATTGAAAAAAGCTTATAAAGTATCTAAATCTCTTCTTTATTCTCATGTTACTAGAGAAAGTATCTTCCTACCTAAAGTTGAAGATTGAAGCACAAATTTGAGGAGTGGGGGAATGATAAAAGCATGGCTAATCAGTCAAAAAATTATATATGTCTAATGAAACAATAACAAAAGCTAGGAGTAAAAAGCTTAAAGACACTTTAAGTGGCTGATTAAAGACAAATATGTAGATTAAGATTCAAAAGCATATCAAAAAGCATTTTAAGAAGGTTATTAGCCTTAACAATGATCAAGCACTAGTTATCATAATCAAAGCTAAGGCTAGAGAAGGTTTGGATGCATAAGCCCACAAAATTAGGAACAAAATTTTGTTTTAAAGAGTTATTCATTTTTAGAGTCTTTGTTTTATTATAATTAGGCTATATTTTGTATAATTATAAAGCCTAAAAATGTGTTTACTATACTTTTGTATTTTTTTGCTAGTTTCTTATTTGTATTAGGATTTATTATTAGGTTAATTTGATTTTAAATAAAGATGGTACTTTCCTTATGACAATAAGAATCTTAATCAAAGTAGGGTTTATAGATTCTTAATTAAAGTATTATTCTAAAATCCTAGTTAAAGTAGAACAAGTAGATAGTTTCTCAATTAGATAAGGCCTATTAGAATTCCAATTCAAGAAGTATTAGTAGTTAGTATTTTGATTTAAGTAGGAATCATGCAAACCCATCTAGTTCTTATTACATTTGTAATTAGGATGTTTATCATGTTATTTATATTCATCCTATAGAAAGAGGAAGTTTCTAATCAATAGGTAAATATTTGAGATTTGAGATTTGAGATGTGAGTTACAAAATATTTGAGAACTTTGAGCGCTTTATCCCTTATTCTTCATTGAATTACAAAACTTATTTAAAATTTCCTTCTTTGTGCCATTCAAAAATACTTTACAAACATAATCATTGGGTTACTTCCTCAAATTTTCAATTTAGCTTTTCTAGTAAGATTTTAATCTTACTCATGAAATTTCTACGTTTTATTGGTTTTACATGACATCCAATCATTGAATGAAGATAAAAGGAATAGAAAGGAGAAAAAAATTACAAAGTAGCATATAAAGAAAACAATGTTTATAAAAATTAATCTTACTTATGAATTCTCTACGTTTTATTGGCTTTGCATGACATCCAATCATTGAATGAAGAAAAAAGGGATAGAAAGGCAAAAAAATTGCAAAGTAGCATATAAAGAAAAAAATGTTTATAAAGATTATGTAGATGATGGTAATGGGGTTAAAGTTGATATGGTTGATGCAATTTTAACATTTTACTTTAAATTAGATGAAAATTGTTGTTTTGACAAGGAAAGTGAATTGGATGCCAATAAGGAGAATGAGACATAAGTCCAGTTTCTTAGATTCAACCCTCCAAAGGAAAAAGGATTGAGATTTAACTTTCCATAGTATTTAGTGATTATAAGTAAATATAGGAAACACTTTGCAAGCTTGCAATTGAAGAGAGAAAGAAGTTTATATTCAAGAGGAACATAAAAAAATTTTAAGTTCCAAATATGCAAGTTAATTCTATCTAAGGTACATTTGTCAAAACTTAGTCTAAAATTATTTAGGTAACTGAAATGTTTACTTTGATATGATGCTACTATTCATTACAATTACATTTATGTAAGTGAAAATTTTACTTTCATATATCGCTTATTGTTTTGCATATGGGTAAATGATATTTTTACTTGCATATAGTGCCTACTATTTATTGGAATTTCATTTACACATATGTTGACTTGCCTATTTTTTATACATATATTTACTATTTTTTAAAATATATGCAAGTAAGAGTTTATGAGAATAAACACATATCTAATCCTATTTCTCATAATAAGAGTGTGAATAAAAAATGTTTGACCAAGAATTACTTTAATAAAATCTAAATACGTACAATATCAAAGCTAATAGATTTAAGAAAATTTGTTAAAAATTATTTATGAGTTAACATAAGGTATATCTATTGTTATATGGTTAATAAGTTGGTGTTAAAGGAAATGAAAGGGGATGTGAGTACATAATATAGAAAGTCATAAGAATATAAGGAGGACTTGCTAAGATCAAATGATATTTCTAAGTAGTTTGTCACTTTAGATAGATTGAGCTAAGTTAGCAACTCTTCAAATTTATGCATCAATTGAGACCTGTAAGGAAGTTTTTAAAATTGTTTAGCTTAAATGCTAAGAGGGTAGGTTCGTCTAAACCTCTAAGAGGAACTCATGAAAACAAAAAGAAGTTTTCATTTTTATCCCTTAATGCTGGAAACAAATGAGATTTTAAGATTGTTTAGGGAGTCTCAAACCCAAATTTCAATGATTAAAACATACTAGGTCTCTGCTTTCTCTCAATAATTTGTTGTTAGAGGATATATTGTTGAAGCTTAGGCTATCACATAACATACTTGTAGGTTTCCCATATGGATAAGCTCTTTGTAACCAAGGATTCTTGTTCCTAATACTTATATGTTCTTTTCAAATATTGTAAGGATGGATATCAATAGAACTGCTTCTAAGCCTAAGGATTAAAATCATGATAAGAGTTATAACAAGGAAAAAACAACAAAAATAAAAGCAAGTCTTTTAGGTCTTTACAAAAAATTTTCTTAGCAAAAGAAAATAACAAATATGTTGGAAGCTTAGGTTGCCTAAAAACCATTAGTCATACAATTTAAGCTTAACAATATAAACCTTCATAATCCATAACCCTCAACACATTACCCTTGTTGAAGAATCCTAGGATAGTATCAGTAACTTATATCTTAATTTGGTTCCAAGACTTTTTATAAAAAAAAGGCATTTAGTGTCTTAGGTCTTAAGGTGTTACTTAGATTAAGTTCAAAGAGAGCATTCTTAACTTCTGATGTTTTGGATGGTCTAAATAGTTGATCAATTTCATCTTCTATGATTGGCTTAAGATTGAAAGATTTTAATACATACATAGATAAGCAATTGCTATTATGGTGTACCAAGAGTTTTTTTTCAAAATATTTATGAGCCTCTAATAATAACTCCTATTATGTCTAAAATCCTTGTCCATCCTCTATGAGTAATGAGGTGATCATGTTAGTGTTTCTTTTAGAGAGAATGGTTTTATTAAAGTAAATAACATTTATGTCCCCTTATTTGAGTCCTTGTACTCTAGTCTTTTGCTTCAACGAGGGATTATTTACCCTTTAGAACATGAGTGTAGAGCAAACTCCTTTTTTTAATAAAAATATCCCTTGGAGATTGGTAGACTTTACTTTAATTATGGAGAAGTATGGCTCTAACATCCAACACAACTTGGTATATATTGTTATAGTTTTTTTCTAATTTAGTTTATTGAGCTCTTGCTTTACCATGTAAGGTTTCCTCATATAATTAAAAGCTTTGTAACTTTAGAATACTGATGATATTCCTTTAACCACTGTGTCCCCATATCCCTTGTCCTAATTAAGTAATTATTGAAGCGAAAAAGGAGTTTTCCTCTAATGCCTTCCTCTAAATCATGGATTTCAGGTGAATGGTCTAAAGTTAGATTATCGGTAAAGATTGCCTTTTCGTTCAGGTATCTAGATAGCTGTAGATCATTAATAAGAGTTACAAGAACCTGTGGTGATTCTTCAGAGCAATTTGGAATGCTCTCATAGGGGATATGGATATTCTCCTACGAGATGTGCTCATTCATACTCTACATACTAGGTATTGTTTCAATATGCAAACTTGTATGCTTTCGCTTATCCCTTTGCTATCTAATTGTTTGGAAACTTCAATGTTTTCTATAATCGTCTTGAGATCTAGTTTTGTTTCATGCCTTGAATACTTAAGAGCTGCCTGGTTTGATACCTCTAATGAGACTAGGTAAAGATGACACATTGATAGAAGATATGTTTGTAGTCTTTTACCAATATAGGTCAAATCTAAGCAATTAAGGTAAGAATGGAATTGACAGGCAAGATCTTCCACCAAGGGACTATTATGAGCTAATGGTATTGGAGTTTCCTAAGGAGGTAGTAAATAAAGGTCCTGCTTTTTATAGTTTTTCTAAAAAAGAAGAGGTTTAGGGTTAAATATTAAATTATAGGGCTACCAAGTTTGAATATCATTTTTCATCGAAAAGTATCTAACTGTCTGCAAGTGAATTTACACATACAACAGAAATAAACATAAGAAGAAAATAACTGCAGAACAAACATTTCCATGACAATTATTTGTCTACATATAATGGCATCCCTAGAGGCCAGAAAATTGTGGACGTTAGAGCCTCTTCTCTTCATGTATCGAGACGTTACAGCTGACCATGTGAGTTTATATAATCTGTCATTGAAAACTTTAAATATGTGTGCGTGTCCTTCCTGGACCAAAACAAGACCTTAACTTTAAAGTGTATACAGAAGCCAGCTGTCAGTTAATCTGAGGTTGAGCACTGCAACCCAAAAGCATCAGCCAGGTTAAAGTTGAGATTGTTTCTCATAGTCCTGCTCCTTCCAACTCCTCCATCACCCTTTCTCATCATAGCAACAAACTCAGAATAATCTATTCTGCCATCCTACAAAAAATGCATATAAAAAGGGTAAGAACATCTACTCTTGACTAATCATATCATAGATTTAGAAAGAAAAATCAGGCACGTACTAATTATGCAAGTCTTAGTTCTATCAGCAAATTTGATGAGGGAAAACAGAAGCAACGAAACGAAAAGAAGTACTATCCCTAAGTCAAGCCTAAGAAGTCAATTGTCGCAAAACTGCATGTGTAGATGTATATTTTGTGCAAGCAGAGGCAGATGATACACATTTTAGCAGCCCCCAGGTTTTCAGAGCATGTGTAGATGTATATTTTGTGCAAGCAGAGGCAGATGATACGCATTTTAGCAGCCCCCAGGTTTTCAGAGCATGTGTAGATGTATATTTTGTGCAAGCAGAGGCCGATGACACACACTTAAGCAGCCCCAGGTTTTCAGACCATGTAGGCCGTAGTTTCAGTGCACTACAGCAACATTTAAATGCACTACCGTTAGCTATCCCCTCATATTGGCAGTACCAATTTAATCTGAACATTTTGTGGTCCCCTCATATTGGCAGTACCAATTTATCCTAGAAGTTGCAATAATTTAAATCTCAAATCATAAAGACTCGCCCCTTGTGGCTAAAGGGGCTAAATCAACACAAGGAATCTTTATAGCACGACATTTAGATTTTTAATAAAAACCTCAGTTATGGAATTAATACCGGTAGTACAACAAATAAAGAACAGACTGATATTCATGATGTTGGCTTATTAGAAAAGACAAGGAGATAATGAAACTATAAGATTCGAACCTAATTTGAAATAGTAGTCTTACATTATCTTGGTCGATTTCTTTGATCATATCATCCAGATGAACATCACCTAGGCCAAATTCTTTGCAAGCCTGTTGAACTTCATCGATGGTGATATATCCGCTACCATCTTTGTCAAAGTATGCGAAGGCTGCAACTAAATTCTCTTCTCTCTCTATCTTATTTAGGTGCAATGTAGCAGCAAGAAATTCACCATAGTCTATGGTTCCGCTATTATCTATATCAGCCTATTCAAGTTTCCATTAAAAGAATGACATCATTGAAGCCAATAATGTAAATTGACAAGAAATTATATTAATATAATGCAGTCAAAATGAATATTCATGAGTCCTCATAACTTGTTTACCGCGTCCATTAGAGACTTGATTTCAGATTCCATTAGCTGGGAATTTACTCTCTTCAAACCGTCTTTAAGCTCCTCAAATGTTATTGACCCACTATCGTCAGTGTCAATCATCTTAAACAATTCTTTCAAACCACCAATTTCTTCTTCAGACATTCGCTCTGCTATGACCTTCAGAATGATAAAATATTAATGCAAAAATAGCATAGGAATACAAATGCCAGAACATTTGTTAATGAAAAGTGAACAAAGACATCAGAGAAATGGCTAACTATTGGGATAGCTTCAGAAGTTAATAATGCACAATAACATGGAAGTTACAGAGTTCAACATAGAAAGCTCTAAGAATATTCTTCCCATTGAAACCATTTTTTCTCTTTTGAGTATGTGTGTATCCTAAGGAACACATAGCAACTCAAACAAATATTTTCAGATTGTCCCCAATGATACCTTATTCATATAAAAAAAGAAGTTACAGTAACTGTTATAGTCCCTGGTTCTGGATCTGATTACATGACCCAACAGTTGGAAGTCCCCTAATAACTCTGCTTGCACACTAAGCCTGGAAGACTTCCTGCCTTTTCTACCAATCTTGTGAGTAAAAGATAAAGCTCGTTAAGAGAGAACTCCGGATCTCAGTATGTATATTGGTTTGAGTGAATAAAAGTCCCTCTTATTACTTTACTGCATCCCCTTATAAAGGATACAATATCTTGAAACCAAATCTACTAACAAATTGGCTCTTTATTATAAATACAGAAAATAAATCTATCAAGACACCAACTGCAAATTCATTCAAACTTCTATCCTACTTTTCTCACTGGTAAAACATTTGTAACTTGCTCAAAAGCCACCATCTTCACTGAATCAGGTTCAGCAACTTGTCCAGCAGTAAAAGAAATTTTGAATAATGAGTGTAGCATTTGTCCTTTTCCAAATCAAAGGAAGAAAACAGTTCAAGTCCAATAAAATATCATGGGGAATCAAACACTTGACAAGACAGAACACAGAAAGATTAAAGGGAGTGCGTGACTAAACTTGAAGCTACATAAACCGTGTAACATGTCAAATAAATCTAGTTATGTTTCTAAACCAAATTTCAAAGCTGAAATATCAATTTATCACAGGTACCTAGAATTAAACTAATTAATGTTCAACTTAATATATAAATATCTTTCAGAAGCATAAAACTTCTTTTAAAATGTCTATTTTTCCAACAACAGAAGGTACAACTTGATCATGACATCAAGTACATGACTAATCAATTGTATTATATGTTTTTGTTGATTAGGCAATAATTTAATGAGACCTTGTAATTAATTCCAGCACAACTACATTTTAGCATCTCAGCACAACTTTGTTTCTTATTTTGGCATTCCAAAGTTACTTCTAATTTTCTATTAATAAGCTTACTGCATGCAATTTTTGGTTCACATAGATACTTGTTAAGTAAAAAACATAATGTTTCAATTTACATAATTATTGATATTTCCTACTGTTGGCCCATGGTTCACACTGGTTTATCCTAGTTGCACCTTTAAACCTCGACTCCTCCATTCAGTTTATCAATCAGTCCAGTTCTAAAAAACATTGTTTCACATTGAAAAAACGACAAACGAGTAATAAGAAGAAATTATGAGGTCTGACAGGGCAATTGACAAAGTCTTCAAAAAGAATTTCAAATGTACATCAAATACAGATGCTCAATGGGAAAAGTAGTACATAAAGACAACCAATTTACGAAAATAATACAGAGGAATACCTCAGGATCAATTTGTTAGGTGATGAGTGTCAATTTATCCAATCAATTGTGCCAGTCAGTACTAATATGTCAAAGGAAATAAAGCAAAGAATAACATCCTATCCTCTTGGCCATGAACAATATACAAGTCACTGCATCAAAGTTCTCCTTTCAAATGATGCTAAGTGTTCTTAGCTTTTGCAAGCGTTGAAACAGTACCATGCTAATCAGGAATGTGAGGGCTATGCAAGATTTGGCACATAACAGGAGAAAAAACCTAATCCTTGTATAATTGGGACTCAAGTACAAGATGACTTTTCTAAAACACCACTCCGACCTTCATCTACGACTAATGCACCATCAGCAGTATGATGTACTGATGAAATGACTTTTAGGCAACATCAGCAGCCTAAAAGTCATTTCAACTCTATATCAATTGAGTCAATGGATCTGAATAAGGTAATAGATTCCCAAATTTATGTTGCTCAGTAATTTTCCAAAAGTTGCACTTGGACTAGGAAGTAGAGATACAATAGTCTTATATGCATCATATCAATAAATCCGCATTGAAAGTTCTCACGGAAGAATGATCCAATATTCTTCTCAGTTGACAAATGAATCAGTAACTGACAACCAAGTTAATGAGGAAAAATTCTTCAAAATGATCCATTAATTTGGAGAATTAAACAAGAGAAGTTGTATTGTAACCTACACGAAGAGCCATTTTTTTAAGCTTATGCATTGCTGAGAACTGCTTCAAACGCGATAATACTGCAGAGTCCAAGGGCCTGTCTGGGGCAACTCTATCGTCGACAATCCAAGGGTGACCTGATACATAACCAATCCCATTGTTAGCCCACATAATATATTAGAGCAATTCGCATGGTTACCAACATGAACATATCAAAGTAACAACTGAATAAACAATGTGTTGTTATAATGAGAATGCAACAACTGACACAAAACTTCATGAGCTGAACTCCTTTTCTTTGGATCCCTCTCCAGCATTTTCCTTATCAAATCTTTTGCACTTTCTGAGATATTAGGCCATGGCTCAGATTCAAAATCTAATTTTCCCTTTAAAATCTGTTTGAAGATTCCTGATTCAGTTTCTGCAAGTGACAAGAAAAAGTAAATGGCAATGGAAAGAAGAAAGAGAGATATAAAACTTTTGGGAAAAGCACCAACCCGCCCAAAATGGAGGAACCCCACTTAGTAAGATATAAAGGATAACACCAGCGCTCCATACATCCACTTCGGGTCCATAATGCTTGAGCAGAACCTCAGGAGCAACGTAATATGGACTTCCTACAACATCTGAAAAATATTGCCCTGTGTGGAAGACAAAGGAGGAAACTTAACTATTCATTCACATTGATGAAGTATCAACCAGAAGCCAGGGGAGAATTTTCACAAAGAAGAATGTGTCTGTGATCCAGAAACACAAATAGTAAAGATATATATTGAAGCATAAAGTTGAAAAGGCCAGTAGGATGTGGGTACACTTGCATGTTCAGTTATATTCAAACATATGCAGAATACGCAGTGTGTTCTATTTAAAAGTTAATCATGAAGGACTTTTCAGATTCTGTCTGCGGGAGAGGTTCTTGGACCAATTAGTTAGATTAGAATAAATCTGAAAGGCAAATTAAGGAACAATCAACGTGCTCACGTGAGGACCCCGTAAAGATCATTGAAGGAAAAGGTGATAACCAGACATTACAGACGGAAACAATGGGATTTGCAATTTCATCCCAACGAAATGTAGAGAAGAAATTATATAGAAACTAGGCAAAAATTAGCGTAATAGTGCTATCTAACAATATCGTTTCGATATGGATTCCAACATTTTCAAACAACGTGAAACAAAGGGTACCCATCCACCAACGAGGTCCATAATCAAGAAATCGCATTCCAAGATGAATCCAAACAGAAAAATATCAAGAATCGCAAACCAAGATCCAAAAACACCACCTGGCTTGTAGAAAACAGAGAGGCCAAAGTCGGTAGCTTTGAGCTTGGCATCGTCATCAGTGCTATCAAATAAGAAATTCTCAGGCTTAAGATCTCTGTGCATGACCCCCAAAGAATGGCAAGCCTCAACCACCCCAACAATGGTCTTGATCAACTTGGCAGCCTCTTTCTCACTGTAATGACCCTTTGCCACGATTCTATCAAAAAGCTCACCACCTGCACAAAGCTCCATAACAATGTGAACAAACATGGAGTCCTCATAGGTGCCCTTTATAAGGACCACATTTTGGTGTTCAGAAAGGTGGTGCATGATCTGGATCTCCCTCCAAACGTCCTCATAGTCCTCTTTGCAGAAGAGTTTCCTCTTGGAGATGGATTTGCAGGCGTATTGAGCGTTGGTGGCCTTCTGGGTGGAGAGATATGTGATCCCAAATTGCCCTTGACCAAGTTTCTTCCCCAAAACATAGTGATCCCTTAGTCTTGGAGTTTGATATGGTAAAACTGTGTGGGTTGGTTTTGTTGATTCACGATGATTCTTCATTTCTGCATGGATTCTCCTTCTCTCTTGCAAAGTTTATGTTATATTTGGATCTAACTGTTCTTGAAGATATTTCTAATCTTTCCTTTGACGTCTCCTTCCTCTGTTCGTTTGAGGCAATCTCACAGTCTTTACAAAAGTTGGTATTATTTGTTTATTTTTATTTAGGAGTTGATTATATTTAGGAGTTGACTTTATTCTTATTCTTATTATTTTTCATCGGTAACTCAATTTTATTTATGAACTTCATTATTCTTTATTTAAGTAATTATTAATATCCAGGACTTTTTCGCTATATTTTAGCTAAGAGATATTTCTTAGAAGCACTAAAGGTATGTTAATTTGCTATAGCTAATCACAACACATTCTAATTCTTCTAATTGTAACTTTTAGTCACCTAAATATTGAAAAATAAAAAATGATTTTATTTAGACATTAACTAAAATATTACATAAAATTGACTGTTTAGAACTGAGTTTTAGGGTTTAAAATAAACATAAAATACCTATAATGTGTCTTAAGGTCTAAAATAAAAATAAAATGCCTAAAATGAGTATTAGGACTTGAAAGGAATTTAGATTTTTATTTGAAGATGAAGAATGCAAAAGGTTTAGTTACTTGACTCATAGGACTTTAAATGACATTTGAATTGAGCTTTAATGAAAATTAAGTTGGAATTAAATTTCATATAAACAAATTAGGTTTTTCTTTTTATTCATTTCTCTCATTTATTAAAATCATTTTATTCTTTTAAATTGTTATCTCCCACTTCTTTTTCTTTCCTCATTTGGATCATGCTTTATAAATTTCACATATCAAGCATAGAAAGGAAGACAAGGAAAGAGAGACACTTTTTTAAAGATTTATTCTAAGTTTGGACTTCGGGTATGACTCTTTTGAACCAGGCTCACCGCCCAGTTAATTTTTAAAACCATCATTTGAATTGTAGTCCTTTGGAATCGAGGTCAAGGTGAATATTTCGTAACATGTTGTAGAAAAAAAGGTGATGTGCCATTACTAGGCTCAAAAGAAATTAAAGATACAAATTACAATCTAAACTAAGATAGAAATGAAAATAAAGAAGAGAAAGAAAGAGAGGTTATTTCTTTTGTTGATTTTAGGGCTTGGGTCTAAGTATTGTATCTACACCTAAGACTCGAACTAATTTAATTTTAAAAGTCATCACTTGAGATTGAGCTTATTCAAATTAAGACCTAAGTGGAACTTTCCTAATTCATCCAATTTATAAGAAAAAAATGTGATCTTCATTAATTAGAACTCAAGGTAGAAAGATTAAACATATAAATATGAACAATCAAAGCCCTTAATTATATAATTGAGAAAACTAAGATGACTTGCTAAGAGTTGGACGACTGCCTTTAGTTATTTTTCTTTGCTAATCCTTGTATTTGCTTTAATGATGTTTGAATCTTGCTTTTTTGTTTTTGTATTTTTAAGCCCTAGCTTTATATGCTTTCGTTACAAAGACAAAGAAAAATAGAAAAGAATAACCAAATGTCATATGAGATTAAGACGTTAATATCAATTTGTGCTTTTCTTTATTTGTGATATTATTCTTTTTGTATCTTTAAAACTAACTTCAAATTTGAAATTACATTGTTATATGTGTGCATAAAAAGGATATGCCTATCACATCGGTAACGGGATGTTACACATTTAACTTAAATAGCCAACTTGATACAATATTCTTTTCAGGTCCTTTGATAGTTAAAACTCCCTTTTTTTAATTAAAACTCATCATATAAGCTCTTGTTTAAATATGAATATCTTTACCTAACCTTGTGGTTAGCAGGCAATTTAAATCATATCAATAAAAGAGTTTCATGAAGAGAGGAATATAATAAGTGGGGAGGTGTACCTAATGATAAGTGACATTTTTATTGAATGTAAAGTGGGCTTTGTGTTTGAATAGTAAACTTGTATACTTATATTTAAATAGGTCATATGTATGAAAAGAAAATATTTATTTATGTGACATAATAACATTGGTCCATATTCTTGACAAAGTGATGAAGTGAAAAAGGATCTTCTTAGTATTTAAAGATATAATATGGATTAAGGTTCTTAATTAATTTATCTACCCAATACATATTTGGATGATCTATTAATTTCCTTGGTTTTATCCTTTTTCACTCAAAAAATTTCTTACCTTTGACCTCAGCCCTATTTAAGCTGAGGAATAAACATCTTTTGATTCATACATTTATAGAAATGAAATAGTGGTATGATAAATGCATATTTGACTATAATTTTACACCCACATTTGATGTATTTTGCTTGATACTTTTATAGTTTTGTTGTATATTTAGTACTTAACTCACTCTAAGTGTATTTGTAGGTCATAATTGCCTTCATGGACCAAAATAAGAAGAATTCAAATGAAATCGTGGCATGGAATGAAGATTTGAAGCAACTAAGGACCTATATGACCGTAGACATATGTATGTTAATAAACACAGTTGTGCAAGTAGTTAGTGTAAGTCTTTGTGTTTGTGTGAAATCATGAATTCAGTTGTTTTCTTATTATACCCGGTCTCTTACAAGCTTGTGTTAGTGACCGTGTATATTCCAAAAATCCTAATTTTTATTATAAAAGGACGTGAGTGAAGGCAAAATAGAGAGATGATGAGTTTGGAAGCAACGTTAAGTCATTAGATGTATTTAGAGGTGATAGTTTTGATCAGGGGATAAATAAAACATAAAGAATGTTAAGAGATCCTTTAGATAACAACATCAAATCCATACTTGGAAGAAGATTCAAGAGAAGAGAAAGGGAGATTTATAATTATGATTTCTTTATTTCTATTATTTGTTCTGCATGTTTGTTATTGATTTTATTTTCTATGAGTAACTAAACTTGTTTAGTGTCTAGGTGTGTTAAACCTTAATTTTTGATAACAATATGTTTTGATATTTTATCTAATGCAATTATATTGATTGATTTATTGTGATTCAATTATATGTTTTATTCTTTTTCTAATACATACAGAATATTAGTGCACGATTTGATTTCATATTATTAAGATTGAGAAATTCTTTTGTATGAATAAATATATTATAATTAGAAGGAGGTGCATGCAAACCTAAAGATAGGTTGACATAAATCCTCTAGATTATAGTTAAACCTAATAGTGGAATTCACAAATCGATAAAGTAATTCTAGGTTTTAACTAGAAATAGTTCTATTAATCAACTGGTACATTAGTTATTAGTAGTCTTAAGAAAGATATTAACATAAAATAGAAATTTCTATAGTTAAATAGTCAGTAATATAATTGAATGATAAAGGGTTAATATCTAATGATTCTTAGATGGTTTCACTACCTATACACTATTATTTGATATCGATCTTTTTATAATTTTTCTTTATCTTATGTTCAATATTGTTTAATCTAAGTTATTTGTTAGTTTAATTTTTAATTAAAATTTAAAATTTGATTCATATATTAGATAATAGAAAAAGGGTAACTATTAGTAATTTCAGTCTTTGTGGGATCGATCTGTAGTTGTTTGTAGTGACTACAGTTGCGTTGTACACTTCTAGTAAAATTTAAATATTAACCTAGTTTGAGTCAATCATGGTATTGTATTAACAAGCCTATGATAGTGTATTTTCATAAGAATAACTTGAGTAGAACACTTAACTAAAGAAACATTTAAGTAACTAAATGGAAATTAGTGAGGAAAGTTTACTAGATTTTTGTACTCACTTTTGAATGAAACTATTGTGTTGATTTCTGTTTAGATTTTCTTTGAAACTCAACTATGAGATATTGTATTTACTTAAGTCTTAGTTAGATTGATATCTTATATTGTGTATTCCTTTAGACATCATAAGGAATGAATTAAAGCAAGCTTTTATTATTTTAATGAGTATCTTTTCTCGATGATGAGTAAATTATCCAAGCTTAAGGTTACACTTTCCAGAGAATACAATAGTTAAATTGATCATTAATGGGAGCAACTGGTTTTGCAATAATAGAAGAAATAAAACTTTCTTGAGAAGTTTTCAGCTTACCGACCTAATCCTAATCAGGATGATGAGGTTATCTGGATGAGACGTTCCTTTAATAACATCAATAACAAAACTTGTAGGGTTTTGTTTAAGATCCAAGCTCCAAGAAGCACATCGCACATATTAGTTTGGTGTAAGTACCTTTCACCTAAAATCTCATTTATTCTTTGGTTAGCAGAGAATAGTTTAAGCATATTGGATAGGATAAAGGGTATTCTAGGTTTGATCAAGATAACTTTTTAATTTATCGTTAGAAAGGAACTTAAGCATATTTAGGAACTAACAAATGAATTTACATTTATTTGCTTAGAGGAACCAAAACAAAATTAGGGAATTGGTTATAATAAAGGTGCAAGGCTCACTTTGTCTCATACAATGGCTAATAGATGGAATATTTGAAGGCTAAGGGTTCCCTATCATATGCTCCAATTCTAATTAGTTTAATAACCAACTTTTTACGTACTCCTTTAGAATGTGAATTGTTAACATTTTTTCCATGTTTGATGATAGGTATGAATTATAGTGTATTTTCTATGTCTTAGAGTGTGTTTTTTAGTGTTTTCCTAGACTTGTTAGTGTTTTGTGTGTTATTTATTTATTATTATTTAGGGCAAGAATTTCATCTTGCTTGTATGTTTCAAAGGTTGTTTGATGTGTTTGATTTTGAGTGGAGATAGAAACAAAAGAAAAAATAACATCTCATGCACGATGTGATAATGAGTGGAGATAGGAAAAATGGAATAAAAGATGACGAAAGAGCTAGAGGACAATATCTCATGCACAATTGTGCATGAAACAACAACAAGTTGGTGAACTCTCTGGCAGATCGTGCATTCCATGCATGATTATGATAGAGAGCTGGAGCAGGACCAAGCATGATCATGCATGTAAAAAGCTTTTTCAATTCTCGTGAGTTTTTTATACTTTTGAAAATTCAGGGTTACTTTTGAAATAAAAAATAAGTGGAAAAGCCCTACAAAAAAACCTAGAAGATTTAATAGTATAAAAAGGAAGAGAAAAATACCAAAAGGAGGCTAGACAACACAAAAAAGGAAATCAAAAAGAGAAAATCTGAAAGACAAAAGTTGTAGTTTCCAGTTCAAGGAAAAGAAGAGAAGATATCCAGATCAATTCTCTACTCTTTTCTTTTATTTCCTTATTATTGTTAAATGTTAATGATGATTCAATTGACATATATAGTTACATCTATAGATTGCTAAATTCCTTTTAGGAATTAATCTTGATTTATATGTTAAACTTTACATTCTTGATTTAATGATATATGCTTATGATGTTTATTGCTATAAACTCAATTTGAATCGAGAGATTAGAATGGATTATTTGTGCTATGTTGTATAGCGAGAGCTAGTACCTCAATAGACTTATAAATATCGAATTAATAGGAAATTAAAGAGACATCTTAATTGTTTATTAGTTACCTATAGGATTGATATCGAGAGAGGGCAATCATAATTATTAGATATCTAAGGTCAAGTAGTATTAAATCAAGAAGGTGAAGTGAAGATAAATAAGGATATAAGTAATTGTCAGTTTTCATCAGGGATCAATCGACCAATTAACTGTTGCTTATTTCATTGTTTGATTATCAATTCTTTGTTTTTAGATTAACATTTATTTATTTATCTCATTGTTACCTTAAACAAAGTTTATAAGTATTTTTGGGGGACTACCCCAATCTTCGAGTGACAATACTTTTTATGATATTAGAATTGATTCTTGTACTTACACTAAAGAAAATTTTTAATTTAAAACTTCAAAAAGTTTTGGCGATACTGTGGGGGATTGTTTTGTAGCATCTACTGCAATTCGATTTACCTTGTTTTAAGCATTTTAACACTTTTCTTATGTGATTACAGGTGCATAAACATAAGACCTACAAGGAGTTCAAACAAACTAATAGACACAAAAAAATTTCAATATCATTAAACAAGAGAGGATGATTCAAAAAGGACCCTTGTGGATTTCATAAGGCTAGGGTTCAATGCTAACTAACAAGGAATAACCAGAACACTAGTGTAGGCTAACACTTTTGAAATTAAATTGATGTTGTTGAATAAGTTACAAACTAATGTCCAATTTTGTGGACTGGCTAATAAGGATCCTAATGCTCTTTTGGCTAACTTTTTAGATATTTGTGACACACTTCGATACAATTGATTGTCAGAAGATGGAGTCAAAAGGAGGCTTTTTTCTTTCATACTTAGAGATCAAGACAAGGCACGATTAAATTCTCTCAACTAGAGAATGTCACAACATGGGATCAACTGGTGCCATTTTAGCTAAATATTTCCCCTTAAGGAAGACATTATAATCATAAGGGAGGGGGAGTCATTATATAATGCATGGAAGAGATTTAAGGAGTTGTTCACATCATAACTTGCCTAAATAGTTCCTTTTACAAACATTCTACAATGGTATTCATCTATCCATAAGAGGCACTATAGATGTAGCAGGTAGTGGTTTACCAATGAGGAAAATAATTGATATTGTGTATGATTTGTTGAAAGAGTTGGCAAACAATTATTATCTATAGATTTCAGAGAGGAGTAAATAACACCCAACCTTTAGAAATCAATAAGGAGTGCTTGATATGGATTTAGTGAAAACATTACAAGATAAAGTAGCAAATTAATCCAAACAATTGAATAAAGTCACTTCTTCAATCCCATTCAAGGCAATTCAACATGGATGCAAATTATGTAGATAATAAACTTATGTCTTAGTTAATTCATAGTGGAAAATAACAACATGGAGCAGCTTAACTATATGGAACCACCCATATGGTTAGAGTGGTAATAACGTTTATTCTAATACTTATAATGTAACAGCTCAGACCACTCACTTGCAGATATTGTCCGCTTTGGGCCAAGGTCTTTGTGCCAAACACTCGCACGGTTTGTTTTTCCAGTGTGTAGGACTTTTTAGGGCACTAATCCAGCAAGACTTCCTAGGAGGTCACCCATCATAGTACTACTATTACCCTAGCACGTTTAACTTCGAAGTTCTGATAGGATCTAGTGCAGAAAACACGTCTACAAGGGGAATGTATCCACAGCCTTATAAGGCATGCTTCGTTCTCCTTCCCAACCTATGTGAGATAGAACCTATAGCCTTAATGCTACCAGGATATCCCTTCCCTCATGGAGGACTAGCGTCCTCGCTGGCCCATTGGCCCGGGTACTAGCTCTGATATCAATTGTAATAGCCCAAACTACCCGCTTGTAAATATTGTCCGCTTTGGGCTAAGGCCTTTGTGCCAAGCACCCGCACAGTTTTGCTTTTCCAGCATGTAGACCTCTTTAGGGCACTACTCTAGTAGGACTTCCCAAGAGGTCACCCATCTTGGTATTGCACTTACCCTAGCACGTTTAATTTCTGAGTTCTAATGGGATCCGGACATTGGCGCATGAAAAGCGCGTTTTCAAGGATATCAGAGTACACAGTCTGCAGATATTGTCCCCTTTGGGCCAAGGCCTTCGTGCCAAGTACCCTCAGGGTTTTGTTCCTCTTAAAGCCCACCCCGTTTACCACAAGAGAACACGTCTGTAAGGGGAAGGTATCCACATCCTTATAAGGAGTGCTTCATTCTCCTTCCCAACCTATATAGGATAGAACCCATAGCCTTAGGGCTATCGGGATAAACCGTGCGATGTTTGGCATGAAGGCATTAGCCCAAAGCGGACAATATTTACAAGCTGGTAGTCTGAGTTGTTGCAATTGGTATCAGAGCTAGTACCTGAATCGATCGGCTAGAAAGGACAATATCTGCAAGCAGATGGTCTAGACTATTACAACTAGTATTAGAGCTAGTACCCGAACTAATGGGCTAGTGAGGATGCTGGGCCTCCACGAGGGAGGGGATATCCTAGTAGCAATAAGGTATATGGGACATAATTTGACATAGCTCAGTATCCACTAAGGGATATGAGCTAGTAAAAAAACACTCGGTCATAACGACAATAATAAATAAAAATGAGTCTCATGTGCATTACATTCAAACTTGATATGTGTATTTTACATGAATGAAATGATTATGCTAAGTGTTCTAAAAGTGAAAATGTGATATTTTATGAATATGGAAAAAGATGTGAAATGATATGTTATATGTATTGATGTGATGTAAGAATTAAGTAAACGATCAATGATGGTTATCTTATTGAGTTCGCAAAACTCATCAAAATTGCAATGTTGACTTTTTAGGATTGAGAGACGAATCTCGCTATTGAGAGACGTTACAAGTAGTGTCGACTTGTGATTTGGGAAGTGAAGTCATAGCTCAAAGGTCGGTTAGCTAGGTTTTGGAAAAGTTAGATAGATTTTGTGTATTTCCTCTTTCATGTAGAACTTTTGTACTAAGCTATGATGATGTACATGTAGGGAATGTTGAAAGACATACTGTAGACCTCTGGTTTTTATGAAATGAAATGAGAAAATTTTGGGTTTTAAATTATTGTGACTTTCTTAAGGACGTTCATAAGAGAATAAAGATTTTTGATGCCATGTTAGTGAATGTGATGATTGATCATAGCATGCCATTATCATAGATTATGTACTGGAATATCCTCAGGGTGTCTCGGTATGTACCTTAAGGTGAAGGGGCGCTATAGTTAAGCCTGAGGCCCTAATCACAATCTAAGCTTTAAACTCTTTTTCATTGGAAACTCCGATCACAACTTCCCTTTATCTTATATGCATTCATGTATTGAAATGCTTCACATATCAATTTCTAAATCACTCACATGCTTGCACATTCACATTCAGATCGCAATTTTCATTGGACCTAAGGTTCGACATTCAACATCATTGTTGAGTAACATTTATTCCGTCATATTCACATACAAGCAGCACTTCTTATACATTCCCGAATATGACGTCGATATTGCACTATGGTGATGTATCTCCGAATGTGATATAGATGTGAAGGTATTTGTCCTGGATTGTTTGAGGAATATAGGGATA
>JANTPM010000003.1:23782500-23797728 GCA_025434745.1 Erythroxylum divaricatum
AGATGGATTGCTTAAGATAAACTAATTAAATAGTTTAATAATAACTTAAAGAGGATAAGGAAGAGAAATGAAAATTGTTTTATAGTGGTTCATCAAATAACTCTTTCTTACATCCACTCTCAAAACTTTGCTTGAAATTTCACTATAGTTTTTCTTTTAAAACAGAATAACTTTCATATAATCTTTCTCGATAAAAGGAACCCTTTTATAATCTTCTTCCAAAGTGAAAAGAAACTTCAACCTCGCTTTGATCACTCCTAAATACAATAATATAATTTACTAAACAAATCTTGCAACTCAAAATAACTCATTTTATTACTTGGTAACTCTCAAAAGGCTCACTCATACAAATATGAAATAATGATGCTCAAATGAATTAAAAAACATAAAAATGTGTTTGAAATACACCTAAATGCTTCTTAATACTAAAACCAGTGAGAAAACACCCATTTATAGTGTTTTAGGATCCTTCCTAGTCGTTGGAGCCAAGAACTAGTCGTTATAACGACTACTTGTAGTATACTGGTTAACCATTATGCATTAAAAATACCATATTCACGAGTTGTTGGGATATTGATTGACTAGTAGGTATATTTGTTAATCAATATGGCATATTGGCCTACCAATACATTAATCAATGTTACAACAAACTCACGCTATGTCATATTTAGCAACTGTTTCCTATATTGGTCAACCACTAACTCATATAAATTAACCAATCATCCCAAAAACATAATTTTAACAAATTTAAATGTCCAAAACCAATTTGTTTAATACAATTATAATTTAAACATTTCCTAAAATATTTCCTAAAGAGTGTTCATAAGACTAAAAGATTTTTCTATTAAAACCAAAAGTTTTAATGCATCTTGATGAATGTAAAGACATATGCAATAAAGTGAAATGAGAAGTTAATGTAAAGTGAGTTGTTTATAACATCAAAGTGATTAAATGAAATTAAAATTAAAATTACAAACTAAAGAATGACTTTGTTAAGCCTTGATTTTCTTTTGTTCTTAGTTTGATCTTTGTTTCAGTTGTTGTAAACTTCAACTTCTCTTTATCAACTTTATAAACTATCTTCTTGAATTTATGACTTTGTTTTGTTCTTATATTACTTGTTATTAAAGTAATAAACTCATTGATAATAATTATGTTTTATTATCATCAAAACATCGATTGGAAGCTCTCTTGGTTTAATATACTTATTAGTCCCTAATGGTCCCTGATGGCACCCAAAAAGGGGTGAATTGGGTGTCTATAAAATCCAACAATTTTTCTAACCAACATACTCAATTAATAACAAGTACTATAAAAAAAGGATGAGAAAACAACTTAGTATAACAAACTAATTTATATTGGTTCAATAAATAACCCTTGTCTACGTCTACTTGCAAGAATCTTCTTGAAATTCCATTATAGCTCTTCTTTCAAGGTGAAAAATAACCATGTACAACCTTTTTTAGGAAAGAGAAACCCTTTTACAACCTTTTGCCTAGGTGAAGAGGAAACTTAATCACACTTAGATCACCCCAAGTACAATAATATAATGCTTTAACCAAATAGTATAACTTAAAATACCTCACTTTGTCACTTGATAACTCCAAAGAGGCTTACTCAAATGAATGAAAGCACTTTAAAAATGTGTGTAAAATACACCCAAATACTTGTGTGTAAAATACACCCAAATACTTCTTAATACTAAAACTAATGCAAAAACACCTATTTATAATGTTTTGAGACCCTTATTAATTGTTAGAGCTAAGAACTAGGTATTGCAATGACTATTTACAAAGCATTATTGTGCATTGAATGCATAAATTTACTAATCTTTGACAGACTGGTCGCTCAGTAACACACATTAGCAACCAATACGACATATTATTCGATCAATACATTGGCTAATGCTACAACAAACTCTTAATAAATCAAATTTAACAACTTTAACTTATATTAGTTTACCGCTAATCCATATAGGTCGATTAATCACCCTTAAAACATTATTATAACAACTTCAAATGCTCAAAACTAATTAGTTTAAGATAGTTATAATTTAAACACTTCCCAAAATGGTCACTAAAATGTGTTTGAAAGATTAAGAGATTTTTTTAATTAAAATCAAAATCTGTAATGCTTCTTAACGAATGTAAGGACTCATGCAATGAAGTGAAATGAAATATTCAATAATGGTAATCCCTTTAGAACATCAAATTAACAAAGTGAGATTACAAATAATAATACAAAGTGTAAAGTTAGCTTCATGAGCCTTAATCTTCTTTTTTTTTATTAGTTTGGTGCTCATTTTAATGATTGCAAACTTCAAATTCTTTTTATTAACTTCATAAACTCTCTTCCTGAGTTTATATCTTTATTTTGTTCTTATATTGTATTTTATCAAAATAATAAACTAACTACTAGTAGTTATATTTTGCTATTATCAAAACATCAATTGGAACATACCTTGGTTCGACATCTAGGACTAATCTCACCTAGATCTATATCATAATTATTTTATTATAAAACAAAGAAAATCTACAATAAATGATAAAGAACAAAAGACTAAAGAAAACATCATTATGATTCTTAAATATTTAAAGATATTGATAAATCTTAATGAATTTCTTTTTTTTCCTCCTAAGGTTGCTCTTCTCTTAATCCGAGTTGCTTAAGTTGGCTCTTACTTAATTTTTCACTCAAAAAACTAATATCCTCTTTTAATTTTTTAGCTGCCACTTCTTTAAAAATGTAAAACCCTAATTTGTTCTTGATACAACCTTAATATGAGCCTGTGTTAGGCTTTCATGTTGCTAGTTTTTCTTTCTAAACAAATCACCACTAAAACAAGTCAAGACACGAGTTTAGGTTACTACTATATTGGAGAACATAGGTTGAATATTGTGGGATGTCACAAATGCTTAAAGAAATAGAATGATACTATCTTAAACATAGCCTAACACGAGTACATATTAGTGTTGTGATAGTAAGGTAAAAAAAATCCTTATAGTGGCATATTGGAACACGAGGAGTAACACATTAATGTTGGTATCGTATTGCAACTCTTTCTCTTAGAGTAAACCAAAATTGCTATGAATCGACTCAAATCTTCTCCAAATTCATTTTCTTTTGAAGGATTGAAGTAAAACTTGAAACAAAATATAAGTCATTTTAACTACTAACTCTAAAAAAAAATCAAAGCACAAGCATAAATCTCTAAAACATACGCTAAAAATATAATTTATTTAGCACATATCGTTCCTATGCAAGCAAGTCACATTCTTTTAGAGTGTCCTTAGCAATTTGATAGGAAGGCCGTGTATGATAGGTGTAATAATTGTTATTCCTTTATCATGCATGATAAAATGATGGCCCTTAGCCCATCATCACTAGAGCAAGTTTATAAAGATGGTGATTTTAAGACAAATCTTTTTGGGAAGAGAGGAAACGGTAAGAATCAAGCATCTACCCAAGCTAACCAAGCTTCTAAGCTAGGGAGACATGAAGATAGGCTTAGATAATTATAAATAGTTCAAAACAAGTGTTGAAAGTTGATAAAGATAGGAGAACATTGAAAAATTAAGCAATACGACACCTACACACTATCGTGTTAGACATGTGTTCCAGAATATGATACTATATTAGTATGGTATTATTCGTGCTTGTGTTCAAAAGAAATTTCAGAAGTAAATTGGTATAGACTTGAAGTGAGACTAGCATTTGGGCACATATACGTTTTGTATAAATAAAGTTACACGTATGTGTGTCGATTACAAAATTGGACAAGTGCTAGACTCATATATTTAGGTGTTGGAGAGATTTTTCAATACTCTTGTTTTAAGTTCTTTAAAATTTTGTGATCTTTTTTAGCTTGCTGGTTGTGATTAAATTATGAAATATTATTACTTTTAATCCTTTCTTTTTGTAAGTGCGGTAATTCATATAACTGTTTGTATTTTCTTATTTATACTCTTGAATCAAATTTGTTTCAGTAAAACTAACTTTGGTTTTATTAACATTGGTCTTGAATTTCATTAATTATATTAAGGAGAGTTGTATTAGAATGTGCCAACTAGTAACTCTTAAATGAAACCTTAAATATAAGACCGTAATCAAATCCTAAATGTAAAACCAATCTCGAATGAATCCGCAATCTAAGTCAAATCTGTTGGAAAATAAACGCAAGATCGAATCTAAACGCAGTGGAATAAATTTAAAATTTTCCACAGAATCAACTTTAACAGAATTAAATTTGAAACATAAAGCAAGAAATTGACAAAGTTAAACTAATCTTTTTCTAATTCCCTATACAATATCTTGCTTCTCCGAAATAGTCAAATCTACGAGCCGTTCAATCGTCCGACCTCTAACGGTATCCACAGATATTTTCGGAGAAAAACTCAAATCAAATTTGAGAGGAAAAACTTGTTAGAAGTGCTAGCTTCATTTGTTTTCTAATTTTTCCTTTTATATGAAAAATTTTATGAATAAAAAATAAAGCTGTTAAAAACCTGGCTCTGATACCACTGTTGGAAAATATACGCAAGATCGAATCTAAGCGCAGCGGAATAAATATAAAAATTTTCCACAGAATCAACTTTAACAGAATTAAATTCGAAACATAAAACAAGAAATTGACAAAGTAAAACTAACATTTTCTTGATTTCCCGATACAATATCTAGCTTCTCGAAAATTGTCAATTCCACAAGCCGTTCAATCGTCCCCTGACTTGTTGGCCCATGGGCCAAAAGACAATCTCCTGGCCTGTTGGCCCACGGGCCAGGAGAAGTGTCTCCTGGCCATCAGGCCCAAAGGCCTGGTTATTGCCAGGAGACACGCGTCTCCTGGCCTGGAACGTGTCTCCTGGCCACGTCTCCAGGAGACGCGTCTCCACAGATGGGGCGCGTGCAACCAAAATCCGCAAAATCAAAATTAGCTGCAAGGGCATAAACCAACAAAATCTGCAATCGAGTTGGAGGTGGACTCGCTTGCAGTGCATAATCTATTTACCTCCACCACTCACCGGACCCAGGTCGCCAATCCTATAGTTATGGGCATCCACGAGCTACTTTCAAGGAATTGGTCTGTTGTTCATCGACATACCTACCGAGAAAGCAACAGATGCGCCGATTGGCTAGCCTCCCATGCGGACCGCTTCATCGTTGGGGTAACTTTTTTTGATACTGCACCTTCCGGGTGCCACCATTTCCTCTTCGAGGATCAGTCGAAGATCTGTTTCCCTAGAACTGCTTTGTAACTTGCTTCGGCATTTCCCTTTAAACCAAAAAAAAAAGATTCTTACAAACTCCTTTCTCTTGAAAACCATAGACAATTTGTATAATACAAATCAAAATTTGCATGTTTTACTATTTTGATTTTGTGCGCTGATAATTTAGTAAATTCTTTAAGGCTTAGAGAAGACTAATTAAAGAACATACACTTATCACCCCTCATGGTTGTTATACGCTGTAAACATATATAGCCCATTAACAAATTTTAAATAGACAAAAATTCAGTGAAATAAATCTCATATTGAACTACGACATAAACTAATTTTCGGTCAAATGACTACATAAGAGCATACTAAGCTCAAATTCAGAAAGTCTCTAAAACCAAAAATGGAAAGGGAGACAAAGAGAGTAAAAAGATGCGAAAAGAAGCCATAACTTCACCACACTTTGGGAAAATCATGGCAGCTTTAAAACCATTGCATTTTATAGATTATCTAAGGTTGCCCCATGCATTAGGAATATAGAAAGCAAGAATGCATAAACATGTAAACAGAACAATGTACAAATGGATAAAAGAAAACAATAAGTTTTCAAATGGGATAGGGAATACAGTAGTTATCTTACACTCCTGTATGAGAAAAGGCAGACATGTCGTAATTTGGATTTAACGATGAAGTGCAGATAATTGATGAAAATAGTAATACTTCTGCAAATTCTATGAGCGAGTGAATGAAGGAAAATGGAGCTCCGCAAGAGTGAGAGTAAGAAATTTTGTTATCAAAAAGTCGTCTTTTGTAATTTCGTAGCATACATAAACACTTTTTTTTTATGTTTTCTTAAATTACGTTTTTATTAATTTTGAAATTAAAAAATGAAATTTTTAATAATTTATTTCTTTTTTATTTTTATTCATAATAACAACAAAAAATTAAAACTAACGATGTAAACAAACAACCCCTTGCCCTTATCCAAAATTCTTTCGTTTCTAACGCTACATTTCACAAGTCAATGATTAGTAATGATTAAAAACTTAATTGACTTATACCGGTTGAACTATAAAAATTTTAAGCTATCTAATTTTTCAATTCAATTTATTGTTAAAGACTAATAAATTTATTTTATATTTTTATAAATTAAAATTAATTAATTAATTTTTAATTAAATTTTAAATTTTTATAAATAAAAATAATATTAAATTATTTAATTTTAATTATTTTTTAAACAATTTAATAATAATCTAATTAAACTTTGTAAATTTTAAAATTCTTGTCTTATCTATTTAACTTTGATTTTGATTTTTAAAATATTGAGCATTAGAGAACCAAAACGAATTAAGAGATTATCCCTCAGTCTAGAATTTAGCGCGCAACTTAGAATTGGGTCACACGCCGCTTCTTTATTATCGTAAAAGCAGAAACTTATACAATCTCCTATTAAAGTCACCGTATGCGAACCGCTTGAACAAAAGTTACCTTTCAACCTTGAGAGTCCTTGCTTAAGGACCCATTCCTCCAAGTACTGTCAGCCTTACTAAAGGGATGCAAAGATTATCACTCTGCTTCAATTCGATGTGCTCCCAGAAAATCTGGCGGTGTTCTAGCTATAACAAGTAGTAAAACATGGCTGGAGGATTAGATTACAATCACAGGATATACAAAAGTCTCGGATGAAGTCATGGAAAACTGTGGCCAATTTCAGATGATGTCCACAGGACGTGCATATCGTGCAACTGACTTAAGTTTTTGGACTTTAAAGACATCTTGTAGAGCTCTCTGAGTTTTCCAACATCTCTGCACTTATTGGATCCTGTAGTTTGCTGGGAATTGGCTAGAGACTTGTTTGTATTTACATTCAGCGTCTGTGACAACAATTTCTTTAGAAGCATTTGCAGCTGTCCCCAAAATCTGGCACATACCTCAGGATATTCAGTTTCAAAGGAAGCCAAAATTGTCTCTGGCATATGGCGTGCTCCTAGCATCCGAAATAAAGCAGATTCTAACATCTGAAACCAACCGATCATCATAAAGCATTAGTCATATGAAACATAAGATATATTTTCTTCTTAAGATATACTTTTGGTATACTAATGTATATCACATTACTAAATAGTACAAAAATGGAGAGAAAAATATTTTACGATTTTTAATAGGGATATTCACTTTGAAATGATATCGCAGATGAGCATTGAACACTGAAATTCTTCAAAAAGAAAACAGTAGAAAAAATAAACAAAAAGCAAGTGGGTGGATGAAGCAGTAAGAACATCGCATACAGCCTGTGCACATAAACCTTTTATATTCATAAATCTAGTGGTTATTAAGGTGAGGAATTTCAAACACATACCGGATTCGAGTGCAAGGCACTTGACAGGCTTAATGGAAGAGCTGATCTTTCCATTACAATGGTCAAGTACATCCTGGGGTGTGTCTCAGGGACATAAAATTCTAAGGCTTTCTGCCAGTTCCTCTCAGCCAAATAAGCATATTGCTTCACCCGAGGAACAATGCTGCTTTCACTTTTGGGCAAGCTGCTTTTCTTACAATCCGACTCCAGAAATTTCAAACAGCAATCTCTTTGATGGCAAGCAAGCTGATAATAAGCATATGCAGCTTCTTGTTTCCGTAAATCACCTAGCGATTCATACACTGATAATGCCTCCCTAATGGCATCATTGGCCGAAATTTCATACTTCCTTAATTCTTTCCTGGTCTTTTTATCAGTAGTACTAACATCAACCAGAGAACTATCACCCATGGCCTCTTTTTCATACACGTCAGCTGTTAAATCTTCAGTTGCCAAAAGCATGCCAAGCCTCAAAAATGTATGAGCAAATTGAGTATAAACCTCATTTCTGAAGCCATTTGGTACCCCATCAACCTTTTGTACAACATTGTTTAATTCCGATTTTGCTGCTCCATAATACTTGAGTGCCTCACTGTATTCTATTTTTGCACTTTCCACCGCTTGATTGTAAGCATCATGGAATATTGGATGCAGTTTCAGGTTGTCAATCTTTGATACCATCTCTTCAGCCAATGCTCTTCTTCCATGGCCCAAATTACAGTAAATTAATATAATGTTGGTATGATCAGAAACTTCTCGAAAAGCGGAAATGGCTTGTGCAAATGCATGTTGAGCTTTGTTCAACTCTTTCCTCTCAAGTCTATTTCGACCCATTTCATTGCAGACCCATCCAACTTTTTTAATCACAGATTGAAGTTCCAAAGATGCAGTAGGAAGTCCATGCAACGCTTTTCTTGCCTTTTCATAACAAGTAAGCGCAGCAGAAAGGTTATCCTCTGCATCCCCCAAAACAGGCTCTCTTAGATATTTGAATATCCCACCCTTCTTTGATGTAGGCCCTTCTTTTGAAGCAGTTTCAACTACACAACTTGTCGTAGATCCTGTATCACTGTTATTCAAACTAACCACCGGCTCAGTATAACTAGCAGTATTCACCGAACATCCTGTACCATTATCTCTGCTTACTCTAGAATTTAAGTGGTTATCACAATTTATACCAAATTGAAGGCTATCTGTTTCAGAAATATTTCTGTTGTCCAATTTTGGATGACTCTGGCTGTCATCAGAGTCTCCCAGGGATGAATACGAGGTAAACTTAGAAGAATATCTTTTAACATGCTTTCTGCTGTAAGGCACAGAGTCTCCACTACTACAGCTTGCACTGTTGCCACTGCTAGCCCTGTCACTCTGGCAGCTGCAATTTGCTAGGGAGCATGAACTGCAATTCCGATTATACTGCCCTAGCTTCTTTTTTAGCCGTTGAACTTCCTTTAAGACCTCAAATGACATTTTGAGGTCTCTGGGAGAATACTTACCCTCTGTCTGCAGAGTAAGCTCCTTTCCCTTTATAAAATGAAACTCAATGTGGACATCCCCAACTAGTGTCCATGCTCTAGCCCAGAATAGAAAAGTAGAAGAGAAGCGCTCAAAAGAAGGAATATCATCTTCTGAGCTAGATTTCACATCTTTCGAATCAGTAGTATATGATTTTTTCATCTCATTTCTTTCAGTATATTCCCTTGAGAACTTATGTTTGACAATATATGATATGTACCTAGCATCTTCAAAGTATTGTGGCATTGATCCATAGACAGAGCACGCCACCTCAACTACCTTTAGCACTTGATGCAATTGTTTATCCTCCATGTATGCTTGTGCAAGCGCCAAATAAGACTCTCCAAGCAGTAGAACAAGTTTCCATAACCTATGGTCTATTTTCGAGGTTGGAAGCCACTCTTTTATGTCACAAACTTGAATACAGTCAGCATCACCACATGCACAAACAGAAAAATTTAAATTTGAGGGTGGAATGTCAAGACTACTATCATGGTCAACCAATTCTTCACTAGTTTGCAGCTGGCGCATCCATCTTAGAGATTTAATAGCTTGAGAAACATGATGTACTGCAGCTAACTTTGAGAAGATTGGATCTGAAACAGATTGAACCATTTGCGTAGGCATTGAAGAAATTTTGCAAACAGCCAGTGGTTCATTAGAATTTTGCATATTTCCCGTTTGTTTAATGGCTTCATCATCTGATGTTGAATTTCTAGTAGAAGATACATTTACCTCCAAAGTCATCCCTACTGATGGTTCGAATGGTACATCATAAAATCTTCTTCCATCTCCACTTAAATGGTCTTCTGCAACTGATAAGGACATATTTTCTCCAAAATTTGCCTCTGAAGAGCTAAAATGTTCCAGTGAATCTACTGAAACCATAGCTTCACATTCCAAAGGAAGAGAATCAGAAGTCAATTCCAGCTCTTGATCATGATTGAGAAGGAGCCTTGCAAATTGCTCATGAGCAAATGCACGCACCACCTATTCACACCAAAAGAAGTCAACACATTGGAAAAGCTCCACAACCCACAAAAAAAAAGGACAAAGAAAGAAAAATAGCAAAGCACAAACTTTAGACAAATGCTTGCACACACACACACAAACTTGAGACACTGATGCTATTATGGAGAGAATAATACCAGGTGATCAGGCTCATCCAGAAATTCCAAACACTTCCTGAAAAAGCTTGCACACTTTTCCCTGTTATTAGGAGCCTGCAGTGTAACAATTAACAGTTAGTAACAGCTAACTGAGGGATACATCACCATCTAGAAGCATAATCGCAATTATTTCATACCATTGAAAGGGAAAGCTTGTGAGCAATACGATAAAGGAGAGTTCCTAATGAGAAAAAGGAATCACTTCTGGCCCCATGTCTTAAGGAAGGCTGGGTAATTGAGCTATCCTCGCACTCATTAGAATCATGGGTCTTAGGGATGACAGAAAGATCAAAAAGTTGAATTACATCATCACCCGCACTTTTATAAAGCTGCAGAAGTAAAAAATTAGCGCTTCAGACAAATGTTTTCCAACCACTTTCAGGAAAAATATTACATACTATAAGAAATTGAGAATATTGTACCCAGTAAGCACCAGGATCTTGCTTGCAGTTTTCTTGCAGGAATCTCAAAACAGACAGGCCATTTTGTTGAACAACATAAGGATGAAATGCTGGAGTGCCATCTTCTGAGATACCTTTTAAGAGAAATATGTCATCTGTTTTAAGAAGTTCATAACCCTGGACAACGCCATCTTGATGATAACAGATGGCCAATTCAGGCACGCTTGCCATGACATTGTCAAGCCAGGCTTCAAGCCAATTTAAGGGTGTGACCTATTAAAACCACAGCAAAGAAACAATAAAATCTTTTAGAGAAAGAGTGAATACTGAAAAGATTATGAACCTTTTGCATTACCTGTCTTTTTACATCCCACAAGTGCAAGCTCACAGAAACATATTTGTCATTACTAAACAGAAGCAAGTCACTTCCCAGGAGCATGCGAAAATTATGAAATTGCCAGAACAAGACCCTCAGAAATCCATCATTACTGACTCTTTTATGTTTTTCGGACTCTTGCATTGAGCAACGGGGCTTTTCACCAACATGGGAAGCTTTTTTTATCGAATGATGTCCCTTATTTCCATTTTTCTTCTTTTTCCAGAAGATCTCATCTTGTTTGAGCTGTGAATAGTCAGAACTCTGGCTGAATGCCCCATCACTTGTGACCTCATCACTGTTCCCCACAAATGGGGACATAGTTGCCCCAGGAAGGAAGGATGAATTTGACTGACCCTCTGACGAAGCATGATGAGTAGGAGGACAATCACAAGCTTCCATTCTAACTGAATGCATTGCGAAATTCAAGAAAAGAGTTTGATCTGCACATTTAGGTTGATTGTTGTGTCTCCTAACCAGCTTTTCTCCCTCTTCTGGATCAGGACTGGGCAAGAAAGTTATTAGACTTCAAGCGTTTAAAAATTTAAAAGAAAACAAAAAACAACTATTAAGGTCTATGATGAAAAGGTACCAACCCAGTATTCAGAACAAGAGTCTGCCCAATTCTACGAACTGCAATTGATAACCTGGCCTTAGAGTATGGCATTTTAAATATCTGTTTCACAATGTCGGCTGGAGCAATAACATCTATCTCATCTCCATATTCCACCAAACCAGTTACAGCAAGGGCTTCGCATCTCCTCCTAAGATTTGACGAAACAGCATCAGTTTCCCAAGCTAATTCTGTCAAACAAGAGAGCAAATTTCAAAATTCAAAATATGCTGGTTAAGTACAGAATCCTGATTTTATCTGTGTTTTGGAGGCCTAATAGTAGTTTCGTGAATCAGTGTCGATATGCTGAAGGATTTGTATATCATATGAGATGTCGACTATTAATCTCAACTCTGAAGATTGTAGATCCAAAAGCAATGAAACTGTATAAAAACATCTCTAGTATCTATGTTCACGGAGACTTCTCTGAGCTTCTATGTTATTCGCGCAAATAAGCCATTTGACCACTCTTTGTAAGTGGATATGACAAAATTAAATCAAGATATTCAACTGTTTTAACTAATTTAGACAAATGGAATATTATCGAGGAGGAATTTCACTCTTATAACATCAATTCAGCTCAATGAAAATAACGGCAGGTAGAATATAAAGCATCCAACTCCTGAGGAGAAACAGGGAATGAGTTCAATTGGGCTCTTCATTATCTTTTCCACTTCAAGTTTATTACTGTCTGCTTGCCAAAACTTCCCTTTTCAGCAGGAACATTGTTTTCCAACATTCATGATCACAATGCATTCAAATCAACACCAGTCTCCAAAGTTAATGTATTGATTTTGTAAACGTTACAAATTCTCAGGGCAATAAGTTTCAGTTTCCTCTCATCAACAAGAAAGTGTGTTTAAGAGACAAACATTATTATGTGAAAAAAATATAAATAAAACGTACCTCCGGCGGGCTTGGACTGTGCTGCAACGATTGGAAGGACCTTGTCAGGAAGGTTGGAAACCACAGGAAGCGCGTTGAGATCAGTCTCCGTTGGTAACATCCGATAACGTGGAGCACTAACACTACACAGCATAGATTTTTAAGACCAACACAAGAGGATGATAATAGTAATTTGAGATTGTTGAATACGTACGTTTGGGTAGAAGGAAGAAGAGCAGAAGAATTGAAGGAATGGAAGGAGTTGTCGGTGGGGACTGGTATTGACCCGCAGAGGAATCCCACTGGTTTGGGTCTTACGATTTCCAGAGTCCCCACGCACTGCAGATCTCCACAGCTCTCCATGGAATGAGTTGTCGAAGGCGACGCTGCTTTCTCCATCCAATTTTTCATTATTCATTCTCTCTTCGTATTCTTCCTGTCTTTTCTGGAACTCACTCGAACATTAGCACGCCAGCCCAGGGTCTTGCCCTTTATGTTGATGTCCTAATACATATTTTCAATTGATCATCGCCGGTTGTTTTAATTATTATAACTGAAAATATATTAAAAATGCATGGATAGCGGTGCGAATAATACAAGTGGACGTGTAGAAATCCTATTAAAACATGATTTCGTGTGTTAAGCAAAGTTATGAATATCGTACCAGGTTTGATATCGGATTAATTTTTAGAATAGAACTGTATCAGTACTGGGTACCGTTTTGAAAATTTTTTTAAAATTATGAAATAGTTCTTAAAATTTTTAAAAATTGCAAAATAGTCCATATTAGTATATTATACAGTTGTATTGTTCATTTTACTAGTTTATTGTTTACATCAACCATGTCTTCAAAAATCTTAATAATAAATAATAATGACAATTAATATGAAATAACAATAATTTTTAAATATTTTACATATAAATAATAACCACAATTAATATAAACAAAGACAAACATCATCATACAATTATAAAATTAAGAATAATACAAAGTATTTAAAATATTCAATAATACAATTTTATCTTTTTAATAAATAGTATTACATCAAAAGATTCAAAATATCTGATAAAAAGAACGATAAATATTACAAAAAAAGTTGATGACAAAGAAACTATCAAGTAGAAGTAAAACCTGAAACAAAAATATTACAGTTACATTACATATATGCAATTTAACATAAACATCAAATACAAGTAAAATTAAAAGAAGAGGAAAAATGAAAACCTGAAATTCAATCGTCAATGGGAGGATACCCGCCAGAACTACACTGACCCCAGTGATTATTTGGTACAAATTACTCATTATTGAACTACTTATGCTATTAAGACTCCTAAGAAAGAAGATTGTAAAATTATTCCTCTTTGGTTGAGAAAAGTTGTACAAAGGTTATTTTTTGCCTTAAAAAAACAATTATAATGGAATACTAATAAGAGCCTTAGGAGTGTACTTAGGCAAAGGTTGCTTACTAAACCACTATAAATCAATTTATATGTTCTCTTTCCTATCCTTTTTAAATTATTATTTAATTGTTTGACTGATTTATGTTAAACAATCCTTTTATTCTTATATGTATTGTAGTTAAATTGAGCTCATTAGTTAGAAAAAATTAATTTTATAAATACTCAAGTTATCCCCTCTCTTAGGTGCTATTAAGGACTAACAAGTGGCATCAAAATACTTATTAGACTAATATTTTAGACAAAATTTTATAGCAAAGATGTTAATAGCTTATTTAAAAGTATCATCATCATCATTCAACCAAAAGGGATAAAGCATTATTAGAACACCTTTCCTTGGTGGCAATGATTACCTCTACTAGAATTTTAGGATGATATTTTTTTAATAGATGAAATGTTAAACTATGAGAACTAGTTTAAAATGGTCCCTTTATACCTATAAAAATTGTAAAAAATAAAAAGGTCCCTAAATTAAATGAAGAATGAATATCCTAAGATAAGAGAATAATTTTCTTGAATAATAAGGTTGTACACATCTTATTTTATGTGCTAAGAAGAAATCAATTTAATAGGGTCTTTATATGGGAAATGACTTATGAAATTTAGCACACTTTACAAGTTACACAGGAGAGAACAAATCAAGTAAAGAAGAATAAAGTTAGCATATTAACACATCAATACAAATTGTTTCAAATGAAGTATGATGAAACTATATCTAGTATGTGCACTAGATTTATTGATAAGGAAGTTACTTAGGTCACTTTTCAAGACGTAAGAAGATAAATCGACGGATATACAAGATGTCAAGGATCTAACAACACTACCATTGAAAGAACTTAGTAAATCTCTTCTTACATATGAAATGAGACTCCAAGAGATGAAATAAGAAATGACACTTCTAAAGAAAAAGAATTGGTATTTAAGCCTAAAGAAAGAATCGAGTGAAAAGAAAAAGCCATCAACAAGTGAAAATAAAAAAATAATACATTCCCTTAATCAATATTAAATTCAAGAAATTCATCAAGAAAAAGTTCTCCAAAAGAAAGCACTTTAAGGAAGGTAAAGGTGATTTTAAATATAAATCCTTTAACATTTTTTTTAATGTAGAAAACCTGATCATATAATTCATAATATGCTCTACCCAAAGTGTAACTTCCCATCTCCGATAGGAAGAGTAATTTAGTCCTTTGGGACGGGCTAGTAAGTTAGATTGCATAATTGCTATGAGCATACATTTGGCCT
>JANTPM010000003.1:23816750-23827047 GCA_025434745.1 Erythroxylum divaricatum
TAGAGATTTTCTTAGCTAATCAAATTTTGACTGATTGCAAAGTAGAGATATCGTTTCCTATTAGGAATATGTCATCTATATATAGTATAAGGAACACGATTGCACTCCCACTAACCTTCTTATAGACACACTGCTCATCTAGACTTTATAAGAAACCAAACTCTTTGGTTGTCTCATCAAATCGGATATTCCAACTCCTAGATGCTTGCTTTAATCTATAAATGGATCTCTGAAGCTTGCATATGAAACCATCAGGTTTGTGTCATATACACATCCACAGTTAGGTTTCCATTAAGGAAAGTCATCTTCACTAGGACAATATTCCATTATCCCTGAGATAATCCGAAAACTCTTGATTTAAGTATTCACCACCTAGATCTAATCAAAGTGATTTAATACTTCTCTCAAATTGTTTCTCAACTTCATTTCTCAATTCTTTGAACCTTTCAAAGGCTTCAAACTTGTATCTTTAAAACTACACATACCCATATTGACAATGATCATCAATAAAGGTAATGAAGTATACAAAACCACTTTTGGCATGTATGGACATCGAACCACATACGTCAGTATGTATTAGGTATAAAAGTCATTAGATGCCTTCTTCTGCTTCAAAGACTCTAGATAGGCCTTACAGTTTCTCTTTCAGTTGCCATCCTTGCCATATTGGAAGCAAGTTCCCTTTGAGGTAGTCTTCTTTGCTTTCTTGACACCTCCCTTAGGCCCTGTGGACTTCTTCTTCTTTTGGCTCTTTTTCTTCAAACCAGAAGAGTCCACTAGTATCACAACCTTGCACAGATGGCTCAACTACCTTGAGCATGTTGACCAGCTTAGGAATTGTGTTGGATATATTATTCCTCGATAGTTAAGCATAAATTGTGAGTAACTATCGGTTAAACCCGTCAGAATTAAGTCAATGCTTAATTCATGATCCAAAACAAAACCTAAAGAGCCCAACAGCTCAATGTAGCCATTCATCTTTAGTGTATATTGCACTAGAGATATTTCCCCAACCATCTTGGAGCGAAAGAGCAATCGTGAAGTCTCGAACCTTGCTTACTCATCAAAGAACTCCATAAGATGATAGACTATGGTATGAGCATCCTTAGCCTCATGCTGCTTTTGTAGCTTTGGTGATATAGTGGCCAACATAATATAACTAGCCATCTCACTATCATTGAGATGCTTCCTATATGCCCTCAGATCATCATCAAAAGCATCAGCAGCAGGGAGATCGAGAAATGGTTCTTCCAAAACATAACCAAGTTCTCAAGTTCTTGAGCTAGTAAAGGAAGTTTGGTCCAGTCAACTTGTTAGCTTCCATCAATGATCTTAGATTCACACTAGTACTCATGGTGTTGACTCCGACAATAGCAACCTTTCGTCAAAGAGAGAAAAATTAGAATGTACTTAAATGCATGTCTATAAGGACTTTAATAACACGCATTATAACTCCCACTATTTTTCACAAATTCATAACCCTCTATATAAATCCGAGAGAATTCGTAGAGAAATTCTCCTAATGGGTTGATATCCAATATCCCTAAGAATGACCTTGGATTTGCCCAAGAATCCACCTTAGTTCAACAGGTAGGTATTGATGATACCCATTGTATCTCCAATGCAACTATTGAAGCTAGTGCTATCAATTGTTCATGTGTGCACACTCACTAGGCTAACAACTCTTGACATGTGTACATCTAATGTACACTACCCAACTTCACCTCTGTCTATGTTAATCTTGGATTTCCCAATCAAACTAACGCTTCTAGTTAAAATCAACCCATTAATTCGAAAATCCTATTTTCATTGGTTCAAAAATACCCATGTAAAGCGGGCTTGGGTTTGGCCAACAATCCTAACTTTAAAAGGACTCTGGTTCTTGCCATATTAAAGGAAAGCGTTAGTTTTCATATTCTAAGTGAGGGGTTTGACTAAGGTCTCATCTAACTTAGATGGTATTTATACATATAACTCATATATATATATATATAGCATGATATGGGTTACCCAATCAAATTGGGCCCTAGCCCATAATCGTCCATCATGCAAGCCCACACATTCTCCTAATCATTTGATCTCCAATGCATATATGTAAACACATCATTTTGGTTATGCCATCTTATGGATCCTAATGTGAAAGCCCAATTCAACACTTGGATCTAAGCCCAATCTAACACTTGGATCTATTATCTTCCTTTTACTAACTTCACTAAAATTACTATTCTATTTTATTTCAATTGGAGTTAATATTAATCTAATTAACATGAATTCCTAATTCTAGAAATTAATTCATAATTAGTTTACCTTAAAATAATTATTTGATTTCCAAAAATTAAACAACTTCATTTTTGTCATACATTTCAATTTTTCTAATCTTACTAAAAAATCTATTGCTCTACTAAAATTAATTCAAAAATAATTTATATAATTCAAAAAATTTTCTAAAACATCAAATAATCATTCCAAGCATCTCTAGGTCCATTTCATGATGATCAAAATAATTTAGGAATCATCCAAAAATTATAATGATCCCTGAAACACCGATAAGACACCAAAAATGACAAATATGACTTCAAAAATTTTTTTGGAAATCAAATTTTGAGAAAAATTATTTAGGCATGCATCAGACATCAAATTAACACATTTTTATCACATATTTTAAGGTTCTGGAACTGAAATATAAACATATAAAAACATCAAATAAAACAAATCTTATAATTTCTGGAAAACTTTCCAGATCTGGAAAATTGTTTGATAAAATTATTAAATTTTTTTAATAATTATAAAAAATTAAAAATGCATAAACACATCCCAAATATGTTCACATAATTTTTCCAGAATCAAATTCCACGTAAATAATGTGTAACCTCATCAGTTTAGCCAATAGATATCACATGCTTAATAGAAAGATAAATTTCATGCATCTTCTTGTAAATTCAAAATTAAATATTTTAATCACACTAAAAATATTTTCATTTACACTGAATCATTCAAGTACATCTTGTGAACAGATTGGTGAAAGAAAATCATGAAAAACATTTTTATATAATTAATTTAAAACAAAACATTATAGGACCCTAAGTTGTTACAACCATGAAAACAGTTTTCACACGTCATGTATTCTACATCTAACAAGGCACAAGATGGCTCTGATACCACTGTAAGGTTCCGATCATGCATCTTATGAAACTTGTTTTTGCATACGTCATAGTTGATGTACACAATTGTGATTGAATGTTGGTTTTGCACTTGATGTTACATTAAGTGTTACTTGTTTCACTAACTTTAATGGCTTTCAAGCCATTTGACCCAAATATGTCTCACCTTACATTTGCCCACATTACAACCCTAAAAGGTCCTTTGATCCATGATTTTGCATGTAACCTTTAGTGGTGGAGAAATGAAAGGATATGCAAAGTTGTGGATTGTTGTGATTATGAATGGTGTTGAGTGTACCCATTAACATATCTTGTTTAAACACATTTTTCAAGTCTATCATCAGATTGTTTGGTTTTTAAAGCTAGTGAATGTTGATTGATCATTAGCAAAAGCTTGGAATGTTGTGTTGGGTTTTCTACTGATTACCTGTTATCTTTAATAACCAGGACGGATAAACTTTGACAATTTTGCAGATATAATAAGATTGCAGAAAAGTAAAGAGACTGATTTACTTGGTTCGATAGCACAAAGCTATCTACATCCAAGGTTCTCACTTGATAGTGGTGTAGGAAATTTCACTAAAGCAGAAGAAAATGGAGAAGAAGATACAAAGATTGAGTGTTCTTCGAACACCTGCAACAAGAGCCTCACAAACTCACCAGCACCCAAAACAGGTTGGTACTCTAGCACTCTTTGATCTTTTTCCCTCACACTGATTTTTCACTCTCAAAGATAGAAAATTACAAAGTGAATTGAAGACTGAAATTTTTTGTATGTGTTGTGTTTTGTCTGAAGCCTCTTTCCTTGTTTTTATACAGTTGAAGAAGATGAAGACCTTCGGTGAAGATTTGGATATTTCTCCTCTCCTCATGTTCCTATCACGTGAGCCTTTAATGAACTCTCCCATGCTGTGCGTTTTGTCTGCCTTTCATATTGTTGCTGCGTTTTTAGTGTCATTTAAATACTTCTGACTAGTTATGCATCAGGTGGGTGTATTTGCTTCAGCCTTGTAAGTGTCACGACATCGTATTAATGTTGGCAGATGATGTTAGTAGTCACGTGAATGAGGCCTTTTTGTCTAAGTCATTTTGTGCCTGAAACTAAACCATCGAGAGCTTTGTTTTGTCTCCTCCTTTTCTGCTTCAGATTCTTCCATCTTCATCGTTGAATCTTCATATTTCCTCTGATTTTGGTTGGTTCTGAGTTATAGTTGATGGAATATGTGTGATCCCCATCACATGTTGAATTTTTGCTATGACTTTTGAAAGTCATTCATCATTGATTATTATTATGTAATCTTGGAAAATATTGGAATTGAGTAAGTTTTTAGTCTTTGAGTTTAATTTTGATGTTTTGCCTGAGGACAACCAAAAGCTAAGTTTGGGGTAAATTGATAGGTGCTTAATTGATTATGAATTTATTCCATAACATTCAGTGACTATTGCTATAAAATTGCTTAACATACTCACATTGACCTATATGTGATTTTAGGTATAATTCGAAAGTAAAGAAGTTAAAGTGAGTCGAAAGCACAATATTTATGTCATTTTTTTGAAAATTAATTTTTACTTGTCTTCACGAAACAAGAAGAAAAAAATAAAAGACAAAAAAAGAAACAAAAATAAATCAAAGTTGCTCAAGGCTGTTGTCCAAGGACCATGCAAGGTGTTCATGAACTTAATGTTTTGAATGACCATGCACACCATTAATTTAATTAATGAAGCCAAGGATGATGCACAATAGCCCAAGCAACGTGTTTTATAGGAATTAAAGACAACGTACCTAGGAGAAGAAGCACACCAAAATGACATCAACATATGAGCTAAACGGTACAGTAATTGGAACCATGGGCTAAAAAATGCACACTGCAGCATCAAAGCACGACTGGACCAAAATGATGCGATAAGGAATATAACAAAAGAGGATGCGTGTGTTATAAGAGAAATGAGAATAGTGTTTCATGGAAACAGTAAAGCACTGTTTACGTGAATAGCGTAAACACTATTTGCGTTTCACACAAATGACTAGGAGAAAACGCAGGGTGAAGGAGCAAAACGTAGATGTACAACGAAGGGCATCAAAATGAAGTCATTAGGTTGAAGACTAAAAAGAAGACACAAAAGTAGCGTGAGGGTTTGGCAGCGTAGGTTTTAATAAAAATAAAACAATCGCGGGGGTCTGGAAAATATGACAGAAAAGGAGGCGTTCTTAGGTAGTGACTTTCGGCTGAAGTAATTTGAGAGTAAAATAAATATTTTCAGTTGTTGGAGTTCAGGAATTTTGGGGTTTCAGAAAAGCATGAAGATGGAGGTAAACTCTTAACTAAGAGGAGGCCTACAGAGGGTTAGACGTCTCGACGCTAGTTCAAAGGTGACATTGACACTGACAACCCGAGTTAAGTGTATTTCGCTGTTTTTTATGTTTCTTTCTATCTTTAGAAATTGATTGTGTATGGATAATCGTATTCTCTTTATTGTTCAATTATTTGTGTATGAATCTATTGAATATTATGAAAAGATGATTTGGGTGCATTCATTGGATTGTTTTATTACAAACTTTTGCTAGAATTTCAATATAATTCATAATTGTTATATTTGAAATTCATTTGTAGCGACTAATGATTCGTAATTATTAAGGATAACATAACCTAGATTAAATGACACATCGTATGTGATTATTGCCTTGATTAATCAGTTTTCGTAATTCGCAATAGGAGCAAAATGTAGATGTATAGTGAAGGGCACCAAAACATAGTTGTTGGGTTGTAGACTAAAAACAAAGTAGTGTCAGGGTTTCACAACGTAGGTTTTAATACAAATAAAAATAGTAGCGAAGGTCTAGGGAAAATAAGAAAGAAAAATAGGCATTCTTAGGTAGTGACTTTCGGCTGAAGCAATTTGAGAGTAAAATAGGTGTTTTTGGTTGAAGGGGTACAAAAACTTTGGGGGCTTCAAGAGAGCACGGAGATGGAGGTAAGCTCTCCACCATAAGGAGACCCATAAAGGGATAGCTTTCCGACGCTGGTTCAACGGGATATCGATGTCAATGACCCGATTAAACACTGTTTCTTTGTTTTTGTTGTTTCTTTCTCTTCTATTGAATTAATTGCGGTATCATATGTTAATTGATTTGGGTTTTATATATAGATAATAGTATTCTCATTATCATTCAATTATTTGTGTATGAATCCATTAGGTATTGTGAAAAGATTATTTTAATGCATTTATTGGATCGTTTTATTACAAATCATTGTTATAATTTCAATATAATCTGTAATTGTTATATTTGAAATTTATTTGTAGCGACTAATGGTTCGTAGTAATTAAGGATAACATAATCTATGTTAAATGACACATCATATGCGGTTATTGCTTTGATTAATCAATTTTCCTAATTCGTAATACTACTACCCAATTGAATCTATAGATCGTATCCTAGGTTATTTGGTAGTTAGGTTTAATTAACGATCGTATCTTGATTAACCACTACCTAAGGAAAAACTTAGGTTAATTATTAACCCACGATTAATAATTTCTAGGAGAGGTTTAAGAGCAACAAATCATTGAAAATTGTTTAATTAGGTTGTATGTCGAGATTGAATTAAAGAACTGGATTCCTAAAGAATTCACCACTTTCATCATTTTAAATATGTTTTCTTTAATTTGTTTTGATTAGGTTAGTTTTATTTTATTTTCTAAGTTGCTAAAAATTCAAACCCCCTCCCCCATGTTAATGTAGCTTCTTTGAAAAAAATAGAAAAAAAGAATTAAAAAAAAACAAATGTATCAAGGAGGAAGTGCATATATGTTGAAAAGTTCTTTATGATTAGTCTTTCCTCCTAGAGTTATATTGAATGGGTTACTTAAGTATGTTGAATATGTGGTAGAGTATTTGAAGGATCACTCCGTGTAGTTTCAATGTATTGTCATCAATTGTATGAGTGATTCCTTTTGGTTAATTATGATTCATGTGGTTTGTGGTGTGAAAACTTGAAGTTGAGCTAGGAAACATAGTTTTTGCATTCATCATAGTTGATGTACATAATTGTAAGTGAATGTTGGTTTTTGCAATTGATGGTATATTGAGTGTTTTTCTTGTTTCACTAGCTTTAATGGCTTTCATGCTAATTTACCCAAATACATCTCAACTTACCTTTGCCACATTACAACCCTAAAAAATCCTTTGATTCATGATTTTGTATGTGACTTTTAGTGGTGGAGAAATGAAATGATATGCAAAGTTGTTGAATGTCTTGATTGTGATATTTGAGTGTACCCATGGATAAATCTTATTTTAAGACATTTTCCAAGTCTACCTCTAGATTGCTCAGTTTCTAAAAGTGATGATTGTTGATTGATCATGAGTAGAAGCATTCAATGTTAATTTCTTGTTGTAGTTTTTGAAAGTCATTCATCTTTGCTTATGATTATGTATTCTTGGAAAATATGATAAATGAGAAAATATTTTTGGGTCTATGATTTTGAAAATGATGTTTTGCCCGAGGACGGTCAAAAGCTAAGTGTAGGGGAAATTAATATGTGCTTAATTGTTGATATATTTAATTCATAACATTTAGTGATTAATGTCTTAAAATGCTTAGGATACCCACTTTAGCTCATATTTGATTTTAGGTATATTTCGGAAGTGAAGCACCTAAAGTGACCCAAAACCATATTTATTGAGTCATCTTCTCAATGTTCATATTCTATTGTTTTCATAGAGCGAGAAGAAGAAAAGAGATTAAAAGAGAGAGAGAAAATAGAGCATAAAAATGGAGATCATGGCTGTAACAATTAAAAAGTTAAAGCCATGAAATAACAGTAGGAACAATTAAAAAGTTACAGCAATGAGACCATGGCTGCAAATTTAAATCAAACCAATTGTTCCATATGAAGACAACTGTCCATTTTCCAAAAACCTAGCTGCCTAATGTCGTTTCTGAATAAGGAGAAGGAGTTTGTCGGCTACACTTAGAGAAGAAAAGAGTGAAGAGTCGAGAGAGTGGGGGAGCTTCTTCTCTTCAATTCTTACCACCTATCCCACTTCCACTTAACCTATCTTTATTATATGATGGATGTGTGTGACGATTGCAGCTGGGGAAGATAGAATCCAGACAGCAAATCATCTTAAAGAATGATGGGGCGGGTGGACAATGAATAACCTGTTGGAATCCAACCGTGATCAAATCACGGGCGGAGCGAAAAATAATTTTTTTTACAGATCCCGATAATTGATTAAACTTGAATAAAACACAAATTGATTTAGAAATCGTACCTTGTTCACTTTCCATTGAAAAATCTTTGAAACTTTTTTTGAATCATCAATCATTAGCTGTCCAATTGTCCAGCCTCTAATGGTATCTATAGAGCAATTCTCAAACTGCTTTGAGAGGAAGAAGACAAAAAGTGCTAGCTTCTAAAAAGCTCTTCCCTTTAAATAGAAAAATCATGACAGTCTTTTATTAAAATTAAATCTCTTTAATTATAATTAAAATTAAAATCTAATTCTAATTCTAATTAATTTAATTTTAATAAAATCAAATATCTCATATTCGATTCCCAAAGTTTTCAAATTTTATAATTAAGTCTAACTTAATTAAATTAATTTTTCTTTCACAAATTGTTTTTTAATGTGTGATTCATTAAGTTCCTAATAAATTGACAATGATTATAAATTATAATTCTAATTCATAATTAGAATTAGATAAATTCAAACTTCTTTTAATTAATCTTTAATTCTCTAATTAAATAATTTATAATCATAAATCATGATTGATGTCTAGCAACATGTCATGATTACCCAAATATTAGGAATGTCAAAGTGATTGAATTAACTTGTCCATACATGGCTATAATGTATAATTTAATCCTTTCGTCATTCAATATTCTAATTGGACAGAGTATGGATACAATATCTACCACACTAGTAATTCTCACACTGGTACCTTGGTAATCTCAAGTCTGAGGATCAATTATACAACCATAATTATGAGATAATCCATAGACAATTAAGTAATATTTCATTCAGAATTCTCATAATCGGGTTAGTTTAGTGACTTATTATCTAATAATCACCCACACATTAGTTTAAGTATCTCAATACTTTAATTTATGAGATTAATTACTTTCTTTATAAGAAAGAAACATAATGTGTGTTAGTTTTACTGTTTCAACAATATCAATTCTTAATGAAAGTATAAATAGGAACATTTAGGAATAACACATAAGTGTAAATTAAATCTCATAATTATGATCTCATCATAATTTCAATCACACAGTAATTATCTTAAGGATTTTATCTTTAGCATTAAAACATAAAATATTAATTAAATTAATAAATAAAAATAAATAAAGCCTTTTCATTAATTAAAATATAATGTCATACATTAATTTGCATCCAATTGATTGATTACAAGGGCATAAACTAACACAACCGAGGCAACACTTAAGCTAGCTTTGATCATAAAATCATTTTGGTTGATTTGGTTAAACAAGGACGAATGCACCAGCAGTGGGGAGACCTAGAGGACGCCATTCATCATCAATTTTGCTGGAGTTTTAAAGATGGAATGAGAAGATAGCTGTGGGGAGGCCATTCATCAACATTTTCTCTTGGAATTTCAAGGTGGAGTAACGTGAATAACCTGGTTGAAAGTGAGCAACCAAGAGAGGGTGGACAACAACTATTTTTCATCATTCTCTCTTCATTTTCCAACATAAATGGAGGCTACAAAGGTGGATTCTTGGTGCTTGATGGAGAAGAAGCAAGGATAACATCCCTACATTAGTTCGAAGGGGAAATTGACGCCCAGGATGCCCAATTAAGCTTATCTTGTCTTTGTTTAATGTTGGATATCTCTCTCAAAATTGTTCACGCTGTCCTTTGTTTAATCGATTTGGATATTCATGTATGAATAATCATATTCTCGTTATCGTTATATTGTTTATATTGTGTACCCATTGCTAGAATCGTTAATACAATTGGTAATTGTTGTATTTGGATTCATATGTGGCAACTAATGATTTTTAATCATTAGGGATAACATGACCTAGGTTAAATGACCCGAGCTTGTGTGGTTGTTGCATAGATTGGTCTATTTTCCATTTTGTAATGTGTTAATAGTTAGTGTCTGTTG
>JANTPM010000003.1:23835260-23847032 GCA_025434745.1 Erythroxylum divaricatum
TGATCTTCTTATGATTCCTTATAAGTGCATATTGATATGATGCCATATGAAGTAAATGTAGTGATCGAATGTAGCTCGTCCTTATCGTAGGTTATGTACCAGAATGACCTCCGAGCGTCCCGGTGTGTACTCTGCGGTAAGGGGGCGCTACACATAGGTGGTATCAGAGCATGGTTTGACATCTGTTGGTACATATAGAATGTTAAGTATGAAATATCATGAATAATGCAGACAATGATTGAAGTTATTATTTATTATAGGCCATCCGCTCTAGGTGATCAAATTGATCAACCAGCTGACCAAGGATCTGTGGGAGCCAGTAGAGAGTCCTCAGTGCCTCGATCCGAGGAGTTGCCTCCTAGAGTTTTCGAGAGAAGGAAGAGGAGGTATGATAAGCTACAGAAGTAAGGAGCTGTGGACTTCTATGGCAGCGCAAACCCTGCTAAGGCCGAGGGCTGGTTAGAGAAAACGGAGAGAGTATTTGATTAGATGAACTGCGAGCCCGATGAGAGGCTCGATTATGTAGTGTCTCTCCTGTAGGGTCCAGCATACCAGTGATGGAAGACTGTTCCAGGTAGTACTACCAGGCCTTGCATTGAAGTGGGAAGACTTTCTAAGGGTCTTCAGAGATAATTACACGCCCAAGGTTTATTTAGACATGAAAATTCAAGCGTTCTTGGAATTGAAGCAGGGCTAGATGTCAGTGGTTGAGTATGAGGTCCGGTTCAATGAATTGATGGGTTATGCTACTGCTCTGATCCTTACAGAAGAAGACAAGTGCAGGAGGTTTGAGAATGGGCTTAATATAGAGATCAGAACAAGGTTAGCGAGGTCAGATATGGGCACTTTCACTGAGTTGAGAGTTGCCTTAATCAGAATTGAACAGTTGATGAAGGAGAAACAAGCCGAAACTAGACAGGGGTCCAGAGGAAAGAGACCTAGTGAGTGTCAGGGCAGTTCTGACAAGGGCTTTAATAAGCGTCATAATAGATCATTCAGATCCTCGGGTAGATCCAGGTAGTCAGGATCTAGACAGAGGGGCAGGTTGTCACAGACTGGCAGTGGTAGAGGCTCAGCTCAAAACCAGTTTCCAGTTTGTGAGTATTGTGAGAGGAAGCATGGTGGTGAGTGCTGGAGATCGACAGGAGCTTGTTTTAAATGCAGCTCCATGGACCATCAGATTAGAGATTGCCCAGAAATGTTAGAAACTCAGTCTGCTATCAGTGGGTGATCTGGGAGTAATACTACAGTCCAACAGTAGAGGTAATGGATCTGGACAGAAAGGCCGAGGTAGAGGTAGAAGCAGAGGGAGAGTTGGGAGTTCTTCCCTGAGGATTGAGAGACAAAGTAACCGACTACAGTCTCAGGCCAGGGTCTATGCTATGACTAGGTAGGAGGTATTATCCTAGTTTGTCACACTTTATTTTTTCATTCATATTAGTGAGGTATTAGAAATGTGTGATTATATTATATTTGTGCCACAGGTATCATATGTATTTGATATTTTTTAGCATCAAAAATCTTACAAGACGAAATTATGGACTTTCATTATCTTTGGATTAAATGATTTTTTTTGTAAAACTTGGAGGACCTATACATTGATTTAGCTTAACCGTTTTTGTATTAATTTTATAATTGTTACAACTATCATAATTAATTATTGTCAAAAAGGGAGAATGCTAGAAAAATCCTTAAAGTTGGACAACAATTAATTAAAATTTTGATAGTTTTAATAAATTCACAATTAAGTGAATCGAATTTGATCCAGATAAAATAAAGTAGCTCAAGGGTTAATGGGTTGAAGGTCAGTGAAGAAAATGAACTCTAATTAGTCTTGGTCGGACCTGTATTTTACTTATGATGGGGAAGCCTGATATGAATACTATTTATGTATGATTAAGGTCTCTTCTAGCTTAAACAAATCGTGAATATATGGATTCTCTGATCCGTTAAGAGGTTCACATGATAAGAAAGTTGCAAAAATGCATTAATGATGTTCCAATGATCAAATTTCGAAAAGATTGTAGTGGAAACACATCTATTTTGGCTCTAAAAAGCTCGGTTAAAGTTACGAAAACGAAATTAAATGTGTTTCATGTTTTTCTCCTTCTATTCACGTTCACGTTTGATCCTAGACATGTAACGAAGACTCGTGTTACGCTTACAACCCTGACTGTTGATTGGCCTACATCAAGCGTAAATTTTCATTTAGCAGAGTTCTTGTTAGGAATTAGGACAATGGGGAGAAGAAAGAGGATGAGCGCACAAAATGAGGGGGACCCCGTTTCGAGTTCAAACTTTTATTGTGATGATATAAACTATAAAGTCTGTATGTAATCTACGTGCCAAAAATAATAGGTGACATAATATCACACATTAATAATGTTAACGAAAAAATTGAGGTCTGATTATTTTTGTACAAATTAAAATTTTAAAGATTTTATTACTACATTTTAAACTAATTCAGATTAAAATTAGAATATTCGACAAAGTTGAGATTTTTTTTTTTAAAACTAACCCTTAATGAAATACATTTCTGCCGTCTGAGTTGCTTTACAAGTGTTGTTTTTATGTTGTATGCAGCAATTTTTGCACCAATTATCCATTTTTGGACAATTTTTCTGGAAGAGAAAATACGAAGAATTCAGCTGTACATACGCATCTTTCCTCAGTAGAAAAATTGAAGTTAGAGCTTTGTATGTTATGACTGGGAAAGAACGAGAAAATTTAAAAGGAATACAAAGGATCGATCAGAGATTGATGCGTCTTAATGCAAGGTAAGCCAGCAATCTATACCCAACAAACATGATTACCAAGATGCCAACACTAAATGCAGGGCTAATTTGCCGCAGCACATCTTCTTCCACAAATTTGCAGCTTGCAATGTCATTCCCCCGATGTGAGCAACCCAATAAATATGAAAGTTTTTGGCCTTCTCCATACTGGACATTGATCAGTAACCTGTAACTGTAAAATGTAGTAGAAACGTATTTGATCCAAGCCATGCAAGAGGGCACCTTGTGAACGTAAAATCCTCCTGTAAGTACAAACGCCAGCATTGTGACTGTAACAATAGTTGACGCTTGTTTAGCATCCATTATAGCTGCACCTAAGGCGAGGCCAAGTCCCTGAGAGACGAGGACATAACCAAGTAGGACTAGCAGGGTCAGAAGAAACGCACCCAATTCGGGCTTCAGTCCAGCCATCCAGTAAGTCATTGTGAGGAAAATGGTTGGGAGGATGATCTCCATTGGCAAATCTCCCACGATCCTCGACATGAAATACGACGACAGATTGTACATACCAGAGGCTCTTTCCTTCATGAAAATTGCTCTTTCTTGAGGGAAGGCAAACACAGCATTAAAAGATGGGAAGACACCCCAAAATATTGACATGAAGAAGAGGAGACCTAGACGGTCTTGAATGTCTCGAAAATCAGAGTGCCACCACATTAGGCCTGCCAATATCGCAGCTGTGATCACTTGGAAGATTCTGAGAGTATTGAAGGTCTCGTGTTTTCGCTCCTTCAGGCTTCTCTGAAGAAGAATGGTGAATTGGTTCAACCAAGTGGCGACCCCGATCCTAATACTGCATATATGTTCTCTCGTTGAACGGCTTGCAGTGAGAAATCTTTCATTTGTCTGATTAACGTTCGTCACCAGGCATGCGGCCTTGACAGTCGGAGCCAGAATTGTGTTATAAGATTCAATCAGGGATTGTTTCACACTGGCATTGTCTCTTTCATTTGAAGCGTCTGGACAGACACCTGCGTAAGTTTAGCAAGAGACGTTGATATAGGATCACAATGAACCAAAATGAAACTTAATTGACCTGTTGATGACAAACTCATTCAAAATTTGCGGAAAGAAACCATGTTTTCATTTCTGAGGTTTACAAGATGGACTTGGCCAAAGAAAGCACTAGAACTGATTTCTGCTGTGAAATTATGCCACTTTTCCATATCTTAAATAAGTTACTGATCTGAACAATAACTTGCATAATGCCACAGCTGAAGCTGAGCTTTATGATTATTAAAGAACTGCAAAGCTTGTGGTTCAGTGTCCTAATCAAAATAGGGTGATTAATTGACCAACCCACATTTACGAAAGATACAAACTACAAGTTACAAAAAAGTACTCAATACCTGTCAAATACAGAGTAAAAGCAAATCAAGGACTATGTTTCCAGCTTAAACAGATACTGTCACTACCCTAGAATTTTCTTTTTCAATTTTTATGAACAACTGTAGTATACTTGAAGAGTGACGAAATTATTTTTGAGTAATTCATGATCAAAATCAACTGACAAAGACTTACTATTTTTCTTGGCTAAGGCCATTAGGAAAAAAGAACAAAAATTGATTTCTTTAGCGTCTTAATCAAGGATAAAGTAAGCACAGGAACAAAGCTGTTGCGTAGCTGGCTAGAGCGTAGTTTCTCTAGTTGCAATCTTAAAAAGTAGGCAGCAGATAACTTGGAGAGTCCTAATGGCATCGTAGGATCATCCTTCATAAAATATCATATTTGTGAGCACTAACCACCAATCAAAACCAAACAAATATCAGGAAACTTTCTTGCAAAATCTTATTGGACTAAGGATATATATAAATAAAACAGAAGAGACTAGACAATTGTGATTAATTTAATAAGCAAAAGATCCAGCGACAAATATGTAAGCGGAAAACCAAAGAAAGTAACGATCTTGGACATATGTCTAAGCCAACGAAAGCTCATGAGCAACCTTTGCGGTAAGGTGGAAGTCCACTATCGGGAATATTGGTGGTGGCACTCAAGGTTTGGTGTCCAATCCATTACTACTTCTAAGCATATACCGTGACTTTAATTTGTCACACCAAAGCAGCCAGCCCAATACGTGCTGATGTTCGACATGTCAAAATAAAAGACGTTTGAAGAGTTAACAACGAGGACATATTATCGGAGATTTAAGTTAAATCCATTCAATAGGACAAAACTGTTAATTTATCAAATATGAGATAAGATTTTTTGTCTAATTTTATGGTGTTTATTGTGTTTAGTAAATCTCAGCTATTAATTTATGCAGGATTCATGCGAGACTTATATAAATAAAAGACTGAAATTCACTGAATATAATAAGACACTATAAAATTAGACAGAGAATCTAATAAATTGCATGCATAGTGATACTTGTCATTTTCTTTTATCACGAAGTCCTCATGGATGCATGATGGCATAGGTTTTGAACTTGATGAAAATTTGGCATGTCATGTAAAAGATTTGAATAGAAAGGTCACTAATACTGGATCACATGGATTAAGGAGGATTGGGACATTAAGCATTCCGAAGTGTCATCACTCATGACCTCAAACGTCATACATGACCGCGCAGCGCTCTCCTCCCCACGTCAGTCCACTACCGACCGCAATATGCAGACGACTAATGACTACCAGATTTTGACTCTCAAACTCAATATATAAAAACTAGGTAGGAAAATTTTCGCTTCCAGTTCGGAAAACCTAGTTGACTCCGTCGGTGTAAGTAATTGATAATGAAAACTAAGCACATATGCATACCTGTCATTAAAGAAGCCTAATTTAGATTCAAAGTATTCCGTATTCAATTGCAATCCCCTTCAAGAACAATTAGCTTACGTTTTCCCGGAGATATACAAAAGGAGTATTTGAAGGGTTAGAGAGTATTCTTTAAAAAGTTAATGAAATTTTGAATAACCAACCAATTTTGGGTTTGATCAACAATACCTAGTCAAAGTGCACTTAAAAAGTAAAAACTGTGTTTGCACATGCCTTATTATAGACTTCAAGTTAGTGGGCAGGCGTATCCCCACCTATTTTACGAACACCACTACATATTTGGATCACTTCAAATTTAATTATCAAGAAACGCACATATGCTGCCCAACCCTATGGTCAAAGGTGAAGCCAACTCTGAAGATGCCCATACAAGGAAACTGAGTCCTTAATTTGAGGTTTTGTTAAAGTAGCCAAGGACATGTACGCTCCTTCCACTCTTGAGACTGACTAAATCCATACTTAAACTATCAAATCCATAAATAAATACATTTTGGTGCTTTGATACGAGAATTTTTAAAATTTTGTTATATCAAATCCCCAAATTAATTTTTTATCATGTGTTTATTTAAGTTTACACAATGTTTGTAACTTTTATTTTTATTTTTTATTTTTTTGTTACTCACAAGATGTTCTAGGAGAGTTCCAACTATAAGAAGGCATCTTTAAGTCATCCACTCCTAGACTAATTTCGTCTTGAGTCGAGTAGGTCCCTTGCGGGAGATAAAACTCTGACTCGAAGTTTTAAACAGCTATATATACATAGACGTAGCTACATGGACCCAGTGGTGCACTGGCCCCGTAAATTTTAAAAAATTAAATATTATATATATATACATATATGAGGATGAAGTTATTTGAGGGGCTAGTAATGTATTGGGCCCCTCAAAATTTTAAAAAATTAAATATTTGGAACCTCCTATTATAAATTTCTGGTTCCATCACTATGTAAACATGAAGGCGGTTTGAACCCGCAACCTCACTTAAACTAGGAGAACCCCTTACCAACTCACCTGCACCCTAGGATTTGTAACTTTTATTTTTTAAAATAACATCGTGAATTTTAAATAAAACATTAATAGGGCAACGCTATTTTATAAAAACTGTATCACACTGTCACGTTCAAATTCCTTCAACACCATATTTCTAAACAATCACCTCGCCCCCATTATGGTATTCAAATTCTTTGTTTCATCGAAAATTATTGTTAAATAATATCTTATTGCACCAATCGATCCAATGCTAAATCTTCAATGCCCAGCAAGCTATTCAACGAATAACGGTGTATTTGGATCTAATTTGCCGTGAATGACATAAAACGGCACTGCCTGCTTTTTACATACCTAGGTTCCCAACAGAAAGTAAAAGCATAAACAGTTTCCTTTACGGGATGAAAACAAAAGAGAAAGCTCTAACGTTGTTTATTCTTACCTAATTGCTCCACTAACTTGCAGTATTTCTTATCAAATACACCATAATTATACATTTAATTTGGTTTATGCATAGTTCGATTCTCAAGGTCAAGAAGCCATGAGATCAAAACTTATCGACAACCAAGAATAATGCACCCAAAGTAGCATAAAAAGAGAACTGGTGAAGAGGAGGTCCAATGGAAAGGAAAACAAGGATCGATAAAGGAGTCATGGTGGGTTTGGCCAAAAAGTGACTCGTGAGGTTAAGCATAGACGACACTTGGAAGCTAAACGAAAATCAAAACTTCATACGTTTCTCATTGAATTTATCCACTAAAGTTCCTTCAGATCACCTTTCCATCTTGTTCAAACTTCAACCTATAAAATAATGATTTATGCATTGGCCCATTATCATCCTCCTCCACCTTTACGAACACACAGTCCCACCATCTACATGCACCCCCTGACACCACCAGCCAACCACCACTCACTTGCTCAGAGATAGTTTCTATCAGCTTCTCTAAACAATTACGTAACTACTAAACATTCTCAAATTGAGAATGCCAAAGTCAAAAACTGTAAGACACATACATGCCCCATTTTTACAGCTAGTGTTTGTGCGGCAGAGAATATTAAATGCACATCCAGTAGATATATTTAGAGGCGGTCATACTTTAAGGTTTGTATGGGAAACGATGGTTAGTAGCCGATAGCTCTTATATGTAGTCAACACATCTGACAACAGGATAAAAGATGGGCATGGAAAAAGTATATACTAACTACATGCCACATGGTGATTTTGTCTTTATGATAAGAAACCTTTACTCTGTGGACAAGTTCTTCAACTATTTCTTCAGTTCCACAAACCAATCCCCAGTTTTTTTTCTAATTGATTGTTGCGGATACATATTAGCCACCTAGAGTAGGGATTCAAATATCTAAAAACGATATCTTATCGGATTAAGGAAAGAAAACTCCGGTATGTCATGCATCTGAGTTAACTAAACAGAGCTGACCCGACTTAGGGAGAAAAAGCAAGAAAACAAATTATGAAAATCAAAAAGCATACGTACCATTAGCGAGATCGAGCAAAAAATCCGCAGGATTCATAGGGAAGGACGGCGAGAATCCAACCGTCCTGAAATAGTCCATAGCCACACTTCCCTTGCCAAAGTACAAGCATCTCCCTTCACTCAACAACAGCACCGAGTCAAACATCTGGTAAACTCGGCTAGAGGGTTGATGCATGGACGTCACTATTGTCTTTCCTCTCTGTGATAGTGACCCCAAGGTTGAGACCAGCCGGTACGCCGCCGTGGAATCCAAACCCGACGTCGGTTCATCCAGAATAAGCAAACTAGGGTTTGTTAACATCTCGTGAGCTATACTCACTCTTTTTCTTTCACCACCCGAAACTCCACGCACAAAACTGTTTCCTATTAGGGTATTCTCACATTTGGCCAAACCCAGCTGGGCTATCACTGACTCAGCCACCGAAATTTTCTCTTTCTTGGACAGGGAGTTGGGTAAACGAAGCAAAGCACAGAATATTAGTGTTTCTCGGACTGAGAGGTGAGGGTAGAGCACGTCATCTTGAGAAACAAACCCAGTACGTCTCAAAATTTGCTTGGTTACTTTCTTGTTGTTTGCGAGAATTGCTCCGGTCAAGCTCTGTACTTGAAGTCTTCCTGCTATTGCATTTAGGAGTGTCGATTTTCCACTTCCTGATGGACCTAGAATGGCCAAGATTTCTCCTGGAGACACCATACCCGTGATACCATTTAGGATTGTGTGTTCTTGAATTGTGGTAGCTGATCCTAATCCAAGACCGAGGGGAAGTCCCATATTGCTTCCCTTGCTTTTGTTCTCAACCTTGACTCTATAGCAGACGTCCATGAACTGCATGAAACAGACAGACAAAAAAAAAAATACCGAGTCAAAAGAAGAGTCAACATGATTGACTCGGGAAGTCCAACTCGTTTAGAGTAATGTTAATTTACCTTGAGAGTAACAGGATAACAAGAAGTGAAGATTAAAGATGAGAGGTGGTGATCACGCGAATCTCGAGAGGAATCTTTGGAATGATCACAGCTGTCTGCGTTGGGAGAATTTTGTTGATCATCATGGGCTGGCATTGTAGTTTTCGTAAAAGGATAGAAAGAAGTGAAGCAGAAGAGACAAAGAGATCAAGGAACGATGGGAAAAAAGGGGGTAATTTTGAGAGAGAACAAATGGGATTGCAACACAAGCAGAGGGTATTTATTTAGGAGCAAAAGGTGGCCAATGGTTGCCACGTCAAAGCGAAACGACTATAGGAGGTTTTGATACGTGGCCCTCTAAGGAGCCAGTTGGCAGCTTTTCGATGCGGGGGTGCTCGTTCAAGGGAAGTGCTCAATCAAAGCACCGTTCACTTTTTAAGGGAAAAGTATTGCCTTTTTCTTTTCAATTTTGATTCTCTCTCTCTCTCTCTCATATTTCATTTTAGAATACTACATAGAGATATCCACACTCTCACGACACACAAAAGTTTTTAATTTACTCATGTATGTACAGCTTCCATTAAAAAAAAATTTACAAAGCTCATGTAAAGAAAAGTTGTTAGATGTTGGGAGGGAGTCATTATTAAGTTCCTCTCTTAAGATTCTGTTGATAGAAAACATCTTTAGTTTCGATACAAGATTTTCCTCCCAAAATTTTTAAGAGATTTGTATAATGTGAGCTTCCGTTAACTTGTTTATTGTAATTTTGAGTACATCACATGATATGTTATTTAGCATGAGAAAGAATTATCTTATCACTCCCTTTTTCTATATTCATTGGCTTGGATGCCATATTCTCCAAAAAGTATATAAAAGAGAAATGAGAGAAAATAAGGAAACTTTTTCATATTTCTATTTTTAATTAGTTAAGACTTTTTAGGCACGGGTCTTTTCCTCGTGGAATCTTCCTAAACAAGTGACCCAACTCATTGCACTACAAGAAAAACAAGAATTAGTGATGAAAAATTACCGACAGAAAAGAAACCATTACAAATTACAAACGAAAATTCTATTTTCATCGAAAAAATTGTCGGAAAAAATTTCGTTTAGCGGCAGTAGTAATATCCGTCACTAAATACAGAAGGAAATCAATTCGCGAAAGAATTTAGTGACGGTATCAAATGCCCATCAATAAATAAGGTGGTAATTGTTAGCGGAATAATAAAATTTTGAGTTTGTCGACGGAAAATTTTCGTTGGTAAATTTTCGAGCTATACGTCGTCGTCTGCTTCTTCTTGAATGTTTTTAAGTTAAATAAAACGTTTTGTTTAACTTCAAACTCACCCGAAGCTGCTTCCCTCCCTTCTGCATCGTCTCCTTCTTTCTCCAGATCTACTGGGTCTTCGACGTTCTCTCTGGCATTGTGGAGCTATTGCGTCTTCTAGTCATTGTCTTCTTCGACCGTTGTCGTATTTTCGTGGACATATTTTCATATAGTAGATGATAATTATATTTGAGTATTTGATTTGTTTCATTTGTTTGTGTATTTTATGATTGGAAAACAACTTTAACGCAGAAATGTTAGTGATAGAAGGGACAAAACGTAGTTTTGGTTGTGATATTGAGATAAATTTCTAATGCATATAACGTGTTTGATGAAATGTTAGTTCATTGAAAAAATGTATTCGCGTGACTATTTGAGTTCTATTTGTTTTGTTAAATTAGAGAATGAATAATGTATTTGTGTGACTATTTGAAGGCTATGCATAATCTATAGAAAGTTGACTCATTTTAATCGAAAGTTAAGTGACTAGTGTCAAAGAAGAAAGAAAAGATGTAGGTGAGCGATTTTGACAATGTAAGTGATAATCTGCCATTATGTTTAGGGTTGTGATGTGACATTAAATTTTGGGTATTCACTAGTAATTAACAATTTATTATTGGAATAATTGAGACACAACACTAATAGTTGGATAATGTGATTTCCCTAGCTGCTTTACTGATGGTAAGATGAAGCTATGAAAATTCGTAACATTATAAGGCAAATTTGGTTTTACAATTTAGAGCAACAGAAAGAAGTATAGAAAATTATATCTCCATTAACTTGTCATATGTTACATACATTACATGTTACCCAAGCAAATATTTCTATCTAAAAGCTTCTTTTATGAAAATTAAAATGTATTTTTAAAATCAACCAAACCCAATAATGTTAAACTAACAAAAGATTAGATGTAATACCTAATGGAAAGAGCTTGAGCATGCAATTGAGAAAATGTTCTTTTCATACTTATAAAGAAATACATAAATAATGTTTCTCACAAATGAATCCCTAAAAAGGGAAACATAGATTGCAATCACAATAAACCAACTTTTAAATCTTTCATTAATTGTATTAATGATGCATGTTCTTATAAAGTTAGAGTATTAGTTTAGTAACTTGATGAAATATGTGCCCATTTGATGTTGCTAGAAAAATCACCTGAATAGACTTTTTTATGCTATCAACACAAAACTATAAGCTTAATAAGTGAAAATAATGACAAAAATATATATTGCAGTAAACTATGCTAAAAGTTGTGTATTATTTTTTTGTTGAAAATAAAAATTTAAATCTTGATTACATAAATTACATATGTGAGCGTCATGTCCTTTCACAATTCTTTAAAGTAGAGAAATTGTTATCTATAAAAAAAGAATTTTCTCTATTCAAGTATGATTGTACCTTGAATTGTAAGTGTTGGACCCTGTTTTGCTTTAAACCTTAATTATTATTTGCTTAATGATTTATTCATGCTTGATTATGTGTTTAATT
>JANTPM010000003.1:23931299-23942405 GCA_025434745.1 Erythroxylum divaricatum
AGTAGGTGGTCACATGTGTATTAGGTGTTTGAAATTGTATTATAAATAGAAGGGTTAACTTGATGTAAGATACACCAATTGATAAGAAGAATTCTCCTCTCCCAAATATTTTTCAAGTTTAGTTTCGGTTTTATAACATTTTTAAAATTTTTTCAAATTAATTAGAAAATAGAAAAAAGTGAAAGTTATTGTTACTATTCTGGAGTTTGTCAATAAAATTCGTAGAAAGGTTCTATTTAATGTTATACAAATGTGATGGCTAGTTACACTAATCATTACAAGTTAGTATATGATTTGTTGGCTAATCAGCCAAATAATAGCTAATTGACCCAAATCAACTTGTTAACTTTATGAAAAAGCTATTAATCTTGTTTGGTTATGAGCTGGTTGGATTGGCTGATTCAATCTAATCAGATGATTTTTTAAAAGCTCTTTTATAGGAGCTTCTAAAAAATCACCTGATAGCTTTTTAGTTTAATGTCAAATTTCCCCTCACTTTACTCTTTACTCTTAACCATCTCATTTCTCGTTTTCTTTAGAATCTTTTTCCTTTCCTTGTCTCTTGCCTTGCATCTCTCACGTCTCTTGACTCTCACATCTCCACCAAATCACTAGTCGTCAGTTTACGGATATGTGTAGCTTGTTTGAGAATCAGATCGGTGATCGTAATGGAGCTCGAGAAATTGGATCCTCAGAAGATAGGTAATCAACAAGATAAGCACCAGAACTTAGAGGTCATCTTTAGAGAGTTGGATATTAGACGACAGATCATACTCTTTTGTTCCTCTTTTCTTGTTTCCATTTTCCCTTATATCTTACACCTTTCTTTCTTTTCGTTCAGATGTATATCACGCTTTTCTCGTGTTCGACATTTGCTAAAAATCTTTGTTCAGTTTGTTTTGCACCTTCTTCCAAGGGATTATTTATTTAGGTGTGTTTTCTACAAGTCCACCTTCGCAAGTTTAAGTTTTTTATTCGTCTTCTGCTTTTTCGATCTTGCTCATCATAGAATTATCGATCGAACTTTGAACCTGCCACGAATGCGAACGGAAAAATTTAACCGATTGCTAATCTTGAGTTTGAGCTTGAAAATCCAAGCCTGGTTTTCAATCTGATTCAATTTTTCTTTTTATGATATTTATGTACGATCGTTGTTGTCATATTTGTTGTTGTTGAGGTTAAGGGAGAGATACTTATAGAATAGTGAAATCTAAGAGGGTCCGATCGAACGATGTTGTTGGCTATTTGGTTGGTTGATTATCGGATAAGAGAGAGAGTGGAGAGAGGTAAAGTGAAAAAAGGCCCTATGAACCATGGTCCTATGAATGATGACATATTGTAGCTGGTTATTGTTGTATTTGCATCTCATTCCTTGTTGCGGAAAACAAATTACTCTATACCTTTACCTATGAACTATTTTTAGATGATGGATTTTAGGACTGAGATAATTGAATATCTCTTTATTGTAGGCTACATTTAGAGGAGCCATGAAAGGCAAGCTGATCGTAAATTGTCCTTTGTCACAAGAACAAATATCGAAATATCATTTGTTATACAAGGACTTCTGATTACCATGTCTTTATGAAGTGTGTAATGTTGGTTTTGTAATATTTTACATTCACCATGATGATTTAATACAAGAATTATTTGTAGTCCATGTATTCTTATCCTCATTCTTTTTATTCTTCTATGGAGATTTTCTAGCAGTATTTGTTGAATAATTAACAAGTTAAAACCCATGTTTCTTTTGGTTGCAAATTATTTAACTTGTTTTTCCTTCATCTCATTTAAATTCATGTAGAGCTAAAGTTTCTGGAGTAGATATTAACATCTTTTTAATTAAATACATTCAAATTCTATATGAAGTTCTCGTAAACCACCATTTAGGTTACTTGAAGTCTTTTTGGCAAGGTTTATTAACTTGTAAAAGAGCATTGGACAGTTTTAGAGTTCTTATAACCTCTAATTAGTAACCATTTTATGGCATGACATGATTTGTTTAACTCACAACTATTTGGCATGGTTTTCAGTTCTTATCGTGAGGGGCATATAGAAATACTTCTAACTTGTTCCGTACAAATGTATTTACTACTTTCAATTAAACAACCATTTCAAATTAACAATCACTTCTAGTTATTACTACTTATTTGTAGTTTTACTTCTACATCATATCCTTCACTAACATTAAAGGCAATATTGTTTTTGTTGCTTACATTCAAAACCTTTAACCTGTTGTTGAAAGCTACTCAGAAGAAGCACATTTTCCTTCAAATAACAATTGTAAGACAATGCTATTGAACATCCATGATAAGGCTATGTAGTTTTGATCATCCCTGTGAGAGGTAAGTACTTGTTTCTCAAAACTTTTTGACAATTGTGTGTCACAGGCTTCAATCCCAACCAACAGTGATTATGATCTAGAGTTAAGAATAATCCTTTACTTTAATTTGAAAGGCTTTTATTTTCAGTTCAATTTTGTTAAAGTGATTATGTCCTAGTTTTTACTACTGAACTTTTTTCTTAAACCTTCTGGTATTCACAAATTCTTTGCTTAATGTGCGATATGTACATGTGAGAAGATGATGGGGGTTTGATAGAGGGTCAGAGTAATAATCAAATCAGACTTTGGATTTGATTTACATACAAGCATCATTACAGATTAGGATGGTAATAACCTGAAAAATCAATATTCCAAAATGCGACATGTGATATACTTGACTTTGTTTAAATTTATGTAGTGTTTGCTTCTTGATGATATATAATGCCTAAACACTAATAAGAAAACTTGTCCTTCCTACTCAATTTTGGCCAAGTTCAATTTCCAACTCTATTCCACATAGGATTTGCAATGGGTAGAAATAGTTAACCCTGAACCATAGTTTTAGTCTGATTAAATTTAACTTATTTAACTGAATGTGATCTAAGTCTTATTAATTTGTAATTTGTGAACCAATAAGAATTGTTAAACAAAACTTAATTAAACCAAAATTGATTTAATGTGTTCGGGTTGGGTAAGGACGAAACTAAATTGTCAGCCCTATCTCCACAAATATTGGAAAATTTTAATGTTGCACAGTTTGATATATTTTTGCATGTTTGATCAAAGTGAAATTATTTTAGTTTATTGGAAGTTATAATAGGTCAAACAAATGCCATTTACAAATGAACCAAACCTACATGTTTATTACATTTGGATATGGTTAAGATTGAAGACACAAAAGCGATAGGTTCATTTGCATTCTTCCTCACCATCTGTTGCTGAAAGCTAATTGTTTTTGTAATCAATTGCTCATCGTAGCTTCCTACATCTTTAGGGATTAGCTTCAACAAAAAGCTCAGTCAGATATATGCTCCCGAACATTAGGGAATGAGTCAAGTGATCAGTGTATATCAGTTATCCTTAATTTTTGGTTGACATACCTTATTGATAGAATTTTACAAAATTAAGATTTATTTTGCAAATAGTTTATTCTTCTCAAAATTTTGTTAAGATGGTTTTGTAATCATGCATTAAAACTTGATTATTTAATATTTACAAATTTATATTTATCTTTTTCTAATATTATTTAATTTATTTAATAGATCTTTTGTTACCAAAATGTAGTAGTATTTTCTTAAATTATTATATATAAATAAACAGTAATTAGATAGAAAATATTTAATAATTTTTTATTCACAGTAAATATGCAATTCTAAAAGGAAACATTCACACTAATTTTTTTTTAATTTTAACACACGCTCATGTTTATGAAATGTTATCTTTAACTTGTCAAATTTAGTTAACAGAGAAGTGTCATTACTTTTTTTTTATAATGACTTTGTTAAGTTAGAACTCTCTCCTATCATTCCATCGAAGCCTAACTTGCAACCATTTTGTTTTATCCCGAACTCTCTCTTTTTAATTTTCATGTTTAAGAAGGTTTTCTTTAGATTTTTTATTCTTCTCCTAATCTTGTTAAGATGGTTTTGTAATCATGCATTAAATTTGATTATTTAATATTGCAAATTTATATTTATCCTTTTCTAATATTATTTAATTATTTAATAGTTCTTTTTTACCAAAATTTAGTAGTATTTTCTTAAATTATTATATATAAACAACTAGTAATTTAATAGAAAAATGTTTTTATAATATAATATTTTAAATAAAATATATATTAAAATAAAATTTTATATAATTTTTGAATAATATTCACAAGTAAATTCTATTACTCATTTTAAACTAAGAGATCAAATAATTTTAAATTAAGTAATTAATAAAAATATTACGATGATAGAAATTATTTATATATTTATTTTGTTGGAATAGTCTAATTCAAGTTAGTAAAACCAATTAAGTAGTGAAACCAATTGCAAATTGATTAACTTACATATAATTTTTTTTCATCTTATATAATTAGATGACATCATCCCGAAAAGAAAACAAAGGAGGAAGTCAAGGGGGAATAATATAGGTAGGATTTGTTGGCCAAAAGAAACTTCTTATCTTTTGTGACATTTGCAACCAACATATTGAAAGGAGTAAGGGAAAATATGGTGGAGTTATTTGTCAAAGGTTACCATGTAAGAAGGTGGAGGAAGAGTTTCACAAAGCAACCGACTTACCATAAGATAAAACTAAGCTTAAAAATAAGTTTGATTGGGTGAGAACTAGATGGGTTCTTTGGAAACAATTGAAAGGGAAAGAAATGAGATTAGGATGTGATTACGATAAAGGAACAATTCCTACTAGTGAGGAATGGTGGATTTTGAAGATTAAGGTTATCCCTTTTTCCCAATTTAAGTTATTTTTCTTTACTCTAATGTTAAATAGTTAGTTAAATATAAGTTATTTAATTTTTGTAGGAGAACGTCAATTTTAAAACATCTAAAGAGGAAGAGCTTGAACATGAGCTTGAATGTTAGTTGGATTAACTTTCTGGATGTTTGGCTGAAGGAGAGACTACATTTTGTCCTGTGGTTGACTTTCCACAAGGACAATGAGAAGTTGAGGAAGTATATGTTCCTTCTCCACTTGAAAATCATAATGCTCATCAATTGTTAGGCTATCATGATCATGAGAATACATTATATTATGAACTTGGTTAGCTTATTTTATTATATTATGTTATCTTGTTAAATTTATAATTTTATTACATGCTCTATTATTTATTTCTTTATATTTAGACATATAAGTTTCTTGTTTATTTACAATATAATTTTACTTATTGATCTGTAGGTATGGATGATAATGTTATGTAAATTATGCAACTTCTGCAAATGAAGCAATTTTTTGGACAGTGCAAATGAGTTTTGGGATTCGGTGGCTTATGTAGCGGGTTACATGAGTTTGTACTTTTTTAACAACATATACAAGGACCCATGCATGACTTTCTATCAAATAGGAGAACTATGGATGAGTGAATTATTGAATGGTCATGAAAAACAATTTTTAATATATTTAGGATGAATCAAAATATATTTTGTCAATTATGTATAGTTTTGGAAAATAATTATGGTTTGACACCTTCAGATAGGATGTCTATTTTGGAGAAAGTCGGTTTATTTGTGTATTTCTTAAGTAAAGGTTCCTCTAATAAAGATACCTAAGAGCGCTTTCAACATTCTAGTGAAACTGTGAGTAGAGTTTTTAAAGAAGTTTTGACTGTTATGGATGGATTTTCAAGGGATATACTTGTACCAAAAGATCCCGGATTCAAGGACATTCCACCATAAGTTGTTAATGATGCTAGATATATGCCACATTTTAAGGTAATTGAATATGTTCTTCCTCCCCCTTCATTATATTTTCCATTGAAAAATGTTGCTATATCATCTTATGATTATTGTTTTATATTAGGATTGCATTGGAGCTATTGATGGTATATATATAGTGGTAGTTGTTGTAGAGGAGGATCAAATGAGATTTAGAGGATGGAAAGGAATAACAACAACAAATGTATTAGCAGCATGTGACTTTAACTTACTATTTACATATGTTTTAGCGGGCTAGGGGGATCAACACACGATTCTCATATTTTCCTTGACACAATCGGTAATCCGAGACTTAAATTTCCAAAGCCACCAATAGGTAATTTTAAGATTTGTATTTGCTATTCATGATTTAGATTTTTTATGATATCATTTATACTAATTATATTGTTTCTATGGAAACTCATGTAAATATTACTTGGTTGACAAAGGCTATCCGGAAAGATAAGGATATTTGACACCTTACCCAAAGATAGGGTATCATCAATCGAAGTTTCGTGGTGCAAATATAAGATATAGCACCCCCTTATCCTAGGGTACATACTAGGACGCCTAGATGATATTCTAGCACACAACCTATGATAATGACGCTCAATGTTCAATCATAACATTAACTTAACATTGCATCATCTATCTTTGTTCTCTTATAATGATCATAAGGAAAGTCACCATAATTTTAAAACCAAAAGTTTCCTCATTTAATATCATAAAAACCGAATTTACAATGTAACTTTTACAATATCACCCAAAGTATGTACATGATCCAAACCTAATACAAAAATACACTATATGAAAGAGGAAATATACAAAGTCTATATAATCTATCCATATCCAGTTGATCGACCTTTGAGCCATTCCTTCTTGTCACCAAAAGCAAAAGTCTACACTGCTAGTAGTGTCCCTCAGTAACTAATATCGTCTCTCGATCTTGAAAAATCAACGTTACAATTTTGATGAGTTTTACAAACTTAATGAGGCAAACTCAATGAGGCAACTATCATTGATGGTTCACTCAATTTATGAATCACATCAATACATATAACACATATTTCACAACCTTGCATAATTCATCATATATCACATTCTCACTCAAGAGTAGACAATTTAACATTTCAATCAATACAACATGCTTAATAAAATGCATATGAATGTTCATGTGACTCTTTTCCGATTATTACATTATAATGACCGAGTGCCGAAACTATCCCTATCCGTTGTGGATACCGAGATCATTTATACTATCCCTTATCCGTTGGAGATGTAGGGCTCATTTTACATAGTGAGCCTTTAGCTCTAAATCACATTTAGAGCTTTAAGCTCGTTTTCGGTGGCTACTCAGATCTAAACTCTCATTACCTGATTATGCATTTATGAATGGAATGCATCAGTCATAATCAATCATGTCATGAAATATTTAGTTCATCACATTAACATATAAGTAGCACTTCAATATATCTCATTCATATATCACAGTCATTGGACCTTCATTGTCTAGAATCAACACAATCAAATCACATTCATTCATAATTCAAACATAATTTAAAATAAACAATTGTTGAGTGAGATCATCTAGGTTACTCACTAGTCGCTCTCGAGGAAGTTCCGACAACATCTGGAGGTTGACGTTCCTATTGCTTCTCTATATCAGATAACACACACATATATCACAATTTGCACAATTATAGGTGTTCAATAATGCATATGTATGTATATGTAATATGCACAACGCATATCATGACAATCCCGGGTATCACTCTATTATCCTCGTCATGTAAACATTCATATTTCCAATCTCACATAAGTATCATTTGTACTTAGGTTTATACCTCACTAAACAAAAAAAATTAAAATTCATAACTCATTTGGTCAATTTAGATTTTCCTGATTATACCTTTGGGTCTACTATTTATGCTCAATCCGACCAAGAAAATGAAATAATTTGGCAATACTTTCTTCTAGAAAATGTTTCTCTTATCTCTCAAGTTTCTAATGACTCTAAGATCATTCAATTCGGTTCAGTACTCTAAAGGTTATACTCCAAATATTGTAGACTAAACACATTACAAATTCAGCTATTATATGATTATGCTGTCAAGTTGTACTACTCATATCTCTCAATTACAATATCCAAAAGTTACAAACTTTATATCCATTGAAAGCTAAGAGATTAAGCTACAACTTTTATGAAGACACTTTGGTATGGTTCAGCCTACATCAATACATTTTAATCGATAACTATAGGATATGATTTCCGTATCGGGTAGTGTTATAACCTAAGCCAAGATACAATTTCAAGCCAGATTTTGAAATTCTTATAGACATAATTAAAAATTGATGTCTTCATGAAAGATGTAATCTTACACCTCTAGTTTGGTCCAGATTAAGAATCATCTCATTTGGATAACTACATATCAACTTATGGGTAAGAAACAAAAGCATAATCAGTGAATATGTCACAGCTACATTCACCAGCACTCATCTTCCAGTTTTCCAGATTTTATAACATCCAACCTCATGCACCTAACACATCTTGTTCAAATATCACCCTTTTTACATCATTTACTCTTTATTATCAACTCCATTTAAACTCAATATCATTCACAAACAGATCAGAACCAAAAATCAAAACCAGAAAATATTTCACGTATTTCAACGGTGAAAACAGAGTATATGTATGTAAATCAACTTGCATGAATTTCTGCACTCCTCTCATGCACGTTTTTATTGATCTTTCAACTCGCAAAATCATTTTAAGACTACCTTATAACATATTGATTATCAAAACTAAAAAAATGAACAAATACACATCTTTATACTATATTCACGGTGAACATGAAAAATGTCCATTTTCACATAATCATTCAATGACAATTAAATCACCAAATTTATCTCATATACCTACAACTCATAAGTATTAACAAGATACTTACTTGATAAAACTCCAAAATCTTCAAAAACTCCAAGAAGCCCTAACTCTTATGCACCCATGCACATCATCTTGAAGGTGGTTTAGGTTAGGTTTTTCCTGAGGCAAAAGAAATAGATAACGAAGTTAGAGTAGCAAAAGTTAGATGAAAGCAAGATATAAATCTAGTGGAGGTTTCTGTGAATCAAAAGTCCAAGAAGGAAAAAGCTTGCAGAAGATAGTTTTGAAGAAAAGACTAAGTCAAAAAGTAACTTAGTCTTTCAAGTATAAAAGAAACGTGAAATGGGTCTGTTAAGTCAAGAAGGCTTCACTTCTTCTATTGATTTTGATGAAAGTCAAATAATAATAATAATGTGAACTATTTTGATAAATTTGTTAAGTGCATAGATAAATATATGTGGCACAATTCATCAAATCAAGACTATACTTAAGTAAAAGCTGAATAAGACGAAGCGTCTAAGATGGATTAGACGAAGCGATTAAGTCTAAGATGGATAAGATGAAATGATTAAGTCTAAGATGGATCAGACGAAATGCTTAAGTCTAAGATGGATCAGACGAAATGATTAAGTCTTAGATGGACTAGACGAAGTGATTAAGTCTAAGATGGATCAGACGAAGTGATTAAGTCTAAGATGGATCAGACGAAGTGATTAAGTCTTAGATGGATCAGACGAAGTGATTAAGTTTGAGATGGATCAGACGAAATGATTAAGTCTAAGATGGATCAGACGAAGTGATTAAGTCTCAGATAGATCAGACGAAGTGATTAAGTCTAAGATGGATCACACGAAGTGATTAAGTCTCAAATGGATCAGACGAAGTGATTAAGTCTGAGATGGATCAAACGAAATGATTAAGTATTAGATGGATCAGACGAAATAGATGCATCTAATCAAGGCGATGTAACTGAATAATGTACTAGAATGTCAGTTAGTTGGAGTTAGTTACAAGGCTCAACTAATAACAGACTCTAAAAGATTTTAAAGATTCATATCATAGACGGTTTAACACAATTCAACTTTACTCCATATGTCTCTAAAAGTTCCAATATCATCTTCTCACAAATTCTAAAGTAATCTATAAAATTTTTTTCAATATCATTATTCTTATTTCTATTTTCATTATCAATTCCGGTAATACCCCATAATTTAATTTTTTTTTTCTAAAATTCACCAAAAGTTCTAAATCACTAAATACATTCTCTAAATCAGTCTTTCACATATAAAACCCACAATTCTAAAAAAAATCACATTCCACATATATAAATCAATTATTCCTAGAATTTGCTAATGAATGCATGTACAAATATTTTCATGTGCAGAAGTTCAATATTCACATGTGTGTGTATATCATGTAATGCATGAGCATGTAATGCACTTCTAATCTCTCAGTAATCTTTCATATTTACCATTTTAGCCTTAACATGGGTAACAGGATGTTACAACTCTCCCCTCCTTAAAAGAAATTTGTTCATCGAAGTTCTTACTTGATTGCTCAAACAGGTGGGGATATTGTCTCCTCATGTGCTCCTTTGTTTCCCAATTTGCTTCCTCAATTGAGTGATTCCTCCAAAGGACATTCACCAATGGAATGAGTGGGTTCCTTAATTGCTTGATCTGAGATCCCACTATCTTGATCGGCTCCTCAATATATCTTAAATTACTAGCTACTTCAATCTTCTGAGCCAGTTTCACATGTGTTGAATCCGATCGGTATCTTCGGAGTATACTCACATGAAATACATTATGCAACTGAGATGTCTCATTCAGTAAAGCCAACTTATATGCCAAAGGTCCTATCTCAATACTCCTTTCCAAGGTGACACTCTCAGAAATACTTTGTCTCCCAGATAGATTGTATTCCATATGTTAGAGTAGTGCCCTAAAGGTAATCGCCTTTAGCTCGTTTTGTATAAAGTTATGTACAGACTTTATTTTCAATAATAAAAAAGGTATATTTCATTATGATTTATAAGCAAATTAATGAAGCCCATGATATATGACATAACATGAAGGAAATTATGATGAGATCATACTATTGAGATTCCTATCATATGCAATTATGTCAATATCTAAATTATCCCTAGTCATAGGATTAATAAAACTGGACATCGTTAATCCGGATAGACTAGCATATGTCAAACTCCTTGATTTGATCAATCAGTGGATCTCAGAAATTGTAGGCATGAGATGCTTAGAGTTGAGATGTGAATGCTTACTAAAGGTAGGAAGTACATCGGATGACCTACTATGAGATCATCACATGAATTTCCTATTCTAATGTCAATGATAATCTCATCATAACAATGGTGCAAGTATCTTTAGACTTGAGGTACTCAAGGATATCTTCGATACTGATTCTGTGCTTTGACTCCATTCCTTGTTGCCTTACAGAGGTCGCTCATAGGGTGGTGCTTGGGTACAGCT
>JANTPM010000003.1:23959381-23973783 GCA_025434745.1 Erythroxylum divaricatum
TTATTATTATTATTATTATTATTATTATTATTATTATTATTATTATATGTTCTATATTTTTATTAGAGTTATAAACTAAATTTTGTTTAATTAAATATATAAAATATAAATTGTTATAAGAATATTCAACGAAATACTAAGATATATAATATTCATGCTCTTACAATTTTTGTTAAAGTCATGTCCTCATAAGTCATTTTACACATAAACAACTAATTTTACCAAAAAAAAACTCTAATAAACAGCTAATGCGATTTGTTGGTCAAATCAACTGATATAATTAACTATCAACTAACAGCTAATGCAATCAGTTAATTGCCAAGCAGAATGCTAAAGTAAAATCTTACTTAAAGACGAAAATCAATGAGAAAGGAGTATAAATATAACAAAAGTTCTTTGTGACGTTGTTCAAGCCTAATTTGAACAACTTCTCTGATATTTCTATGAAATTAAGGATAGGCTGGAGAGGTATAAAGCTGTTATAGTTGAAATACGATATAATCCACCTCCAAATACTAGGATGGATGACTTTATAGTATATGACAAGATGGAAGGGCTGCAAACCAATTAGGAGAGCTAAACTTAAAAAGTGATAAAAGAAAAGGAAGAGGAGAAAGAATAATAAGACAAAGAATAAGGTTTTATGATTTATAAAAGAGGGTAGAAAGAAAGGATAAGAAACACAAATATTAAGATAATTGTTAACCCCTTAACATTGTAGGATCCTTTTTGCTATCATTGGTGAGCCTTGGCCAATGCTTTGCATAGATTACGCATGAGGAAGGCATGCCAAAGGAACCAAGGTGACTTGACCAAGTAAAGATCAAGCATGGTTTGAGTTGCGATGATCATGGGAGTGTTGATTGGCTTGATGGCAAGGGCAAGTTGGACTAGCCTAAGATGTCTTTGGTGGGACCAAGGATGAAATGGTGCTCAAAAGATGGACCATGGATGAACGGAGTAGATCATGGGTGCGCATTGGTCAGATCACGTGCGAAGTGACTCAAAACTTGGCTACCTTCACCTTTGGATAAAGATCATAGGTGACGTGGCTAAGTTAGTGGGATGAATCATAAAAAAAGTGGGATGACATGGCAAAGAACATGGATGAGGTGTCTTATAAGCATTTTACACATGTTGCTTTGACTTAAGAGTGGGATAGTGGTAAGTTATGTAAACCACCCACTAAAGTAGTCCCTAAAATGGTTGGGGATGTCAACCACCAACTAAGTTAATGGCTTAGTGACCTTAAGACCATTTTCTTGTATTCTTGCCCAACGTCTCCTAAAGCCTATAAATAGCTTATTCGAGCAAGGATTCATTCATCAGAGAGAGTTGGAGCTTTGTATCCTTTGTATCAATTATGAGTAATATAAAGGTTGGTCAATTTTGTTGTGAAGTTGTATGCATCTTTCTCTTCTTATTACTATCCATTCTATTATGTTGGCTAAGTGAATTTCGTGGGTTTACTTTGTCTTTATAGGAAACACCTTAAACACAGGAATTTGGTAAGGTTGAGCTGAATTGTGAGAGTTCAACTATTGTACTTAGACTTTGGCGCATTTTGTAAGCAAACATGGAGTTATTTGCTAAGTCTTTGTAATAGTTTTTATCAGAGTTGTGTTGGTGATTCAATGGTGGGTGGTATCAATCTTACGGAGCATGTCACGAGGGTGGAAATGCTCATCGATCCTTTACCTTGGGTGAAGAAGAAGTCCCATCTTATGTATCACATTTTGAAACCTTGGAAGAGCAAATCCAAGCATTGTGAGATCAAGTGGCTGAATTGTTTAAAGTAGAATAGGATGCCAATTTCAAGATGATTATCCTTAAACGTGTGATAGTAACTATAGATGTGGGACATGTTGAAAGCAACATGCTAAAGGTGCATGAGCCAAGAGTTTTCGAGGGCACTCAGAATGCTAAGGAACTTGAGAACTTTTTGTGAGATATGGAGCAGTATTTTGTCGCTGCTAAAGTGTCGGATATAAAAAAGCTGAACGCGTCGGTATTGTATCCTGATGGAGATGCAAAATTATAGTGGAGAACTTGAACCTCTGACAAAATTAGTGTTGGCCATCCTTTTATGGATACATGGGAGAGGATGAAAAAGGACCTGAAGGATCAATTCCTTCCAAACAATATTGCTTGTCTTGCAATGGATGTCTTGAAATAGTTGAAACACGATGGTTTGGTAAGGATTATGTGAAGAAATTTATTTCCTTAATGCTTGATATTGAGAATATGTTAGATAAGGGCAAACTATTTAACTTCATGTCAGGATTACAACCTTAGGCACAAATGAAGTTGTGAAGGCAAAATGTCAAGGATGTTGTGGGTGCGATTGTGGCTGTGAATGCTTTGGTAGATTTCATATTGCCAAAGGAAACCAAGGCCTCTTCCTCTTCTCAAAAATCAAAAAGCACTTACCAAGAGAAGTGTGAAGGAAAGAAAAAGAGAGACCAAGGTGAGAAAAAGAAGAATGATCACAAAGGGAAGTCCAAATAAACTAGGCAACCTAAATAAGGTGAGAAGTCTTTTAAGAAAAACTGTGGTTATTTCTTATGCAGTGGTCCTCGCTATACCCATGACTACCTAAGAAAGGAGAAGTTGAATGCATTAATAACGGATGTGGATCGTGAAAGTAATCACTTGGAAGCTTAATCATATCCTATCTGCTTACTCAATACAATCAGTACAGAAATAAATCCATTTAAGCACCTTATATATGTTAAGATACATGTCAACAAGAAAGAACTAACTGCTATGATGGACACCAGTGCCACTCATTCCTTTATTATGGAATGATTGGTGTGAAAGTTGGTGTTGAAGATTAGCAAGACCCTTACAAAAATGAAAACTCCCATAACGAAATCCCAAACAGTAATAGGAGGTACATACAATATTCCTTTAAGTATGGGAAATTAGAGTGGGAAGTGTAACATGATGGTGATAAATCTCAAGGTTTTTGATTTAATTTTAGGCATCAACTTTCTTAAGATGGGAAAGGTGGTGCTATATCCTCATCTTAGATGTATAATGTTTATGAATGAACAAAATTCATGTTACATCAATTATTGTAGGTTTATAGATAGAATTGTGGATAAAACAATAATTGTAGCCTATGTCTCTATCATAAGTATCAAGGATGTGATGCCGAAGGAGTTACCAAAAACTCTCCTCGTTGTGAAATTGATTATAAGATGAAACTGGTGCCAGGTGCAATACCTTCTACCTGTGCCCCTTATCAAATGTCGCTATTAGAGTTAGTGGAACTACGGAAGTAACTTGGTGAGTTGTTAGAAGCAAGATATATCTAACCATTGAAAGCCTCCCTATGGAGCTCTGATTTTGTTCCAAAAGAAGCAAGATGTAGCCCTAAGGATGTGTGTCGACTATCGAGCTTTGAATAAAGTGACTATTAAAAATAAATATCATGTTCTTTTAGTTCAAGACTTAATGGACAGATTGTCAAGGGCAGCGGTGTTCATGAAGTTAGACTTGCAGAGTGGGTATTGGCAAGTGTGGAAAGACGACTTATGTAACTCAATATGGCTTATATAAATTTGTAGTATTATGCTATTTGGCTTGAAAAATGCCCCTCCTACTTTTTATAACTTGATAAATGATGTGTTGAATGAATTTTTGGACAATTTTTTGGTGGTCTATTTAGACGATATTGTGGTCTGTAACATTAATATGTCATAGCATATACAACACTTACGGAAGGTGTTTGAAAGGTTGCGATAACATAAACTTTTTGTAAAGATGGAGAAGTAAGAATTTGCATAGTCATAAATAAATTTTTTGGGACACTCGTGTGAATGGACCTGAAAAGGGTACAAGTTATTGTTGATTGGCAGGTTCCAAAGACAGTGAAGGAACTTAGGAGCTTTCTTGGCTTGGCGAATTACTATTGCCAATTTATTGTCGGGTACTCGAAGAAGGCAACACCCTTGACCGACTTATTAAAGAAGAAACATGCTAAGAAGCTTTTGAGAAGTTGAAGGTTGTCATTTCAACTGAACCTGTATTGAAGTTACCCGACTTTGATATTCCTTTTAAGGTACACATGGATGTTTCAAACAAAGCTATTGGTAGAGTCTTAGTGCAAAAAGGACATCCGGTAGCATTTGGCAGGTCTATTTATTGGGTACTAGGTTTTGTTATTTGTATAGATCATATGGCTAACACCTTTCTAAGGACTCAAAAGAAGTTATCTGCAATGCAAGCCCAGTGATAGGAGTTTCTTGACGAATATGACTTTGAATGGGAGTACAAACTGAGGGGACATAACAATGTGGCGGAAGCACTGAGTAGAAAGGAAGTCTTTGTAGCCTTGTATGCAATCACTTAAGTGGAATCAGACTTATTGGAGCAAATTAAACCAGCAGCTCCAATGGACAACACTTATGGCCGAATTGTGAAGCAAGTAAAGGAGGGTGTTGTGTGACGATTTTGGCTAAATGTTGAGGGGTTACTTATGAGAAAGAATAATCAATTGTGCATGCTAAGTTTTGTTGCCTTACGGAAGCAATTAATGAAAGAAACATACGATTCACAGTGGGCTAGTCACTCCAGAGTCGAATGGAGTTAGCACTCCTTTCCTGATCTCACTATTGGCAAAAGATGGAGAACAACATTCAAGTATATGTTAAAACTTACCTTGTTTTTCAATTGGATAAACCTGAAAGGAAGAAGGAGGCAAGTTTGTTGCAACCCTTGTCAATTCCGGAAAAACCATGGATGTCGGTTTCGATGGACTTCATTGGTGGGTTTCCAAAGGTGGACAACATGATTTCAATCATGGTGGTAGTTGATAGGTTCTCCAAGTATGTGGTCTTTGTGCCAACTCCAACTTCGTGTCCCTCAGATTCTGATGCAAAACTTTTTACAAAATTGTGGTGAAGTATTTTGGGATTTCGACGAACATAGTAATTGACCGAGATGCTCAATTTACTGGCCGATTTTGGATGTCTCTCTTCAACATGATGGGGTGTGAATTGAAGATCTCAACTACGAATCACCCACAAATGGATGATCAATTAGAAAGGATCAATAATTTATTAGAGCAATACTTATGGCATTATGTAAGTACAAGTCAATGAAATTGGCTAAGTGTACTTGATACAGCACAGTTTTGTTATAACTCGCACAGATCCCAGTAACGGAGAAAAATCCTTTTAAAGTTGTTCTTGGACAACAATCACTTACTCCTATCGAGATAACCCAACAAATGTTAGGAGGAAAATGTCCAACTGTTTATCATTCTGTGAAGGAAAGCAAGAATTGTTAGATGAGACAAAGGATAGTCTTCACAAAGCTTACAAACGGGTGAAGAAATATATAGATTAAAGGAGAAGACCGTTTGATTTTGACATCGAAGATAAGGTAATCCCCAAACTTACTCCCTAAATTTGAAAGAAGATTAGTAGCAAGTAGGTGTATGGAGGGTTGGTGCCAAAATATGATGGGCCATTCAAGATCTCTGAAAAGGTGAAAAATGTAGCTTATTGTCTCAAGTTACATGAGCGTTTAAAGGTACATCCTACTTTTCATGTGAGTTTTTTTAAGACATATTATAAGGATTCAATATATCATAAAATGAGTTAAGTAAAGAGAGCTTCGCCGGTGGTAAGGAAACAATTTGATGAACAAATTGAGAAGATTTTGGATCATTGGATATTGGGGCAATACAAGAAGAGTCGAAGGATGGAGTTCCTGATTCAGTGGAAGAATAAATCAGTCTTCGAAGCTACTTGGGAGAAAGAGATAACCTTGTGGCAATCCAAAGATCAGATAAACAATTACCTTTAATTTATTCCAACAAAGGCATTAGATTCATCTGGTATGGGTAGTTTGTTAGCTCAGGAATCTTTTTGCTAGCATTAGTGAGCCTTGACCAATGTTTGGCATGGATTAGATATGCCAAAGAAGCCCAAGTAACTTAACCAAGTAAAGATCGAGCATGGTTTGAGTTGCGATGACCATGGGGTATTGATTAACTTGGTGGCTAGGGCGATTTGGACTTATCTAAGATTACTTTGGTGAAACTAAGGACGAAATGATGCTCAAATGATAGACCATGGATGAAAAAACTAGACATGGGTGTGCATTTACCTGTTAAAGGAGTCAACATTTGTAAAGTTCATATTGGCCATTGGTGAATTAAAACATATAATTGTAACCTGTCTCCTATGATAAATATGTACTTTTTATGTAAGTCGTTGCGTGACGGCGACGTCAAAAACTAGATCGAGGAGAAGATCACTTTGAACGGCATTCGTCTCTTCAGTTGCCCCTGTTCCAGCAGACAACCATTTTAAACATGTAATAACCATAACAAAAACTGCTACTGTTCTCTCCAAAGAGAACCGTCCAACATGCTTTTCAAATCTGTCAACACCTACACAGTCGGTCTCATGCTTTTCTTTGCATTTCTCATCCTCTCCTTCTGTGGCTTCCTCCAATTCCCACCTGCCACTACCTCAATTACTCCACCTCTTCAAGACTCCGGATTTTCCGTCGCATCCAACACCTCCGGCCCTTTTTCTGATTTGTCTAGTGCTTTCAGAAAATGGGATGCTCATGTTGGTTGTGCTCGGTTCAGAGACAAGTATAAGGATTCTCTACCTTCTGGGTCTAATGGTTCCTCGTCTTTGCAAGAGTTTGGTGGTGATTCCACTTGTCGTCAGTTGAAGATGGGACACGTTACCGTATTGGTTAAAGGGTGGACCTGGATTCCTGATAATTTGGACAATTTGTACTCTTGTCGCTGTGGGTTGAGCTGTTTGTGGACTAAATCTCCTGTTCTTGCGGATAAACCTGATGCTTTATTTTTCGAAACAACTACACCTCCGCTACGGGTACTTTTGCTCATCTTGTTTCTTTATATATATATTTTTTCAAATGTAGGCAATCATTTTTTGGATGGTGTTAGAACTGTCAACTAATCGATGCATATGAAGTTTTCATCTTTAAATCATGATCAGAAGGTTATGTGGTGATCGAAAGCACGAATAGTTGTCCTTCCACTTTTGGAATGTGGAGAATGCAACGTTTCTTGGTTGCAACTTGTGGTTCGATGAAGTTGACAGGCTCAGTGTTATTAGCCAACTGGTTTTCTTGTTTATGCCATGTCTAGGTGTTGAAATTCTAGTTGTCCGGCTCTGGTAGTAAGGACTCCTAACTGGCTTATTGTAGTGGATTATTTGGATAAGCTTATTGTAGTGGATTATTTGGATAAGGCGCAAATTGATTTAAGGGTTTTGCTAATTAATTCATATAGATAGAAAATGTGATCTAATCCAATCCACTTGAAGTTATTGAAATCCACCCTTCTCCTATGAGCACTGCAAGATCTCACGCACCATTTGTAATTTGGGTTTGGTAAGGTGTTTGTTGCAAATGTTGTGAGCATTTTCTGTGGAAAGCATGATCAGGCATTCCATACTGGACCTCGACTAAATAAAGGCTCCAGCCTACACATGTTGGCAGAGCTTTTTATTTTGTCGGTAGGTTATTTTGCAGTATTCTTTTTATGCAGAAAACGCATGACTTGCACACTCACATTAGGACATGTATTGGTGCCCATTGTTGATATTACTTTCAAAGGATTCATTCACGTAATCGGTAGGATTCGGAACTGATCAAAATAAAATATTGAGGATCGAAAGTGCATCTCTTCAATTGGAGCATCAAAAAGGTCTTAGTGACAAGAAAGGGAATTTGTCACCACGAATGTATAGTGTTGAAAAAGCAGGAAAAGCTTGTTGAGATCCTGGAAATAAAAATAATGAGTTGTGTTATTGGTGGTTTTTATGCTTCCTGTTATGATCTGGAATATGTTGATTGACAAGTAACTTCTTATCGACCTTAATTTGCAAGCGAGGGAAAGAGGAAATACAGAACATAGCCAGCGCCTGACGGTTGGAGCCATATGAGAATTGATTTTATTTGTTTGTTTACCTCTACTCAAGATCTTACCTCAGTTTGAGGCACATAAAACACCAAAGGGAGTTGCTCTCTACCACGCTTAGGATGTTTTTTTTTGATAAAGACTGCTGTATAGTTTAGTGTGTGGAAGCAGGTGCTTGAGCAGGCATTTGAATTGATGTAAATATTTGATAGTATTCTACATGTTTTTCTGGACATTGTCTTCGTTTTATGTGTACTTATGACTTAATTGAACTGCTTGTCTACATCCAGAACATTCCATCTTGCAATTTTGATAACATTGCTTTCAATAACAAAATATTGCTGTTAAGCCTTGAGATTTTAAGAGTACTCCTAGCATAGTGTTGTTTTCAATTGGAAGGCATGGCTAATGTATCTATGGTGCCATAGAAATATGCTAAATATGTTGATTTTCTTCTCATTCCATTATTATTATTATGAATCCTTTTACTTTTCAGAATCATTTTCATTATATGAGTTTGTCCCAAAGGAATAGTTAGGCTTATTATGTGAGCTTGGTTCAGCTGTTTATCCCTTTCAGTGATTTGAAATTTGGTAAAATATCTGAGTTTAGAGTATGGAACAGTTTTTACAATCAAAGGTGCATGATCACTCTGGTTTCAGTACAACTATATTATCTCACAAATCGGTTTCCTCTCTATCTGTGTCAACTTTCTAACTTCCATGCACTAACTTATGTCACCTCAACTTGTGCATCCATACTGTTATGATTCTCAGAGGCGAAATGGAGATCCACTTCGTGTCTACATGGATCTTGAGGCTGGTAGGAAAAGATCTGGTTTTGAGGATATATTCATTAGCTATCACGCTGAGGATGATGTACAGTCAACTTATGCTGGTGCACTTTTTCATAATGGTCGAAACTATTATGTGTCTCCTTGGAAGAACAATGTAAGTGTTAACTGATATTTCATTCTTTTCTTTACATCAATATTGGTTCCTTTTGTTTTCTAATTAATAATTTCATGTTCAGAAAGTCGAACTTATGGTGAATTTTATTTCGTTATCCTAAGGACACTCTTGTTTACTGGTCCTCTTCCCGATGCCTTACTAAAAGAAACCAGCTTGCCAAGAGTCTTCTGAGCTTGCTGCCTCACCATTCATTTGGCAAATGCTTAAACAATGTTGGTGGACTAGACATGGCCCTTTACCTGTATCCAGAGTGCGCGAATGATGCCAGCGTAAAGCCAAAGTGGTGGGATCATCTACATTGTGCCATGTCTCACTACAAGTTTGTTCTTGCTATTGAAAACACCATGACAGAGAGCTATGTGACTGAAAAGCTGTTTTATGCTTTAGACTCTGGTGCAGTTCCAATCTATTTTGGTGCACCAAATGTGTGGGATTTTATTCCTCCTCATTCCATAATAGATGGAACGAAATTTGGCTCCATGGAGGAATTGGCTTCCTATGTCAAGAGGCTAGCTAATGATCCGGTAACTTATGCCGAATATCATGCATGGAGAAGATGTGGTGTCTTGGGTAACTATGGAAAGACTCGTGCAACAAGCCTTGACACACTGCCCTGCCGACTATGCGAGGCTGTAAGTATAAGAGGAGGGAGAGATGCACGGGGTTAGGTTTGTTTGTTTGTTTCTTTTTTTTTTATTATTATTTTTTTCTATCAAGACTTGGTGATCATGGCGAATCCAAGATTTTGCTGATTGGATGATTTGTGTTTATGTTACAGAAAAAGAGTGTAAAGGGTTAAAAAAAAAGAAAAGGATGGCATACGTTAATAATGTTATGCATCTCTGGCCTCTCTTCTATAGAGTCCATGATTTGCGAGTGAAATGTTGCTTGGCAATTGCGAGCACGTGCTTAAGTAGTGGGCCTTTGAGTGGTCATTGGGATGAAGCATTGAACTGATATGGAAAAATATTTGTCGTTCTTCAAAAGATTACTGAACTTATAACAGTTTGTTCCTCCTCTCTCATCTTCTTTTGTCTTTTAACAGTAATTGAGTAAGTCTTCGTATGCTGCTGCTTTTAAATGATATTGCCATACAAATTTACGTAAGATGTTTCAGAAACTCTACACAATTAATTAAACAAGAATGTTAATAGACGAGAGGCAAATCTTTTCTTTGTTTTAGAGATAAATTTAAGTGTTTGAAGTGTATAATTGATATATTTATACTTGGGCATTGAAACTTTTAGCCATGAGGAAAAAGAGGTCGAGATGTAGCAGCTAGACAAATGATGTACCATTTAGAGAGATAAATAACTGATTCCAAGACCAGAACTTGCAGATAAGGCTTTATGTTTTGCTAAGAAGACTAGAGAGATAAGAAGTGCGTTTTTTTTGTGGAAATGTAATGAACATATTGGAAGGGTAAAGAGGTTTTTGGGCCAGGCCTTATAAATGTTAAATAACTTGTTATACAGCCTTCTTGCTATTAACAACTAGTTACATTTATCCTACTAGTTATTAACATGTTACATTTTTGACAAAAGTAATGGGGCTAACTTAACACCTTTCCCTAACAAGGCTTCCAGTAATATCAAATACTATCTATAGTAAAAGCCAACAAGTTCAAGCATGGGAGGCTTCTATTATGAAGATTTTCTCTCATTGCATACATTAAGTTCTAGCACTAGGGGAAGTATCTCCCCTTATGTTAGCATACATGGAAGGCTAACAAGCTCAAAGCGATGTAAACTTGTGGAGGAATCTAAATTCCACTAGATTAGATAAATTTCCCAACTCTAGATCGTGGTTAAATTTTGATTTGAGTGTAAGTGTTTAAGGAGGGGTTTTTCGAAGGAATTTCTCGTTATGCTTCTAATTCATATAGAGTGGACGTGAATTTCCCTTCTTTTTGAGCATATGAGCTATATTAGATTATTTGAGCTTGAGAGAGTAGCCGACATATTTTAGAGTCAGGTATATAGTCCTTCTTTACCATATAATTTACCTTTGATTCTCATACATGAATTAATGGTCTTATAGAATAATAACATCATATATGGGATAGAGATCATGGACCTAGGGATTCAAGTGTTCTCAATTTTGAGCCTCTCCATATATACATAATCATGGGAGATTCCAACTTTCTTAATTTATAGGCATAGCTACATGCAGTATGTAGGTTTTTGATAATCATCTATTCTCTCAGTTGTTGATATACAAACTTATAGGGTATATGAGATTCCAATTTTGACTTTTGAAATCTTCAATGATCTTTCTGCCTATATCTAGTAGATTCCGTAGCTCAAGTATAGTTTAAACAACTTAAAGTCATCAGTGTTCATGAATCTTACCTTTAAGGCTCAAAGTATGGTGTTGTTTATTGAAGTAGGCTAGTATTTGACGTTGTACTTTTCAAGTAGCTTCTTCTAAAAGATATTAGAGTAAGGAGAAGAGAATAAGAGGTAACCAGTAGTCTTAGGAAGTGTTTGGCTTAAAGTGTAGATTGATTAACCACTTTATGGAATTTTGTCTATGGTTGATAATCTTTTTTTAATGGCCATCCAATGATCATAAAGCACTTAGCAACATTGCTCCTAAACCAAATGATCTTTTGCTAACTAACCTCTTGGGAAGGTGGGCTGAGCAAAGACACGCAAGAAGAGTTGTGAAGGTATTGGAAAGACATCTGAGCTAGACGAATTTGTTGTTTTTGGATCCATTAGGGGAATATCTTGGTATTGGTAGAAGATTTAAGTAATCTTCTGGGGTTTGATCTACTAATTTTGATGGATTAGCACTTCAACATTGGCATTTGGTGTGAGGTCATATTGAATTATAGAGAGAGTCGTAGAGAAGAGAGAAAGGAGAGAAAAAGGAAGAAGAAGAAAAGTTAGGTTTCAACTTTGCTTGGCTTTCAAGAAGGAATTTGTGGTTGTTCAAGAAGAGAAAAAGGAAGAGGAGGGTTAGAGCTTCCATATAAGCCAACAAACCCTTCATTTGGTGAAGATCCAAGGTAAGTTGGATTTTAAATCTTTGGATTTTTGAGAGTTGGTTCATATAGCTTATGAAATATATGGGTTTAAAGATTCTAAGATCAATTTTATAAATATGTGTCTTGTGGGTTCTCAATTGGAATTCCTATTGAATGAAATTTTTGGCTTATGTTAAAGGAAATCAAAGAAGGAAAGAGGAGCAAAGGGAGAGGACATCTTTGAGCAAGTTTATGAGCAAGGAAATAAGGTGAGTTTCATGTTTATAATTGAATAATGAGTCATTAAAGTTTTTCCAAATCAAGAGAATAAAATGATTTCAATTATTTCATAAGTGGGCATATATTGCTTTTAAATGATTTAAAGAATTTGCTTATATGTGTGTATATGCTTAATTGATTGGATTTGAATTGTTATGAACGTGGAAAAATGCATTGTGATATATGATCATGTTATGTCATTAAATTGTGCCATGGCATTTTGATTTGAATGGAAAGAAGAAAAGCACGAGAATACGAAGTTTTGAAAGATTAATTTTGAGCATGGCTATGTGCTTTTGTATGGGCAAGAGAGGAACCGTTTCGTAGTCACGTGCACGTCAACATAAAGCCTTCTCCCGGCTGCCCGCTTATGGCCCATGAGATCCAAAAAGTGGACTCGTTTCGTTCACGAAATAAACTTCTGTTTCTCCGTTTTGTTCCACGGAACCCTCGAGCCATTTGTTGTGCATTGCATTTGTAAATTGTCAAGTTGATACATGCATGATTTGTATTATTATGAATTGGTTGAGAACTATGCTTTTCATAAATTCAATAAGAATTTTCTACGAGAATGAACTTTTTGAACGGTTTTGCTTGTTATTTGTTATAAGCATGTTACTCACGAGCTTTTAAGCTCACCCCTACTCTCTTTCCCTTACTCTGGTGATGAGCAAGAAATCAAGTGAAAGTGAATCAAGGCATTACTCCGAAATTTCACGTTTTGTTTTGTTTTGGAGTAATTTGTGTAAAACAAAATTGTAATTGCATTTTGAGAAACTATCTTTCAAGTATCTTATGTAATTTGGGGATTTTGGAATATTAATGTATTGATGATGTAATATGGCTTGGAATGCTATTAAAGTTTTGTAAAATTCTTATTTTGTTGTAATGAATTATGAATGATGTATGGATGATGATGAAGAATGCTGAGCATGAATGGTTGGTATATATATATATATATATGTATATATATATATATATATATACACACACACATCAGTGAGATGTTATGGAAAAGACACATAGGAAATTAAAAAGATGAGATGTAGCTAAATGTGACAAGTCAAATGAGCTAATATTTAAGAATGGATGAAGAAAAATTAGAATTTAATTGGTTATGAGATGAGGTAGAGTTGAAATATGACTTAACTATGGCTAAGGTTAAGTTGGAATTAGGTGAAGTTGAGGAAGTACCAAATTGAGATGATGAATTTTGAACATGATCTATTGTTATAGATATATATATATATAAGTAGGATATTATGGAACTAAAAGATAGGATTTTGTGGGTGATGAGAGTTGGATGAATTCCAATTAATAGTTGAGTTGTTATGAGCGATGTGTAATGGATGCAAGTGAAGTTGGGACAAACTTCAAGTATTTCATAAAGGTTAATTTTATATTCTGAATTCAAAGGAAAATCTGAAATAATCTAGATAGAACTAGATAGAGATGTCTTCAGAAAGCTTGTAGCTTATCCTCCTAGCTTTCCGACACTATAAAGCATGTAATTTTTGGATATCAGAGTTGAGACATATGAGCATTATAAGTGATGATGCTGCACAGGAAATACGAACATGACAGCTATGGTGAATGATGAGAATTGTTGTATGAAATGAACCATTTGACTTGAGATTTGGGAGATTTATGAAATTATTTTGGTAATTGAATGCTTGAGGTGTGTTATTACATTAGAACAATTGAATTTTGGAAGATTATGAGTGAACATGATGTTAGAATGGAGGTAGGAAGCATGAAAGAGTTTGTTTGGAGGGGTTTAGGAAACCCCTATGTCCATTAGACGGACTTTAGGTCCGTTAAACGGACTTTCTCGGGTGAAAAAACACTCCTAAGCCAGTATATGTCTGTTAAACAGACATGGATGTCCGTTAACGGACTTTCTCGGCCAAAAAGGGCTCCTAGCCCAGACAATGTCCGTTAAACGGACATGAATGTCCGTTTTCACCGGACAGCTTCATGAAATCGTAATTTTTGACCATTTTAGAGGTAAAATCTGACTTTGTGGTCTTTATGAAAGTTGTAGAGCTAGAAGTTTCTTTCAAATAGTTCAAAAACGAAATCAATCAGACATTTTTGGGGAAAGTTATGGCAATCGCGCCAAGACATGTCACTGTATGATTGAGGACTTAAACATGTTCGATTCTTTTGATCATAACTTCCTCATCTGATCTCCAATCGAGGTGATTCTTAAAGCAATAGATTTCTATGACTTTTTCCTATCCCTCCATGAAAATTTGTACCT
>JANTPM010000003.1:23978204-23988666 GCA_025434745.1 Erythroxylum divaricatum
GGATACATTCTTAAAAGATGCCTCTCCTCTTGATCCTCTTTCGTTCCTTGATTATCAAAATGTAAAAAATCCCATTGAATAAGATTACAAATTTGAGGACCCATAAATTCTAAAAACTCAAACTCTTCCAAAAGTCCAAACATTAGGGTCAATTTTTTCATGATCACTCTGATCCAGTAAATGACAGAATGTGATAATATTATCTACTAGAAAATGTTCCCCATTGTCTTAAGTTTCTAATGACACCAAAATCACTCAATTCGTTTCAGAAATCTGAAAGTTGTACTCCAAACATAACGGGACTATCCTTATGTTGAAACAAGAATCTATACTCAACTTCTGACAAAACTTTAATATTTTTAGAGACTGAATTTCAATTTCATTTCATCACAAAACTTATAGTCCTATGTATCTAGTTTACAACGAATAAAAAATCACCTCATTTTCACATCCACAGAAAAAGTTATGCCCAAAATATCAAAATATGTCTGTATAGGAAGGTTAAGCTCGCCGCGACGAAATTCTGATTTCGCCACGGCGAAAACAAAAGCTCTCCGCGGTGAAACCCAGAAGCTCGCTGTGGCGAGGGCGCTCGCACCCGCCGTGTCGTGGGCACCTGCATGCGTTACGACGTGGGCGCCTATGCACACCGCGACGTGCGAGAACCAGAAACCTTCTGAACACTTGTTTTATGACATTTTTCATCTTCATACTTCCCATACTTCACAAATAACTCATCTTAACCCTAAATCATCATTCCTACTTCATTTATAAACTCATTTCAACACAAAAATCATTTAGAAACATAACAAAATCATTAACCTTAGAATACCGTTCATCAATATCATCCTACCCACATTCAACCACATTTTTCTCTTCTAACGATCACTAAACATGATTCATTCAACAAATCAAGAAGGTTGAGTCTTGAACTTACTTGTGAATGCTTCACATTCTTCAAAATCTTCTAAATTTCCAAAACCCTAATTTTTCCTCTTCTTCTCCTCTCTTCCACGGTTTCTTCTTCCATTTCCAAACAAAACAACTCTTTCTTCTTCTTTTTATACCCTTAATAAGTGTGCAATGTCCATTTTGCCCTTTTCTTTAAGCCTTAAGTCTTATCACCTTAAGTGTCATGCCCAATTTTCCCTTATGCATTCTTACAACTTTTAATACAACCAAACTATAGAATAAATTTTACTAACATTTACATAACAAGTAGCTCCAAAACTTTATCCATCAAACCTTATAATTTATTTAGATCATGCTTTATTTAACAAGAAAAATTCGGGGCTAACAATAGTTCAATTCCATTTTGCTACATTTGGAAAGAAGGTAAGGAAGAGGAGAGAAAAAGGGAGAAGATGAGAAAGGAACAAGGAGCGGGTTGTGTCCATTATATGTTTTTATTTTGAGTGTGATTTTGCATGTTGTATATTAAGTCTTGTTTGGGTTTTCATGATGTTACTCGTGTGAATGTGTCAATGGCTAGGACTTATTGAAACTAGTTTAACTTTGGATATAGTATTCTAGGTTTTAAAGATTTATTAGCTTGGGAAATTAGTGTCCAAGGTCGCTTTGATAAATATGCATGTTAATTAGGATATGACGTTAGTTCATCCACCCTAGGAATTTGCCACATACATTTATAAACTTAGGTCAATTGAATCAGTAACGATGTTAGTATCCTTTCACGAGAATGATTAGCTAAAGAAGGTAGGTAGACAATAAAAATAAAAATAAAAAAGCGTGTATTTCGTAAACAAATAACTATTCCACTAATCTTCGAGTTATGAATAAAGCTAGTAGCTAGTTAATAATGTGATCTAGCTGAGTAACTAAGGGACATTTATAAAAAATGTTTGCCTTTGTGTGAAAAGGCTAGGATGACATCCCAACCAAGTCTATGAATAAAAACATTACTTATTTAAATAACCAGGGGACATTCATCACAAATGTTTGCCTTCACATTAAAAGACTAGTTTAATGTTAATTAAAATTAACAAAAATAGTGTTTTGTTAAATAAAACCTACCGATCTCTATGAATAGATTGAACTTTCATGAAAAGCTACTTAGAATTACAATTTTGATTAACCAAATAATTATCAATATGTGTGTGAAAGGGATGAGGGGTGAATGAATTTGACATTAAGGTCTTGATTAATACATATATTTAGTCTAAAGTACTTAGAAACAGATTTCATAAGTTAATAAGTTAGAACAACTGAAAGGTTTGTGTTTAAAGTTAAATGAGTTTTGTGAAGGTCAATGCCATTATATCATTATTGCATATGTGTGCTTATTGAGGATAAGCAAAAGTTTAAGTGTAGGAATGTTGATAGTTACAGCGTGCATTATGTTTTAATTTGATCTGTTTTTAGTTGTTAATTAGATAATTTGTGTTTGTTTGGATTTAGAATTATGTTAGTATAATTATGTGTTTATGTTTTTAGAGTGTTATATGGCTTAGAGCATGTTATTAAGCTTTAATTTTGTGTGTTTGTGGTGTTTGATGAGTTTGTTAGTGTTTGAGACTAGGTAGAAGATATGGAGAAAGCATGGAGGAGGAGCTAAGGCCATGATTATGACATATCAGTCATGATCGTGATAGAAGCAACCAGCACAGGCCATGATTGTGACTTATTAGCCACGATCATGACAAAAGTCAAACAAGACCAAGCCACGATCACGACTCACTGGCCACGATCATGACAGAAGCCAAATTTTAAGTGACACGAATGTGATTGATTGGCTACAATCATGGCATACACGATAATAGATATGAGGACTACTTTCGAACTCAATTTTTTGAGGGTTATTTCAAGCATTTGGGCCCAGGTAAAACCTAGTTTTTACCCTAAATGGAAAAGGATATAAAAGGAAAAGAAAGAAGCCCTAAAATGGAGACCTCCATTTTGCTACATTTGGAAAGAAGCTAAGGAATAGGAGAGAAGAAGGGAGAAGAGGAGAGAGGAAGAAGGAGTTGTTGTTGCTGATCCCACTCCAAGTTATCTTCCTCATTCCATCTTGTTATTTCTTTCATTGGATGTATAAAATGGAAGTGATGATGATGAATTGGTCTTTAAGGATGTTCTAACCTCTTTTAGGAATTTCTTCTTGAATCAATTTCATTTTTATTGCTTTTGATGTTAATGAGTTGGGCATTGTGATTGTTTGTTGTATTTACATTCTTTGGTAATAAATAGAGGGAGTGAATTGATAGTAAAATGATTAGATTGGGTAATGGGAGTTAAACAATCTAATAGATTACGTAACAATCAAATCAGTAATTTATATGAAAAGAGATTTCGCGTAAGGACCGGAATGTCTGTTAGAGTGTTTAAGATCTAATTAGATTTGTGGGTTGTTAATTAATTGAGAGATTTCGAATTTCATAATTATATTCAATTAGGGTTTATAATTTACAGTTAAATGATTATAACTCGAGAGATAGTAATCACCTATTGAACTTCTAGGACCGATACTGGATTGACTTAAAGGTGATTAAGTAAGAATTAGATGATAGGATAAATCCCCTTCTCTCACAATTGGTTAATCATCCTTACGTGAATTTTCAATTGTTAATTGATTGTGCTCAATTTTGATTTCTTATGTGTTAATTTTACAATTTCACTTTCAATCAATCCATATTCAATTGCTTAATTTTCTGCTCATTTTAATTTTCATTTTAAATACACTTTTAGGCCTTAGAAAAATTAGGATCCAATTAGTTCACTAATTCCTCATAGGATCGACACCTTATATACTATGTTTACAACCCGTGCACTTGTAGAATATTGAGACAAATAATTTGCTTTTTAGATGGTCCTCACTTCAGCTTCCTAAGCCCTTGGCAAATATATAAGCAGTATTATCATAATTTTACCATTAATATTGGATTTTCTAGGATTTTAAGAGAATTAATGATGTAAGTGGATCTAGTGTGATATGCTTTCATCATATTTCATTTCAAGTCATACATATTGATGTGTAAGGGTGCTCACTTTGCTCTCTTTTACTTGATTTGTTCCTTATATGATATTTCTAAGGTATTCCTTATATCATATATAGACTTAAAAATGAAGACTATTGAATCATTTATACTTAATTCATAACACAATATGTTAATAACATTTCTATCAAAGATATAAGTTTTGTATCACTTACATCTCATTCTTCTTTACCATGAGATTTTTTTTTCCTTTCCCACTTTCACTTATGTTGACCCGACAACTATATGGAAAATTTTTATTATTGTTTTCCAATATAAAGGGTCGTTTGTATCAGGAAATATAACTCTATTAATATTTTAACCTTTTAAAAAAGTGTTGGTATGATCTTTTTCATTTTTTAAATTTGCAATAATAAAGACTTGCTTTGAAACCAAATTGGTCCCAAATGGAACCTAAGAGGTAAATAAATAAGGTGTTTGTAAATTTTACAACATATTTCAAAAATTTGTAATTTGAAAATTTAATAAAATAATAAAAAATGAATATGTAGTGTTATTAAAAATAAAGATAACAAATAAGTGATGGATGCTCCTATTGTTCTTCTACTTCTGCTCACTGGTTATTGTTCATGCACTTGTTTATACTACAATGGATGCTCCTCTATTGCACCTTTCACTTTCTCTTAGCTTACTACTTTCTTATGAGTCTAAACTCACCCTGTTGAGCCCTTTCTTTCCTTTACTTTTGTTTTATAGATTGATCCTACTGTTACACCAAACTTCTTACTTACCACTTTTCCTCAGTAATCACCATTTCTTGATACCTCTAGCTTCCTACTTCTTGGTTAAATTAGTCTCCAACCTCCTATGCATTCTTTATCTATCAAACTTCCTTTTGATCCATTAGTCCTTAGCTTGGTCCTAGCGATGCCGATGTTTTCCCGCCTTTAAACTCAAACTTTTTGATTTTGCAATCTGAACCTCCCACTTTAAAAAGAGTCTCCTATTATTTTCATTTTCATAGGACAGACCATTGAGACTATCCCTCAAACAATTAGAAAAACCTAGGTGTAGGTAGCTAGTGATTATAGACCTAATTGAAACTAGATTTTTTCCCTCTCAATGAAACATCTGAACATAGGATTGTTTCTCTATTCTTGGAACTTCTCAAAGTTGGAGATGATAAATGGAAATCCACTATCCTTGGTTTTTTTCCTAGATAGGAGGATAGGAAACACTTATGAAGAACTGGGTAATGAATAATTAAAAGAAACATGAATTGTAGGATGTGCATGTGAATAATAAGGATGTTTTCCTTTTCAAGTTTGAAAGCCCTGAAGAAGCTAAGAAAGTAGTTCTAATTAGATATTGCCATGTACAAAACAAAAACCCTATTTCTCCAATTATAGAAACATGGATTGAAATAGAAAGAGATTAAACAAGAAAACATTCCTATATGGATTTATATATATGACTTGCCTTTGGATTATTATGCTACAAGTAATCTTAGACATTTTGTTAACTACATTAGCAAGCCCATCTATATGGATTAAGCCACTATAAGATTAGAAGAATTAACTTTGCAATTATTATCATATTAGTTACTTTCAAGACTAATTTGCTTGAGGTGATTCCATTCATTAGACTAAATGAGAACCTGGAAACTATTGAGGCTCAACTGAAGGTTTTTTAATGATGAAAATTGCATCCAAGAAATAAGAAAATTTGGAGACCTATTGGAAGAACATTGACAATAGTTAATTATTAAGAAATAATAAAGCACAATGCACAAGTTTTGATAGTTATCAATTTAGATAAGGTAAATTAACCATCTGTGGATGAGGAAGTGACAACTGGAGTAAAAATGAACAATTCAAACATAAGCACATCTTCATAGGTTGGAGATAAGAAAGTTAAAAGATCCACAATCTCAAATTGCATAGAGAGGAGGCTTGAACTTACAATTAGTGTAGCCATTTCATCTGGAACTCCTAGTAAAATCACCTAGCATAAGTAGAAATCCAAACAAGAATTCAAAACTATTACTAGAAGGAAATCTAATAGGAATAAGAAGACTTCATTAATGGAGACTACCTTATTAACATCTTAGTTGGAATGTCAGAGGCGCAAATGCTCCTAGTAAGAACTTTTGATTAGAAATATGGTCTTGCATAATAAAGTTGTAATAGCTAGTTAACATCTTAGTTAGAACGTCAGAGGAGCAAATGCTCCTAGTAAGAAACTTTTGATCAGAAATATGGTCTTGCGTAATAAAGTTGTAGTAGCTAGTATTTGGTATAAAGGAAGGCAGATAGTAAAATATTTTTCAACTTAATGGAGGGATAGTACAAACCATATTTATCATTCCAATGGTAGAATAGTTATTCTTTGTGATTCTTTTATATTATTTTTGTGCACCTGATTGGTTTCAATTCAAAATTTTCTATCTTGAGATTTGTTTGAGGTACTTAACTCAAGCACTCTTCATATCCTTCATATATGCACAAAACCAATCCTATTAGAAGGCCTTTCTCTGGAATAAAAATAAATATGCAACAACAAATATCTTCAACACTCAAATTCTCACTGGAGAATTTAATTCTATCCTAAAACCTGATAAAGGAAAAGGATCTAGATATGTTGGAATTCCTTGTTACAACTAACTAACATCCTATTTATGGAAAACTTCTATACTTGGAGAAATAAACAATCTAGTGCACACCTCATAAAACAATCTCTCAAATCATTCTCCTATGCTCACATAACCATCTTCAGTAAGCCCTAAAATTCCTTTCAAATTCAATGATTTCTTGGTTGAGTTAGTAGGCTTTGATGATGGAATTTGGCATACTTTAAGAGAAAAAAAATTAGAGGATCCAAACAATTTATCTATACCAAGAAATTACATCTTATTAGGTAAGAGATGAAGTAACTTTTTAAAGAAAATATTAGCAATAGTTTCCATCTTCTCAGCATTGCTAAAAAGAACCTTGAAAGCATTCAATATGATCTTTATAATAATCCCTTATTCACTCAGTTATAAGATTGGAGAGGATTACTTTGCATAAATTTTCCAAATCTATTTTATATGATATTTCCCTTGTGAAATATCTTTATAATAATCCCTTATTCACTCAGTTATAAGATTGGAGAGGAATACTTTGCATAAATTTTCCAAAGCTATTTTATATGATATTTCCCTTGTGAAATAAAGATCTCAAATGAATGGTTAAAGAGTGGTGAACAAAGCACTTCTTATTTCTACAAGGCTATTATTTCTAGAAGGTCCAAAAACATATTAGACTCTTAATCTTTGTTGTTTGATGGGGCATTCAAATACTTTTCAGTTATGATGAACTTGCCAACTGATGTTCACTCCCTTAGCTCCCTTCTTAAATAAATCTTGCAAGGGTGCCTCTCTTCTTAAGAAACTGATTATCTGTGTAAACCTGTCACTTTTCAGGAGATTAATGAAACCTTAAAATCTCTTCACCTGCATATCTCATGGTCCTGATGATTTTAATATAAACTGCTTCATCAAGTCCTATCCCCTTAGAAGAGATCTTGTGTTAGAAGTTGTTTTGGAATTATTCAACAAGGGATCCATGCTTTTAATGATTAACATGACTTTCATTACACTTATTCCCAAGTGGTGAGCTTAAACGTTTCTCAAACTTTCTTCTTATAGCCTGCTGTAACTCTATCTATAAGTTGATCTCGAAAATACTAGCTCATAGATTGAGAAAGGTCCTTACAAATCATATTGTACCTCCTCAAGGTGCTTATATTCCTGGAAGGATTATTTTTGATAATATTCTATTACTACAGGAGCTAATGAGAACTTATTCAAAGAAGAAAGGCAAACCAAATTGTTGTATCAAAATTGAATTGAAAAAAGCTTATGATAGTCAGGATTGGGATTTTATAACCATTATTCTTTCTGCTATGGAATTTCCTAGTACGTTCATTCAATGGATTGGACATTGCATCACTTCTCCTTCTTATAGCATTATTTTCAATGGTCAACCCACAACTTCATTCAAAAGTTGTAAGGGAATTGACCAATACTTATGAAATTTTTCAATAGACTTCTTAAAAGGGCTGTGAAAAGAACCAAGGAGTTCAAATATTACTCCAATTTCATGAAATTACATAATAGTAATCTATTCTTTATTGATGATCTTATTATACTCTCCAAAGAAGACTACACATCTATTTAAGCTTTTATACAAGCTCTCAAGATCTTTAATATGATGTTTGGTCTCCAAGTTAATTGCTCCAATAATAGTTTTTTACTTTTTAGAAGTTATACAAATCATGAATCTATTTTGAATTCCATTACTTGTTTCAATCAACACCTCTTTAATAATGTACCTTGGCATGCTAATAGTAACTTCAAGGCTAAACGTAAGAGATTTTAGTAGTTTGATTGATAAAATCAATATCATGATATCTTCATAGAGATTTAGAAACTTGTCTACTATTGGTAAAGCTCATCTTATGGTTTTTATTTTGAGCTCCATCATTGTCTATTGGGTATCTCATATTGCCTTTCATGTTAACATCATCGTAACCATTAACAAGATCTTCTACAAGTTTCTGTGGTCTGGTTATAAGGAAATTCCCAATAGGGTCAAGATGAAATTGGGGGATATGTATATTCTTAAAGATCAAGTTGGCCTCAACATAATTTCTCTTAGAACTATTAACATTGTCATGTTAATAAAAGGCTGTGGAGACCTATAACTAACAAGAAGGAACTTTGGTGTATGTGGATTCACACTAACTTCATAAAGAACATAAGTGTATGGAACTTGAATGTGAAAATATGTTTCTTAAACAATGAAAACTATATTTAATATGAGGCAAAAATTTTGACTTGATTTCATTCATCTCACTAGAAATGGAGAATCAACTAGCTTTTGAAAAGATAACTCGTTATCTATAGGTTCTTTAGAGAAAATGGTTGAGACCTTTGCCCTTAGACCATTGATTCAATAAGACGTGATAGTTTTAGAAGCTTTGTTAAAGAAGGAGGTTATCAGATAAGCATTAATTACTAATCCATTGAAATTAGAGATTATTCATGCAACCGCTAACACTGACAATGACAGAATCATTTGAAAACACACTTGCAATGGTATCTTCACTAATTAATCATGTAGGAAGGTTCTTTTTAACAATTTGGAAAAACTTTCTTGCACTAGAAGTTTTTGGTTCAGTCACCTACAACCTAGAGCTTCCATCATATTATGGCTAGCAATGAAAAACAAACTAACAATTGTGGACAAACTAGTAAAGTTTTTACACTTTCCAAATTGTTTTGTTCTTTGCAAAAAGGCTAAGGAAAGTATAGATCATTTATTCTTTCAATGTAGTTTTGTTATTGAAAATTGGAAAACAATGATGCATAAACTTTACATCACTGATGCCCCAAATGATTTGAACTATCTTAAGAGTTTTTGTTCTACTATCAAGCATAAAACAATCAAATGATGCTTCTACTTTTCAATATCTTCTTTGATTACAACTATTTGGGATAAAAGAAATAATCACATTTTTCAGGAAAAATGCCTCTATAAGGAGCAATTCAACAATAAACTAATAAAGCACATTATAAATATAATAAGCATTCATAAGCATAAATTTCAAGACATGCATTATCTCATCACCTTCTGGAATGTGTAAAGATCCTTTTCACTAAGTGCAATAAGTTGTAATCTTCTCAAGCAAGCCAATCATCACATTGTCTTTGTAATTTACAAGTTGATATGTACTTGTATACTTTGATTGCCTTTATGGATTAATTTAATTCATCTTTTCTAAAAAAAAGATAATTTTTTTAAAAAATACTAAAGTATCCTTAACCTCTTTGAGTGAGTAGATATGAAATCTTAAGTGTCTAACCAATATAAAATATTAAAATAGTTGTTTTTCCAAAATAATGTTTTAAGTGAATGAATTATATTAATAGAATTTAAAATGATGGTAAGCATAAAATTAGCATTATAATGGCACAAAACATAAGGTAAAAATATTTAAGGCTAATATTTTATACATAATTTATAGTGGTTTTATACAACTAAGTTCCTTGTTTTCAATCCTAAAGTAGTCTCACTTTGGATTTCATTATCTTCTTCATTAAATTAGGTGAAGGGTAACTTTCCTATAAGCTCTTTCTTTTCCTAAGTGAAGTGTAACCCTCATATAAGTTATTCCTTGATATTGAAGAGAAACCATGGCCTTGATAGCTCAAAATAAACTTAAAAATCTATGCCTAAGTAAACACAACTTAAATATTTTCTTACTTTAGTCATTTTAATTGTTGGACCCTGAACTTTTCTTGAAAAATTTGAATTATTAAATGAAATTAAATGAGGAATTGGTGGATTTATTTTCATGTGCAAAGAAAAGGGAAATTCAAGAATTTGGAATGATATTTTGAGGTCAAAGCATGAAATAGGTGTTTTGTGTATGTATGTGTTGTGGGTGCTTTAATGAAATTGATG